>JAMXBD010001068.1:0-496048 GCA_024138025.1 Combretum micranthum | reverse complement strand
ATAAGCTAAAGGCTTAGTGAGAACTATTTCCATAAATAACTTCTTGTAACAAGATTCAAACAATTGATTTAACCAACAAATGTAATGCACAAGCACGTGGGCAAACAAGTATAAGCTTTCCGAGAACTATATGTTGAATGGATTTGTGCCTCCATTCGGGGTTTGGTGATACTTAACCTCAATCAAGTAGTTTTAAATAAAAAGTTTTCATGCTCGCGAGCACTCATCGCCAAGCATTTCCGAATCTACTTGATTGACCTTGCTTTCGGATCTACCGCCAAGCATATTCCATTAAGCCGCCAAGCAAATCGCTTTCGATCTCCCGCCAAGTGTTGCTTTCGACATGAGCTTACTATCCTTCTCACCCAAGGATAATAACCCAACATGTAATGTGACTCACTTCGTGGTATGCATGAGTTCATTAATTTATAAAGTCATAACATTATTATTTCAATTTATGGCGATCAAGGAATCATGCAAATCAATATTATACTAAAACAATCACTTAAAACAATTCGGCTTCGATATTCTTAGAATTCTTTCAAAGAATTATTTTACACATAATCGGTTTATTCTTTCCTAACTCTAGTGCAACTAATTTACAAGCACAACAAGTATAGCATTTAATGGAAATAAACTCACGATGCCATGGTGACTATTTCTCTATGCGGGGGAGTCGTTCACACTCTCCACTTAGTCGTAATATTCTTTTGGGTAAAGGAATCCTTCCTCGGGGTTACCTAGCCAAAGAAAATACCCACAAGAGTTTTCTTGATGATTTTCTTGAATTTTGATAAAACAATGTCAAAAGAACGTTAAACTTCGTATGAAGGAATGTTCCAACTTAAAATGGCCATAACTTCATTTTAACTCGGAATTGCGCATATAATATACCGATTTCTACCTACTCGAAAAGATCTACCCATTTCCAAAATTACTTCCAACAAATAAAGCCGTATAGGCTCCGAAAAGGTGGCGAAAAAATTCACCACGGATTTCAAGTAAAAACAACTTTGGTTCTAGAAATCAAAATTCGTTTGATAAATACTTAGTTATCTATATATAGTTGGAAAAATTCTCTTTTTGATGACTACTTAGCTCATATTCATTCATGCTCAAGTGTTTGTTGTCCATTATTTTTCTTAAGAAAGATCATGTCGGTTTTGGAGTTGTTTTTAGCAAATTTAGTTTACAAAAAATTCCATGTTGGTAAACTTCTTGAAATGATTATATTAGCTTATCTATATACATATCTAAGTAACTTTTTGGAAAAAATTTTCTAAGTTTTTCTATACTAATACTAATTTGGAGTTTTTTAGAAAAAACACTATTATTCCTATTTATTTTTTTTTTTCACAATCTTCTTACCTATTTGTTTTACAAAATCTTTGCTTGAAATTTCTCATTCTTTTCTCATGCTTCATAGAAATTAATTCATTCATAAGAGTTATTTTCTTGGTAAAAAAAAATGAAGTGGATTGATATGTGACTTAAGAAATCTTTTCTAAAATTTTTTGTGGTTCCTTTTGTAACTGATAAAGAATAACTTTTATTTTTTATTTTCAAACCATAGATTTTCTTTGCCTATTTGTTTGTATAGGTCTTTTTGCTTTGAAATTTCCTTAGCCATTCATCTTTTTATAAAAAACCATTTTTGTATCAACAAATATTTTCTTTTGGAAAACAAGGTGGAATAACAAATATTTAAGTAGATTTTTAAGTAAAAATAGTTTCTAAATTCATAGTGAATCTTTTTTTGTAACTTGAAAATGAATGAGTTTATTTTTGTTATCTTATATTTTATGCTTCATAAACTATCTCTAAGTGACAAAAATCCTTCTTTATTTAATTATCTTTAGAAAATAAAATTTTTGGACAACAATCTAAATGAACATGATTATGAGAATAATAATAAACAAAGTAACATAAAGCATTAATAATAAAGTCAAGTATTGGAGTCTTAGCTTTTTCAAGGCTCCAGGACTAAGAAGTAAACTAGTCCCATAATAATAAAATGAAAGAAAGAAAGCTTGTTTTGACTTGATGAGGACAAGTCTAAGACTAGAGACTAGTCTTAATTTCAACAAGGATTAAATTTAAATAAATTGCAATGCAAAAGTAAATAAATTGCTTGCATGAAATAAATAAATTGCAAGTGAGCTTATATGCTCTAAAGAATATGTATATATAGGCATAGATATTAATAATAATAAAACAACATAAACATAATGGATTAGCATGAAACAAGAACATACAGAACATAATGTAGTTTCCATAACTTTTAGTATTTGGAAACTCACACTATAGTCATCAAAGTTAATGACATGAGGAAGAAGAAAGAAATATAAAGTGGTTACCTAAAGAAGACTTGATATGGTTATGTGGTTATGGGTTTTGATTTGTTGGTAGAAGTTGTTGTAGAATTATTTGGAGAGAGTTTTGGGATGGTATTTTGGGAGAGTTTTGAGAAGAAATTTGAGAGAGTTTTTGTATAAATTTGTAGGTAGTGAATATGTGAAAGAAGTGAAGAGGAGGGGGGTATTTATAGGAAATTGAGGAGTGATTTTTGTGTGATTAAAATAAATTAAAATTGAAACAAAATTGAGAGGCACATGGGGAGGGGGCGCCGGCCATTGATGTAGTGGGGATGTGATTTATTTTTTTGACTTTTTGTTAAATAAAAGATGTAATATAAGATAGATGTGATATAAAGTTATGGAAATGTAAAAAGTTAAGATTATAGGTTATGTAGAGTGTAAGAATAGGTGTAAGAAAAAGTAGAGATAAATAATAGTGTAGAATAGTAATGAATAGTGAATTAAAGTAGATATGACAATTAAAGTACCGGTAGTAACAAAATACGCGTATAATAGCTATATCTGTTATTTTTACTTACCGAAAAATTACGAAATTGATATTTTGGGGAAACTTATATTTTTACGAGTCTAACGGTGTATTCAGAATATTTTTACTATATCCGGGCTTCCGGACATTTTTTGAGAACTGTGTCCGATCGGGTTCGAAGGACACCCGAATTTCGCGAAACTGAAATTTTTATAAAACCTATGGTTATTACGAACTATTCCTAGCTAATTATCCCAACTTCGTTTTTCAGGCCAAAGAAAACGGCAATACCCGGATTTAGTTGGTACGGTAACTAGGGTTTTGTTGACCTTTAGGGTTTCGTTTGACTTCCGGTTTAGGGTTTTATGCTAAACCGATTCCGAAAATTTGGAGGTTTACAAGTGTACCTTTAAAACTTTACTTTCTTAGCAAATTTTTGTTTTTTCTAAGTTGGTTTCCAATTTAGTGAGTTGATTTTACTTGGTTTGAAAAAACTTGTTTTATTTTAATATTTATCAAGTGGTGGAATAATTCTTTCAGATAAGTTTATAAAAAAAGCTTTCCTAATAAAGAATTGTCAACATTATACTTCAAATTTCAATTTAATTTTGAAAAGATAAAACATCATATAAAAATTATGTTTTGAAGAAGCTTCTTAGTATGTGATTTTTGAAGTTCAAGGTGAACCTATTTAAGTTTTATAAAAAATGGTTGAGTTAAAATCTGAAGTTCAATGCCAAAAAAAAAAAAAATCAATCTTTATGGAGTTTTTAGTTTTGATTTATGAAAGAAATGAGTTCCTTTTATTTTAAGAAATCTTGGGCTCCAATACTTTAAAACTTATGATCAATTTGTCTACGCTTTTGAAAAGAATTTATTAAAAACAATAATTAGACTTCTTATTGAAAACTTCTTTGTTTGAGAAATCTAGATCACTTTTCATTTTTTAAGAAAGAACCCATTTTTATTTTTACTTAAGACAATAATATATAATCATGCATGAATACGATTATGTAGTAATGAAAAAGTAAGAATACATAATAAGATAGAAAGAAATACTTGTAAGCAAATAAATATGGTCAAGCATTGGGAACCTTTGTCACGCTCGAAGGGGTACCCTAAACATAACAGTCCGCCACACTCAATATTAAAGCTTAAGTATGACAACTTAGCTACTCCAAAGCTTTGATATTAAGTGTAAGGCGTGCTCTCACAAATTTAGAGGACCATACATGGAATTATGAAGCTTAAGAAGATAATAATAACATATTAAGAAAAGAGGATTCATATTATTCATTCCTTATAATAATGATCTTACAAACTTAGGGACATTTTTTCTTATTCACTTAATCTATTACAAGAATTTCTACAACTTATCAGTACTAACTTTATCTAGAAATTCCTTATCAAAAAGAAAATACCTGACTGCAGGGTTCTCGTAGCCTCAACCACATATAAGGAAACTGCAAAAGATATCTATCTGGGTATAAGCTAACAAGCTTAGTGAGAACTATTTCCATAAATAACGTTATTGTAACAAGATTTCCAACAAGTTGTTTAAGCAATCAAATGAGATGCAATATACACGTGGGCAAACAAGACATATAATTTTCTAGGAACTATATGTTGAATGATTTGCGCCCTCCATTTGGGGTTTGGTGATACGTAACCTCAAAACAAGTAGTTTTAGTTAAAAAGATTTATGCTTTCGACCAATTATCGCCAAGCATATGACGTCTACTTGAATTGAGCCTTGCTTTCGGATCTTTCGCCAAGCATTTCCTTAACGCCGCCAAGCAATCGCTTTCGTACACTCCGCCAAGTGTTGCTTTCGACCTGAGCTTACTATCCTTCTCACCCAAGGATAATAACCCAAGGCAATATGACTCACTTCATGGTATGCATGAATCCATTTATTTATGATATCATAGCATATTACTATCAAATTTAAGGCGATCAAAGAATCTCATGCAAATCAAGTGTTATACTAAAACACAAATATTTAAATCAATTCCGACCTCGATATTCTTAGGATTTTTCAAAGAGTTATTTTACATACATATCCATTTGTCTTTTCCTAATTCTAATGCAACTAAATTACAAGCACAACAAGTATAGCATTTTAAGAAAATAAACTCACGATGCCATGTCGACTATTCTTCTACACGGATAAGTCATTCACACACTCCACTCAATCGAAATAATCTTCGGGATATAGGTATCCTTCCTCGGAATCACTTAGCTAAAGAAAATACCCACAATGAGTATTTCTTGATGATTTTCTTGAATTTTGACAAAACAATGTCATGAGAACGTTAAAGTTCGTATAAGGGAGAGTTCCAATTTAAAATAGCCATAAATTGGTTATTTTAACTTGGAATTGCGCATATAATATACCGATTTCTATCTACTCGAAAAAATCTATCTATTTATAAAACTATTTTTGTCAAACTAAACCATTTAGGTCCTGAAACAGTGGCGATAAATTTCATAACGAATTTTTTAACTCAAAAACAACTTTAGTTCAATCAATTCAAAATTTGCCTGATAAATACTTATTTATCTATATAGTTGAAAAAATCTCTTTTTTGTGGTTACTTAGCTCATATTTTATTTATGCTCAAGTGTTTGTTGTCCAATCATGTTTCTTGAGTACAATAATGTCGGTTTTTAGAAAAATATAGTTTACAAGAATTCATTTTGTAAATCTTTTGAAATGAATATTTTGTTTCTTTTTTTTTTCCAAGGATGCTTTATGTTTGCTTTATTATTTTTCCCAAATAACTTTGCAAAGATCTTTATTTGAAAATTCCTCATCCTTTCCTCATGTTATGTTCTTCATAGAAATCATTCTTGTACCAAAAAATATTTTCTTTTGAAAAACAAAGTGGAATAATAAGTGATTTAAGAAGCTTTTCATAGCAAAAGTAGTTCCTAAAATTATAGTGGGTTCTTTTAGTAACTTTGAAAGGAATGACTTTATTTTTTTAAACCATAGATTTTTTTTTTTATTTCATATAAACTTATTCCTAAGTGATAAAACTTTCTTTTTGCCAATTATTTAGAACTTGAAAAATTTGGACAACAATTTTAATGAACATGATTTATGAGAAATAATAGCAAACAAAAATAACATAAATAATAAAGTCAAGTATTGGAGTCTTAGCTTCTTCAAGGCTCCCGGGACTAAGAAGTAGACTAATCCCAAAATAAAAATAAAATGAAAGGAAGAAAAATTTGTTTTGACTTGATGAGGACAAGTCTAAGACTAGAGACTAGTCTTAAAATAACAAGGAATAAATAAATTGCATTGCATAAAAATAAATAAATTGCAAGTGAGCTTATATGCTCTAAAGAATATGTATATATATATATAGATATATATATATACTTAGATATAATATCAATAATATGAACAAAACAACAACATAAACATAAATAGATTTTCATGAACAAGAACTATATATGAACATAGTGTAGCTTCCATAACATTTAGTCTTTGGAAACTCACACTATGGTCATGTAAAGTTACATGACATGAGAAGAAGAAAAATAATAGGAAATGGTTACCTAAAGAAGACTTTGGTAGTGTTATGTGGTTATGGGTTTTGTTGTAGTAGAAAGTAGCTTTGGAATTATTTTGAGAGAGTTTTGGAAGGATATTTGGAGAGAGTTTTGAGAGAAAATTTGAGAGAGTTTTTTGTAAGGAATTTGTGGGTAGTAATTGTGTGGAAGAAGTGAAAGAGGAGGGGTATTTATAGGAAATGAGGAGTGAATTTTTGTGTGATTAAAATAAAAGAAAATTGAAACAAATTGAGGAGAGAGGCATTGGGGGGGCCGGCCATACATAATAGAGGGGGGAAGAGAGATTTTATTTTGTATTTTTGTGGATTAAAAGAAGTAATAAGTAAGTAGATGTGAAATAAAGTTATGGAAAGGTAAAAAGTAAAGGTTATAGGTTATAGTGTTTGTAAGAGTAGGTGTAAGAAAAAGTAGAGATAAAAGAATAGTATGAATAGTGAATGTAAGGTAGATATGACTAATAAAGTACCGGTAGTAAGAAAATACGCGTATAATTGCGATAGCTGTTATTTTTACTTGCCGAAAAATTATAAAACTGATATTTTTGAAAACCTTATATTTTTATGAGTCTAATGATATATTTAGAATATTTTTACTATTCCGGGCTCCGGGACATGTTTTTTAAGAATTGTGTCCAATCGGGTTCGAAACGAGTTACGGTTTTACTAATCTGATCTTTTTAGGCTTCCTTGGGTAATTACGCACTATTCTATATTCTAAAATTCTACTTACTCTTACCGAGTTGCTTATTTGGGATTGCTGGACTTAAGCTATTATGTCTAACTAGGGTTTTGTTGACCTTTAGAGTTCCAGTTGACTTTCGGTTTAGGGTTTTAGGCTAAACCGATTCCAAAAATTTGGGGGGTTTACAACCTTAGCTTTATCAAGGTATCCCGATCATGTATTGGGAGTCTTAGCTTCATCAAGGCAACCCGGGACTAAGAATAGACTAGTCCCAAAAGAAAAGAAAAGAGAGAAAATCGTTTTTACTTTATATGGAAAAGTCTAAGACTAGAAAGACTAGACTTAATAAATTGCATGAAACAAGTAAATAAATTACAAAGCATGAAAATAAATAAATAACAATGAGCTTATATGCTCTAAAGAAATATATATACATAATATACATAATACTATATAGAAGTTAGATTAGAGCAATAAAAATACAATAATAACAACAACATAATAGTAACATAATGTAAAGTATGAACATGAACAAAAACAAAACATGAACATATTGTTGTTTCTTTAACTCTCATGAGTCTAAGAAACATACACTAAGCTCATGCTAAGTTGTGAACATGATAAAGAATATAGTAGGATTTTACCTAAGGTTTAATGGATGATTTGAAAAGAGATGAATGGGTAGTGTGTTTGTTATTTTTCTTGAAGAGTAGTGAATGGTAGAGAGTATTTTAGAGAATTTGTTGGAGAGAGGTTTTAAGAAAGAATTTTGGTAGAGTTTTGTTATGTAAAATGAATGAGTGAAAGAATGAAGGAGAATGGTGTATTTATAGAATTTCGGAGTGGAAATTATATGTGATAAAATAAATTGAAAAAGAAATAATATTAGGAAAGAGAGAGGGATGGCTGACGGCAATAAGGAGAGAGAGAGTGTGTTTTGATTAATTTTTGTATTTTTGTAATGAAAATAAGTAATATGTAAGGTATAACGTGAATAAAGTTGTATTGGAAATGTAAAAGTGTAAGAAATAGATGTATAGGTAATAAGAAATCGGTGTAAGAAAAAGTAGAGATAGTGAAATAGTAATGAATAGTAGGAATAGTACTATGAATAGTAAACGAGACAAATAAAATACCGGTAATAATAAAAATACGTGTAAACGAGCTATATCTGATATTTTTAGTTACTGAAAAATTTTGAAACTGATATTTTTGAAATCCTTGTATAATTATGAGTCTTTTGGTCTTATCGGAATATTTTTATTATTCTAAGCTTTGGGACACTGTAAACCCCCAAATTTTTGTGATCGATTTAGCTTAAACTCTAATCAAAAAGTCAACCGGAAACCCTAAAGTCAACAAAACCCTAGTTAGATGAAATGGTTTAAGTCTGGTAATCCCGTATAAGCAATCCTGAGAAAGTTAGTAAGAGATTAGTATGTAGAATAATTCGTAATTATATAAGGAAGCTTAAAAAGATCAGATTAGTAAAACCGTAAATCGTTTTGAACCGAACGGATACAGTTCTTGAAAAACGTGTCCGATGCTCAGAATAGTAAAAATATTCTAGATATACCATTAGACTTTTAAAAATGTATGGTTTTCAAAAATATCAGTTTTATAATTTTCGGTAAGTAAAAATAACAGATATCACAATTATACGCGTATTTTCTTACTACGGTACTTTATTAGTCATATCTACTTTACATTACACTATTCATTACTATTCTACACTATTCTTTTATCTCTACTTTTTCTAACACATACTCTTACAACACCATAACCTATTACCTTTACTTTTTACTTTTCTCATATCTTTATTTCACATCTACTTTACTTATTTTTACATTTAATCAACAAAAATACAAAACAAATCTCTCCTCTCTCCCTCCATAATATGGCCGTGCACCTCTCCCCCCCCCCCCCCCCCCCCCTCCTCATCTCTCATTTTTGTTTTATTTTTCTTTTATTTAAATCACACAAAAATTCACTTTTCATTTCCTATAAATACCCCCCTCCTCTACACTCTCTCCAAATACTCTTAAAACTCTCTCAAGATAATCTCAAACCACCTTATATATACACAAAACCCATTACCACATAATACTTCAAAAACCCTCTTTAGGTAAACTTTTCTTTACAAGTTCTTTCTTCTCATGTCATATAACTTTACATGACCATGGTGTGAGTTTCTAAAAACTAAATGTTATGAAAGCTACACTATGTTCATGTATTGTTCTTGTTTATGAATATATTTATGTTTATGTTGTTATTTTACATTGTTCATATTATTATTGTTATTATATCTAACTAAGTATTATTATATACTACATATATATATATTCTTTAGAGCATATAAGCTCACTTACAATTTATTTATTTTCATGCAAAGTAATTTATTTATTTCTTCCATTGGAATTTATTTATTTCTTGTTGTTTTAAGACTAGTCTCTAGTCTTAGACTTGTCCTCATCAAGTTAAAACAATTTTCTTTCTTTTATTTTATTCTTTCTTTTAAGACTAGTCTACTTCTCAATCCCGAGAGCCTTGAAGAAGCTAAGACTCCTAATACTTTACTTTATTTATTATTTATGTTATTTTTGCTTATTATTATTTCTCATAATCATGCCCATTAAGATTGTTGTCCAAATCTTTAAAGCTTCAATAACACTTAACAAAAAGGAGATTTTATTACCTAAGAATGATTTTATATAAAATATAAATTTTATGGTTTAACAAAAGTAAAGTTATTCTTTTCCAAGTTTTAAAAAGAACCCACTACAATTTTAAAAATTTCATTTTGTCATGAAAAAGCTTTTTGAATCATTTTTATATTACTTTGTTTTCTTAAAAGAAGATGATTTTGGTACTAAAATATTTTCATAAAAGCATCACAATAAGGAAACCCCTTAAAACGAAAATGAGAATTTTCAAAACCAAGTTTTTAAAAATAAATAGTCAAAGAAAACAAATAGGAAAAGTAACACTAATATTGAGAATTTAGAAAAGAAGAAATTTATTTTATCAAAAAGTCATTTAGAAAAATAAAAAGACAAACATAAAGAAATTCTTTGAAAACAAAAGGAATTAAAATATTCATTTTAAAAGATTTACAAAATGGATTTCTTCTAAACTGTAGTTTTCTAAACACTTAATTAACATTGTTTTACCCAAAAAACATGGTTGGACAATAAACACTTGAGCATGGATAAAATATGAGCTAAGTATCTATGAAAAAGGAATTTTTCAACTATATAGATAACTAAGTATTTATCAAAGCAATTTTTTAAATGATTTAATGTTTGAAACAAATTGCTTTGGGTTAGAAAAAATTCGTGGTGAATCTGATCACCACTATTTTGAAGCTTAAATGATTTAGTTTGATATGCGCGATTCCGAGTTAAAATGACCAAGTTATGGCCATTTTAAATTAGAGTCTTCCTTTATGCGAACTTTAATGCTCTTATGACATTGTTTTGTCAAAATTCAAGAAATTCATCAAAAAATACTCATTTTGGGTATTTTCCTTGACCAGGTGATTTCGAAGAAGGATACTCATACCCCGAGGATTAGTTCAACTAAGTGAAGTGTGTGAACGACTCATCCGTTTAGGGAAGTGTTGACATGGCATCGTGAGTTTACTTCCTTAAATTGCTTTACTTGATTGTGTTTGCAGTTTAGTCCCACTAGAATTAAGAAAAGACAAATTGATATGTATGTGAAAAATTTGTTAAAAGGACCCTAAGAATGTCGAGGCCAGAATTGATTAAATGTTTGTTTTAGTATAGCACTTGATTTGTATGAAATTCTATTATCATCTTAAATTTAATAATAATGACCCTATGATATCATAAATAAATTGATTCATCCATATCACGAAGTGAGTCACATTGCATTGGGTTATTATGCTTGGGTGAGAAGGATGGTAGCTCAGGTCGAAGCAATACTTGGCGGTTATGATCGAAATCGATTGCTTGGCCACATGGAATTAAATGCTTGGCGAAAGTCCGGAAGCATGGCTCAATTCAAGTAGACTTAATATGCTTGGCGGTATTGATCGAAAGCATAATTTTTTTTAACGAAAAAAACTACTTGTTTTAAGATTATGTACCACTAAACCTTGAATGGAGGGCGTAAATCCATTCAACATATAGTTCCCGGAAAACTATATGCCTTATTTGCCTACGTGTATGTTGCATTTCATTTATCTGCTTAAATAACTTGTTTGAATTTTATTACACAAGAAGTTATTTATGGAAATAATTCTCACTAAGCCTATTAGCTTATACTCCTATAGATATCTTTTGCAGTTTACCTATTTATGGTTGAGGCCACGTAGACCCTGTAGCTAGATATTTTCCTTTTTGGTTAAGGAATTTCTAGATGAAGTTTAGTGTTGGATAAGATATAAACTTCATAGAAATATTCTTGTAATAGATTATAGTTATTTGTGGCTGGGGAATGCCCCTAAGATTTGTAAGACTATTATTATGAACAAATGAATATTATGAATCCTCTTTTCTTAATTTATTATTATATCTTCGTAAGCTTCATAATTCCATGTATGATCCTCCAAATTTATGAGACCACGCCTTACACTTAATATCGAAGCTTCTGAGAATGACTAAGGTTGTCATACTTAAGCTTTAATATTGAGCGTGATAGACTATTACGTTTAGTGTATTCTTTGGGGCATGACAAATACGCTTTTCGAGAACTGATCCCGTTTGAGCCTGATGGACACTCCAAATTCACGAATCTAATATTTTTATACTTTCCTATATCATTGCGAACTACTATAAGTCATTAACTAAATTCCGTTTTCTAGGGCTTGAGAGCGCGGGATTGCAGCAGTTGAAATTGTTTGATTGTCTTGATTTTTGTTGACTTTTGAAACTTCTATTTGACTAGGGTTAGGGTTTAATCCAATTTTACCGTAGAAATTGAGGGATTTACATCAAGGATTGGATAGGTGGATTGTCTCATGCTCGAATTTTTGAATTGAACAATTATTGAATTTTCTATTCTCTTTATTAGATCCCGTGATCGAAATTGTTTAAGGTTAGATTTCAACTTGTCATGCCCCAAGGGTACCCTAGTAGTAGTAAATAAGCCACACTTGACTACCATCACTAGATTACCTTCAGAGAATGACAGGTTTTCAAAACAACAGGATCTTTTAGTTGCTTGATAAGAAATGACAAATACATGAAAGAAATAAATTAGTGAATAAACATTATAGAACTATCACAAACCAAATAGTCTTCCTGAAGTACATAACTGATACATTAGCACTAATTAATCTATTCTAATAAAACATAACCATTAAACCAAAGTATAACCGTAGACTTCTAGTAAGCTCTTACCGGAGCCATACTCCTGTAAGTGACTAACTAGGGTTGTAAGGTAAACCTGAAAAGACTGTTGGAGTATGAACGAAACCACAGCTCAGTGAATAACCATACATATCATACATCACACAAGTTATTAGAAAATCATATGCAATGCAAGCACTCAATCGTATGCATAGATACAAGCTTGGATGATCTAGAATCCAAACAGGAAAAAGCTTTACGCCCTCTTTTTAAGGTTGAAGAACCATTACTCCATGACCCACCTGCCCATGAGAGACTAAGTTCACAAGAGAATTAACGATTTCTCGTTTTAGGGTTATTACTTTGAATATAATCGATTAAACTGACCATCTCCTGCATTCACCTTAGAAACTCCCTAAGTATTAATCATTTCAAAGCGATACTACGGGCGGCATTCTTCGGTGCCACTTAGTTCCCGTAGAACTGATGGAACAAAGAAAGCCTTGGAAGAACTAACACATTAGAACAACCAAGCACTAACAGAGAACCGAAATATTAATACGTAGCAGGCCATCATCCTAATATATATGCAATAATGCAATTCGAGCAATGCATGATCATATTATTTCTTTAAGTCAATAATTCTTATTTAATTTTATGGTGATCATACATTACACACAATCATCAACATACTACTTTACAACATCAAATCATTGCATTATCACTTTTGTAAGGATATTTTATCAATCATACAATCAGATCACAACATAATTTCAACAAAACAATCGTTTGATTATCTTTGCATTACATATTCAACTACTTACAAGCACAAACAGCACAATATGATTGAATTACTCACCTGCTCATACTGACTCAATCGTAATAATCAGCTGGAAGATCTTCTAGTGTTTCAGAGTCACCTAATAAGATGATTAAAGTATTCATCAATATATTATATAATTAAATTCCTATACGTGACTAGTGTCTTAGACTCGATATTTATCAAGTTTTGGTAGTGACTAATACTGATTTTATGTTATTCTATACTGATCCCAATATAAAAAATTATATTTATTTATTATTACTTAGTGTCGTCGTGTTTCTCCTAATTTATCTCGTACAATTATTTTGTCGTTTTTAGAAGTCACATTACTCAAAAATTTAGCTTATTTCAATTTCCATTCTTACCTATTTTATCTATTTAAAACAAATATTTGATTATTTATAACTTTTATTAACACTTAATATTTTCTTAAATCCTAGGGTTTTAAGAATTATCAAAATATTCTAAGTATTTGTATCTACTTATTTATTTAATGGATTATGTATTATCATCATATATATATAATATATATAATATATAGTCAGTAGGCTTATTGCATATATATATATATTCTGTTTATTTTAAAACTAGCTTTTGTCGAAGAAATTTGGGTGTACGCTGGCTCAAAGCCGCTGGTTTTGAAACCCAGGTGCTGGTGTTGATTTAGTTTTGCAAAATATTTCATATTAGGTGCATCGGCTTTGAAAGCTGTTGGCTTTCAACATACGCCCGTTCTACGCCATCGGCGTAAATTCCCAAATAGCCGGCTTACTTCATCTTTCCGTGAAATTAAATTTTACGTAACTTCTGTTCAGCCGTTTTTACACCGCCTGCCTATCCATGTAAGCCGCCGGCGTTAAGCGACTACACTGCCGGCTTATACGCAGTGTTAGCACTGTTCATCATCTTCCTCGATGATCCGTTTCAAATTTGTTAAATTTTCCACGTTAAAAACATGCTTAAACCATTTCTAAGTGTTTATATGTCTTATATAAGGACATAAAACAATTCTTAACACGTCTACAAACATATATACTTAGATCTCGATCTTACTAAAATATAGCTAGGGTTTCGGATTTTTACCTCGTTCGAGCCGATCCGGTGGTATTCGAAGCTTGTATTTGTGTTGATTATGTTCCTATGATTATCATAAGTTAGTTTTAATTCTTAGATTTGAAAGAAAATCATTTGAACTTTATCAACTTATCTTTGAACTCGTATCCAAGGGTTTTTCGTTTTGTTTTTCCTTTAATCCGAACTTGGATGTTTCGATCTGTTTGTTCTCTGTTTTTAGTTTGTTTTGTTTGCTATTTAGGAGTGGATTTGTTCTAGAGAGTTTGGGAAATAAAGAGGATTGTTTGTTTGCTCATTATGAGCTTTGAACATATATATATAGAAGAATGAAGGATGAAGTTGCGGCTGCATTTCCCCTCGAATTTCTTCCGAATTTTCTCTCATTTGATCTGTTATTTTCATACCAATTAATGCTATGTTGAGTTGGCATCATATAATTGGTCATTAGGGTTGATTGTATTAACTTCTTGGGTAAATTATTGATAAAAAATCGGCTTCTCTCCTTCCATAGCTTTCCCACCGAAAATCCACTGAATTCATATATATATTTACTAATTATCTAATTGAATTTTAAGATAATTTAACGAGTTATACGAGTACAAATTAGTTAATATTTGAGAGTTTTTTGTACAAAAATATATTTATAGGGTTATATAAAACACTTAGATTATCAAATAATACAATTTTAAGTTTTATATATTCGTGATTAATTATTCATATAATTTTATCTCCCGTGATTAAAGTTTCTTAAACTCATTAGGTTAATTTTTATTTTAGGCTTCAATAGCTTAAGAAAACTCGATTTAAAACAATAGCGTGGTTCGATTATTTGTTTGAAATTCAGATCTTGAGTTATTCATCAGTTTATGTGTTCGTTGTGTATTTATAATCTTAACAGTTTATCCTTAGGTTATCGTTTTCTGTCTATAAGCGTAGTTAATTATTTACTTGATAACGCTTTTGATACAGAAGCTAAACTATGTATATATCTTTGGTTTCGATACTTAACACGAAATCTTATTAGTATCTATTAATACTATCTAGGGATCTTGAATTTAGAGTTTAAATCTAAGTACAGGCTCATTACTACTCGTTGTTCTAATATCGAATCATTGTTGAATTCAAAAGCAATCATTTAATCTCTACATTTGTATTTTTCTATTTAAATCTATTTGTAACACGAGTTTCGGGTTTAAATTTTAGATTTTCTTTTAATCATATATTGAATTATTCATTCAAGATACGAAATCTCATTTTTTGTATCAGTTAGGGTTTAAGAAATTCTTTATTCGATTTCTAAATCCTCATCTAGCCAAAATCCATGCATTATTCTATTCTTAGGCTTGATTAGAATCTAAATCTATTAACTAGTTCATAAGATCTATTGCAAGGTCGTGTACTAATGTGGAAAATTTTCAGGGTTTACACAACTTGGGTCAGACTTTAGGGTTTCGATTCGGTATTCCAAAACCATTCTAAAAGAATTCGTGTTTTTGCAGATATTTTAAATACTATCTAAGTAACAACTAGAAATAAAAGTATATATCATAACCCGAAGGTCCCATATTCTTCTAGCTACTAATTGCTTATCGGAGTCATGCTCCTGGATGTGAGCAGCTAAGGTCATAGAGTTAACCTGAAAGGTTTTTAGGAGTGTAAGCAAAACCATGGGCTCAGTGAATAAACATACATATTACACATCAAACAAGATTAACATTTGTCTTAGGTAATGAGCACACAAAGTCCATGGAAATCTGATCTCATTTCCATTTAGGTATTGGTAATGGTTTCAACTACCCACTTAGTTTTTGATGTTCAGCTTTTATCCTTTGACACACATCACATTTAGCAACAAATTCTGCAATATCCTTTTTCATTCCATTCCACCAATATGCACTTTTCAATTCTTGGTATGTCTTTGTTTCTCCTGGTTGTACAGAATATCTAGAGTAATGTGCTTCATGCATTAATTCCTTCCTTAAATCTTTATCATGTGGCACACACAATCTTTTATTCATTCTTAACACCTCTTCTTCATCCACATAAAAATCCTTGTATTTTCCTTGGGATATTCCTTGTTTAATCTCTTGGATTTCAGCATCTTTTTTCTAAGTTTCCTTAATCCGTTAAAGTAAGGTAGGTTCCAAAATTAGATTTCCTAATTCAGCTTCCAACCCTTGCATTGAAAACTCTAAATTCAATTTCTCAAATTCCTTGATGAGTTCTTTCTGGTCCGTCAATATTGAGGCCACTTCTCCATAACTCTTTTAGCTCAATGCATCAGCCACGACATTCACTTTACCAGGATGGTAATTAATGGTAAGATCATAATCTTCAATCAATTCCAACCATCGTCTTTGTCTCATGTTCAACTCTTTTTGTGTAAATATATACTTTAAACTTTTGTGATCCGTATATATTTCACATTTTTGTCCATACAAGTAGTGACGCCAAATCTTGAGTGCAAAAACAATAGCTGCTAATTCCAAATCATGAGTGGGGTGATTCATCTCATGCGGCTTTAATTGTCTAGAAGCATATGCTATTACTTTTCCATTTTGCATTAACACACATCCTAACCCATTTCTGGATGCATCACTGTAGATAGTATATAAATCCTTGTCATTGGGTAAAACCAATATTGGTGCTGATATTAACCTTTTCTTCAATTATTGAAAACTTTGTTCACATTGATCATGACATTCAAATTTCTCATTCTTCCTAGTCAATTGTGTCAGGGGTCTTGCAATCTTAGAGAAATCTTTCACAAATTTTCGATAATATCCTGCCAATCCCAAGAAACTTCTAACTTCTATAACAGTTTCAGGTCTTTTCCATTCCGCAATAGCTTTAACTTTTGCAAGATCAACCGATATTCCTTCTCCAGAAACAATATGTCTAAAGAATGATATATTTCTAAGCCAAAATTCACACTTAGACAATTTGGCATACAGCTTATTGTTTCTCAGTATCTGTAACACACTTCTCAAGTGCTCATCATGTTGTTCTTCCGTAGACGAATATACAAGTATATCATCTATGAAAACAATCACACAAATATCCAACAAAGGTCTAAAGATACAATTCATCAGATGCATGAAAACTGCAGGTGCATTGGTTAGTCCAAATGGCATGACCAAAAATTCATAATGACCATACTTAGTTCTGAATGCAGTCTTTGGTACATCTTCTGCCTTAATTCGGATTTGATGATATCTTGACTTTAAATCAATTCAGAAAATACCTTTGCTCCTCTCAACTAATCAAAAAGATCATCAATTCTAGGTAAAGGATATTTGTTCTTGATGGTTACTCTGTTTAATTCTCTATAATCAATACAGAGTCTCATTGAACCATCTTTCTTTTTCACAAACAATACCGGTGCTCCCTATGGTGAAACACTAGGTCTGATAAATCCTTTATCCAACAATTCTTCTAATTGCACTTTTAATTCTTTTAATTCCACAGGTGCCATGCGATACAGAGCTTTTGATACTGGTTCTGTTCCAGGTATCAAATCAATTGAAAATTCTACCTCTCTGTGTGGGGGTAATCCTGTTAATTCGTCTGGAAACACATTTGAGTGTTCACACACTGTTCGGATAGTATGAATATTCGATACTTTGGATTCACCCTCTGTTGTTCCAAGAATACACCCGTTTAACTCCATATCTTCTTCATTTTCCACTTCAATTGTTGTTATCCTATTTTCGACTCCTTTGAGTATCTCACCCCTATACTCCTTTCTTTCTCCTTGGTTATTGACAAAAGATACCATTTTGAGATGACAATTAACTTTTGCTTTTACAGCAGTTAACCAAACCATACCTAAAATAATATCATATTTTTGTAGATCTATCATGATTAAATCAGCAATTGATTCTTGAGTCCCAATCTTTAATGGATAGCTCTTTATCATTCCCCGGGTTACTACTAAATCTCCAGTTAGCGTAGTAACTCTCAATACTTTACTCATGCTTTCAATTGGTAATCTTATATACCTTGCTAATCCAGTATTTATGAAAGAATGCGTTGCTCCCATGTCAAACAAAGCATACACATCTGATCTCCTACTTGAATTGATCTATGTATCAATTATTAAGTTCATGTTATTTTCAATTCATAAGGACTTCTATTGCTCATTTACTTGTGATTGTGTCTAATGACTTTAGATAAGCAGTTATGTAATTACATACCTGCAATGAGTCCATATTCTTCACGATCAACTTCTTCCCAAATATTTTCTTCATCTTCCTCCTCTATTTCCACATTTTCAACAGGATTTCCATACATGGCAAAAACTCTGGCCGTTGTACCAGCCTTATTGGCGTCTCCATTTTTCGATCCTGAGACTCTAATCACTCCTTTAGGCTATGAAGATCCAGCCATTGCATTTGCTTTCTGCGGACAGTTGGTTGCTATGTGCCTAACTTGGTTACACACATAACAAGTTGCAATTTTTCTTTTTGGACAATTATTTGCCATATGCCCGCTTTCTCCACAATAGTAACATTTGTGTTGCAATTGTGGACAATCCCTTGGATAATGAGAACCTTTACATTTCCAGCATGTAACATTATTCTTCTTAGGCACATTGAAAGGTTTGAAGAATTTAACCTTCTTAGGCACAGAACTTGCCATAGAACCATCATACATTCTTTTCCCGAAAATGGTTCCTTTCTTCTTATATCTCTTAATTTCATACTTCCTTGCTCGTTCAATGATTCGAGCTTTTTCTATCATAGCTGCAAAGTTATCAACTTCAAATTCAGCAAGTCTTCTCTAGAAATGAGGTTCTAATCCAGCCATGAAAGTCTATCTCTTTAGCTCATCACTGTCCTAATAAGCATCTGGAGCAAACTATAACAACCGATTAAACTCATGTTCGTATTCATCAATCGTCTTAGTTCCTTGCATCAAATTCATTAGGTCAGTGCTATATTTTGCTTTTAGACAGCCTGGAAAATATTCCTTAAAAAATTCTTGTCTGAATACTTCCCAAATAATCGGTTGTGACAAACTTCTTTGTTTTGAATTCCACCATATCCTTGCTCTCAATCTTAATAAATAAGTCCCATACGATACTTTTAGAGCATCAGGCACTTGGAAAACCTCCAGGGATCGTTCAATCTGAGCTAGCCAGTCTTCAGCTTCTTCTGGCTTTCCTAGTAGTCCTTCAAAGTATCTATTGCATTTTATAAATTCTGGCAACAAGTTCCTTTGAGGACGTAAAGGTGGTGGTGGTGGTAATTGTCACGCCCCGAAGGGTACCCTAAACGTGGCAGTCCGCCGTACATAATATTAAAGCCTAGGAATGACCACATCAGTCACGCGAAGGCTTCCATACTATGTACAAGGCGTCTAACACATAAAGGAGACACATCGAAATGATACATTTTATATTGATACAATTGAGTAACAATGTAAAGGAAATACAATCCACTATACTTTCGATGCAAATCACTATACTTCATATACGAATCACTACACTTCAAAATACAAATCATTCAACTCCAAATACATTCGTCCACAGACTTCCCTACATAAAATATTACAAGGCAAATCATAAAAATCTAGCTGATAACTTCAAACATTCTTATTCATTGCCAAAATCCCGGAGTCATTCCCGGCTTCAACCAATTTGGTCCCCACTTTGCATTCTTGAGATAACCTGTTCATTTAAACAACTATTGGGGTATAAGCTACACTAGCTTAGTGAGAATTCCCTTAGTTCCGTACCATAATAAGCAAGTTATAATAAATCATATGCTATGCATGAATAAACACTTGAGCAAGCAATTATGCATGGATATTCGGAACCCACATACAGAACGGATTTACGTCCTCCGTATCTTGGGTTAGGAATGGTATTGAAGTCTACACGACCGCATCTAGTACCCAAGCCCTCGACTCTTAGCACTCAACTCAGCTAGGCTCATCCAAGGAATGCATCCACATGCGCCTTAGTACCCCTGAATGAACTCTAGCACCGGGCTCGTTATCCAAACGAGGCACCAACGGACCATACCGATCAACTCGCGTAAGAGTAGCATGCTACCAATGCAATATGTCCGATGCGATGCATGACCAATTTAATTTTTGCTTAGGTTAAAATATTCATACATTCTTTAGAGTGACCAACCAAGATCACACACATAATAGAAATAGTATGAACAGTGCAGTTATCCAATCGAATCATGGTTTCGATATGCTTTAGTATTCTTTAGCATACATTCATCACAATCTCATCATATATCCCATACCCATTCGTATCGATTTCTATCTTGTTCCTATAATTCTAATGCGACTAACTACAAGCACAAACAAGGTAACAAAATAAGGAGAAAACTCACTTGGCCATTGGATCACCGGTCTCTTAGTAATAGCAATTCGGTGGTAGGAAATCGTCGGATTTGGGATCACCTAAAAAGGAAGAAATACTCTAATAAGTATTTCAACTCAAACTAATCCAAACGATTTTATACGAACTATCAAATTCGTAATTCTCGTCCTAAGCAGAAATTCCAACTTAAAACGGCCATAACTTGGTCATTTTAACTCGGAATTTCGCAAATTATATATCGATTTCTATCTACTTAGAAAGATATATCTAATTCTAATATTATTTTTAAGTTTTGAAAATATTTAGGTCTCAGAACAGAGGGATCAGATCTGATCAGTAATGGGTTCCGACTCCAAAAAATAGTTTTGTAAATGTTTGTAATGTTCCTACTATATAAATTGGCTATACATGCAATATGAATGATTTCCTAACATGAATGACATGAGATGAGCTTAATGTATGCATGATCTTGATGACTTTTGCTAAAAGGAAATTTTATAACTTTTTATCTTGCAAGACCATAATAACAACTACTTATGAAAAATCTAGTTTTTTAACTTTGATCATTTCCATTTGTTTTGGATTTATTACTTAAGAAAATATAATTATTTTTGTTAAAATTAAGCCTTCATTATATATATTACTTATGACCTTCATTTCTACATAAAAATTTCCATTTTACACTTTGTAAATATGTTTTCAAGTAGGGTTGATTCCAAAATCCGAATTTGGTAAAAATTGGTTTTTGAGTGATTCCTTTAAGTAAAAATCATTTGATATTTACAAAATTAGGGCTCAATCATACATAACCACTGAGGACTTCATTCTTACACAAAAATTTACATTTTACACTTTGCAAATATGTTTTCCAATATGATTTACTCAAAAATCCGAATTTTAGGAAATCCATTTTTTGAATGATTCCTTTGGGGAAAATCTTTTTTAATGCATTAAAAATTAAGACCTTATGGTACCTATACTTAAGGACTCCACTCATTACATAAAACTTTCATTTTTGAGATTGTATAATAGGTGTTCTTATGGCCTTCATTCAAAATTATGAATTTCACAAATTGACTACTAACTCAAAATTTTCCATCTTGATTCTATTTCTTGTTTTATACATTAATCTCATCAAAACTCATTTCAACTTATAAAAATCACTACTTAATGATACCTATTACCTATATACTTCATTTTTCACATAAAACATGAGTTTTGATGTTGATAAATGGGTTTTAAAAATTGGTCTTGGTTGGGATCCGAATTTACAAAATTCATTTTTGGACATATCTTTTGATAAAATCTATCCAAGCTTATGAAAATCCATTCCTTACATATCATATCTTAAGAGCCTTTCATTTCTTAAATAAAAACTCCATTTTTTAGTTAGAAAACATGTTTTTAAAATTTGCCTTGGCCAAAATCCGAAAATAGAATTTTTATTTTGAAAATCACCTTTGATTCTTGTAGAAAGAAGTCTTGATGATATACATATATTAAGCCTTCATTTTCTTAAGTAAAAATTGCATTTTGACACTTGGAAAGTGGTTTTCAAATAGGAGTTTTGCCAAAATACGAATTTCACAATTTTTGTCTAAGTTCAAATTTAAGATCTACACATAATATGAACATACACCTAAATGAAACCCATGAAAATAAACTTTAAACTCATAGATCTAATCTTTGCTCATCAAAATCTTTCATTTATGTTATCTATACCCTAAGCCCTTCATTTTAAATGAAAAAAATACACATTTGAAGTTGAAAAAAAACTTTTCTAATTATGATTCCATTTTCATCCGAATTTTCAAAAATGATTTTGATGAAAATAAAATAGATCTTGAGTTTTCTAAAACATCCCTACTATCTTCATGCCACTACAAGTCATCCATAAACATAAAACAAAGTCTAATGCATGTATGGACCTAAAACAACTAGATCTAGTCTTCTAAACTAGTTTTGAATGCATGAACACATGTGAATGAGAAATATATGCATAAATCATAAGTAATAACAAGAATAATAACTTAAATAACAAGATCTATGGCATAAACAAAAATCAAAGCTACAAAATTAGATCTACAATACATATCAACTTTAAACTAGAAAATAATTATAATACAAGATAATAAAAGTGGAGAAAATGAGTGTTTCATTATTGGCATCATCATCCTAAGCTTTTAAGCTTATGGAAGGTCATTTGATGCATGAAACATTCATTACACTTTACCTATATCACTTATGGAGGCTTTGAGATGAAGATTTTCTTAGAAATCTTCAAGAAATATGAGTGGAAGCTAATGGAAGAGATGGGGGCAGCTTGTGTTCTTGAAGAAACAAGAACAAAAAGATGAAAGAAAGAGAGGAAAATGAGAGAGAAAAGGCTAAGGAAAGAAAGAGGGAAAGTGAGTAAATGAAGGAGAGAGAGAAAATGAGTGTTTTAATTGAATAAAAGAAGGAAAAAAATAAAACAAAGGCAGAAAATGAGGGGAGGAGGGGGGGGGGGGGTTTGTGGCTGGCATGAATTGGGGGAGAGAGAGAGAGTGTTTTGTTGAATTTTGACTTGAAATTAAATTGTGTAATAAATGTGTATATATAGCTTCTTTAAGAAGGATTGAAAGAAGGTTATTTTAATTAATTTTTGGAGTAATTCAAGAGTCAAGGTAGCCATAAAGAGGGTCAAAATCTGCCATGAAGTGTGGAATAATGTGTAGAAAGATTGAAGTGACAAGGAAGTGATATGTGTAAGGTGTACTTGAAGGTATGAGTTGTAAAAGTACTTTCTTAATAAAATAAAATAAAATTAGAAAAATTATTCCAAATATTTGTAGCAGATTTTTCATAATTAAAATTAAATAATTATTTGAATTATTTTAGTATTTTAACAATTATGTTACCGGTATTATCAAAATACGCGAATATGGGCTATAAATAATATTTTTATAACCCAAAAAATTCTAAAAAATTATTTTATGAAAATAAAAATATTTTTAAATTATTAAATTAATTTATTTTACTTTTAGTATCGGGTCTTAAACAGAATCTGATCCCTGTAAAGACCCAAAACAACTAAATTTTAGAAAAATAAAATTTTTTATAACATATCAAATATTTATCTAAAAATATAAGGCTTTAAAAGAATAATAAAATTTTGTAATGAAAAAAAAAATGAATAGTACAAAAGACTAATCAATTATCGGTAATAATGGAAATACGATAAAAGGTTATAACTATAACTTTTATAACCCGAAAAATTCTATAACTGATATATTTAGAAATTTTATGAAATTACGAGTCTAACGGTACTATTGGTATATCTTTGATATCTCGAGCCTTAGGAAATTCTTTTCGAAGTCTGTATCTGTACGGGTTCGAATTAGGTCAAAAATTTACCAATCTGATATTTTTAAATAAACTTATATTACTACGAGCTATTCTACACATTTAAACTACATCTCGGCCTCTAGGGTTAAGAGCGCTAGGTCACCGGACTTAGACTATTGTATTCCACTTAGGGTTTCCGGGTGATTTTTCGGTTTAGATCTTTGCCAAATTGGAAACTGATATTTTATGTTTATACAACATATTTAATTTGAGAAATTTATTTTACATTTCATTTTTTTTAAGTATTTAATATCTCTTAATGTTTTTAGAATTCTTGAATTGAGTTATATTTTCGAAAGTCAATCGTTATTTGCTTTTTAATAATTTGTTTTTGGTCTTTATATTACCCGTTTTTATAAGCCGGAGTTAAATATGGAATTTTTCGTACGTAGTAGTTTTGAATTTGAAGACCACTGAGTTCTTATTTTATTTTTAAGGATTTTCATTTTCTCATGATTAAGAAATTTTTGGATTCATTCATGATTTAGGACTTATCGAAATTCGGTTTTAATTTGGAGTGATTTTTAGGGTTTATTTTCGAAGTTCATCTTAGAATTATTTACTGAAATTTTCCAGGGCTTACAGTAATTCTTGTTCATATCGAGGCGGTCCTTGCACATTGGCAGCAGATTCATTTGGGTTCAATGGTCCATTTTCCTGAAATTGAATTGGTGGAGTACGTCTTTCATTTCCTCTGGGAATTGATGGAGGCATTGCTGGTGCCCCAGTAGGTGGTGCTACATTTGTTGCTTGAATGTTTTGCAAAGCTTGCAAAATCAAGACATTTTGTTGTTGGAGACTTTGTAAAACATCCTCAATTCGGTTTTGGGATGGTGCAGGAGCATTTATTGGTGGATCTCCAGAAATTCTGGCGTTTCTACTTTTATTTCTTCCTCTTGGCATTCTATTAACATCAAACATGTTATTTAGATTGAATCATAATTCATCCTTACCAAAAGTCATCAAAGTCATTCATGTATATTCCACACACATATATACATAACCAAAAAATATATATATGAGTTTTTCATGGTTAGTGCATTATGTAACATCAAAAATGGCACTAACACTATACCTAGCTTTTCTACCATAGTCATCAAAATATATATACATCACCCTACATATCATATGTATATCATCAAAAGTCTACTGATATCATCCTATCATGTCATCATAAATAGATAATACATGCATCATCATCATATAATACTCAGGGACTAGGATAAAGACGATCCTTGCCCTTCTCCTGAGGACCTAAATGAGGGTAATCATCCTCTCCCTCAGAACTACTATCACAAATCTCAATCATCGCATCTCTATCTCCTAGAGGTGCCAAAGTCAGATCTGTATCCATGACCTGAATGCCTCTGGGTGCAGGTCTTTGCTCACTCTCAGTACTAGGTGGTATATCTCTCTCAATCCACCCTCCATGTGCTGTCCCAATCCATCTGGCATAATTATAATTTGAGACATACTTTTCTGCCTCAGTCCTTCATCTCTTTCCCTCTTTTCATCCAACAACTCTGTTGTTATACTTCTTTTATGAATAGTAGTCTAAACTGATTCCTGTACCACTCTATCCTGCACAGAAGTAAGATGCTGGAACTCACTTGCTATCTCGGGTATAATAGGTGGTTTCCTCATCAAGATGCGTCTGGAATGACTGCATCTGCTAACTCGTGCAAGCATCTAATCATCATCATAAGCTGCCTCGCCTCTTACCCTAGTATGATCCTATCTAATATCATGAGCATAAACTGCTCCTCTCCCAATAGCTACCCAGACTCCAAAATCTGGAGGATCTGGTCTCACAGATCTGGATGAGACTATGAACGCTATATTATCAATTTCTAAGCCACCTCCTTTCTGGACTATCAGTCTCTCGAATCTATAGAGCGTCTCTATAGCTGATCCATTATCAGGAAAAGCCCGCTCCATCAGAAATAACTAACCTTTAAACAAAGGCTGTAATCCTCTCTTCCAGGTACTGAGAATCTCCTCAAAGGTTTTAGTAATCCCACATAAATATAAGTCCTCTACATGGACTCGCAATCTGCGACTGTAATCTGTCAATGTCTCCTCTTCCTGCATACTAAATATCTCCCATCTAATATGGCATGTAGCAGGATTAGTCCGCACGCAACAAAATTTTCATGATTAATAATAATCACACATTTTTCATTCCTAATTGTGAAATGTACTCTACCCATGGCTACCTAACTACTTACTAGAGAGTGCTAACTAAATCTAAACTTACTACATTCACCAAATGTAATTCCTTCACATATTTATCTTTCTTATACTAGCAACCATGCTCTGATACCAACCAAATTCTGTCACGCCCCGAGGATACCCTAGTAGTAGTAAACAAGCCACACTTGAATACTATCACTAGATTACCTTCAGAGAATGACAGGTTTTCAAAACAACAGGATCTTTTAGTTGCTTAATAAGAAATGACAAATACATGAAAGAAATAAATTAGTGAATAAACATTATAGAACTATTACAAACCAAATAGTCTTCCTGAAGTACATAACTGATACATTAGCACTAATTAATCTGTTCTAATAAAACATAACCATTAAACCAAAGTATAACCATAGACTTCCAGCTCCTAAGCTCTTACCGGAGCCATACTCCTGGAAGTGACTAACCAGGGTCGTAAGGTAAACCTGAAAAGACTGTTGGAGTATGAGCAAAATCACAGTTCAATGAATAACCAGACATATCATACATCACACAAGTTATTAGCAAATCATATGCAATGCAAGCACTCAATCGTATGCACAGATACAAGCTTGGATGATCTAGAATCCAAACAGGAAAAAGATTTACGCCCTCTTTTTAAGGGTTGAAGAACCATTACTCCATGACCCCCCTACCCAAGAGAGACTAAGTTCACAAGAGAATCAACGATTTCTCGTTTTAGGGTTATCACTTTGAATATAATCGATTAAACTGACCATCTCCTGCATTCACCTTAGAAACTCCCTAAGTATTAATCATTTCAAAGCGATACTACGGGCAACGTTTTTCAGTGCCACTTAGTTCCCGTAGAACCGACGGAACAAAAAAAGCTTTGGAAGAACTAACACATTAGAACAACCAAGCACTAACAAAGAACCAAAATATTAATACGTAGCAGGCTGGCATCCCAATATATATGCAATAATGCAATTCGTGCAATGCATGATCATATTATTTCTTTAAGCCAATAATTCTTATTCAATTTTATGGTGATCATACATTACACACAATCATCAACATACTACTTCACAACATCAAATCATTGCATTATCACTTTTGTAAGGATATTTTATCAATCGTACAATCAGATCACAATATACTTTCAACAAAACAATCGTTTGATTATCTTTACATTACATATTCAACTACTTATAAGTACAAACAGTACAATATGACTGGATTACTTACCTGCTCATACTGACTCAATCGTAATAATCAGCTGAAAGATCTTCTAGTGTTTCAAAGTCACCTAGTAAGATGATTAAAGTATTCATCAATATATTATATAATTAAATTCCTATACGTGACTAGTGTCCTAGACTCGATATTTATCAAGTTTTGGTAGTGACTAATACTGATTTTATGTTATTCTATATTGATTCCAATATAAAAAATTATATTTATTTATTATTACTTAGTGTCGTCGTGTTTCTCCTAATTTATCTCGTATAATTATTTTGTTATTTTTAGAAGTCACATTACTTGAAAATTTAGCTTATTTCAATTTCTATTCTTACCTATTTTATCTATTTAAAACAAATATTTGATTATTTATAACTTTTATTAACACTTAATATTTTCTTAAATTCTAGGGTTTTAAGAATTATCAAAATATTCTAAGTATTTGTATCTACTTATTTATTTAATGGATTATGTATTATCATCATATATATATAATATATATAATATATAGTCAGTAGGCTTATTGCATATATATATTCTGTTTATTTTAAAACTAGCTTTTGTCGAAGAAATTTGGGTGTATGCCGGTTCAAAGCTGTTGGCTTTGAAACTCAGGTGCCGGTGTTGATTTGGTTTTGCAAAATATTTCATATTGGGTGCATCGGCTTTGAAAGCTATCGGCTTTCAACATACGCCGGTTCTACGCCATCGGCGTAAATTCCCAAATAGCCGGCTTACTTCATCTTTCCGTGAAATTAAATTTTACGTAACTTCTATTCAGTGTAAGCCGTCTTTACACTGCCTGCCTATCCATGTAAGCCGCCGGCGTTAAGCGACTACACTGTCGGCTTATAGGCAGTGTTAGCACTGTTCATCATCTTCCTCGATGATCCGATTCAAATTTGTTAAATTTTTCACGTTAAAAACATGCTTAAACCATTTCTAAGTGTTTATATGTCTTATATAAGGACATAAAACAATTCTTAACACGTCTACAAACATATATACTTAGATCTCGATCTTACTAAAATATAGCTAGGGTTTCGGATTTTTACCTCGTTCAAGCCGATCCGATGGTATTCGAAGCTTGCATTTGTGTTGATTATGTTCCTATGATTATCATAAGTTAGTTTTAATTCTTAGATTTGAAAGAAAATCATTTGAACTTCATCAACTTACCTTTGAACTCGTATCCAAGGGTTTTTCGTTTTGTTTTTACTTTAATCCGAACTTAGATGTTTCGATCTGTTTGTTCTCTGTTTTAAGTTCGTTTTGTTTGCTATTTAGGAATGGATTTGTTCTGGAGAGTTTGGGAAATAAAGAGGATTGTTTGTTTCCTCATTATGAGCTTTGAACATATATATATAGAAGAATGAAGGATGAAGTTGCGGCTGCATTTCCCCTCGAATTTCTTCCGAATTTTCTCTCATTTGATCTGTTATTTTCATACCAATTAATGCTATGTTGAGTTGGCATCATATAATTGGTCATTAGGGTTGATTGTATTGACTTCTTGGGTGAATTATTGATAAAAAATCGGCTTCTCTTCTTCCCGTAGCTTTCCCATCGAAAATCCACCGAATTCATATATATATAGATTTTTACTGATTATCTAATTGAGTTTTAAGATAATTTAACGAGTTATACGAGTGCAAATTAGTTAATATTTAAGAGTTTTTGTACAAAAATATATTTATAGGGTTATACAAAACACTTAGATTATCAAATAATACAATTTTAAGTTTTATATATTCATGATTAGTTATTCATATAATTTTATCTCCCGTGATTAAAGTTTCTTAAACTCATTAGGTCAATATTTATTTTAGGCTTCAATAGCTTAAGAAAATTCGATTTAGAACAATAGCGTGGTTCAATTATTTGTTTGAAATTCAAATCTTGAGTTATTCATCAGTTTATGTGTTCGTTGTGTATCTATAATCTTAACGGTTTATCCTTAGGTTATCGTTTTCTGTCTATAAGCGTAGTTAATTATTTACTTAATAATGCTTTTGATACAGAAGCTAAACTATATATATATCTTTAGTTTCGATACTTAACATGAAATCTTATTAGTAGCTATTAATTCAATCTAGGGATCTTGAATTTAGAGTTTAAATCTAAGTACAGGCTCATTACAACTCGTTCTTCTAATCTCGAATCATTGTTGAGTTCAAAAGCAATAATTTAATCTCTATATTTGTATTTTTCTATTTAAATCTATTTGTAATATGAGTTTCGGGTTTAAATTTTAGATTTTCTTTTAATCATATCTTGAATTATTCATTCAAGATACGGAATCTCGTTTTTGGTATCAGTTAGGGTTTAAGAAATTCTTTGTTCGATTTCTAAATCCTCAATTAGCCAAAATCCATGCATTGTTCTATTCTTAGGTTTGATTAGAATCTAAATCTATTAACAAGTTCATAAGATCTATTGTAAGGTTGTGTACTAATGTGGAAAATTTCCGGGGTTTACATAACTTGAGTCAGACTTTAGGGTTTTGATTCGATATTCCAAAACCATTCTAAAAGAATTCGAGGGTTTACATATATTTTAAATACTATCTAAGTAACAACTAGAAATAAAAGTAAATATCATAACCCGAAGGTCCCATATTCTTCTAGCTACTAATTGCTTATCGGAGTCATGCTCTTGGATGTGAGCGGCCAAGGGCATAGAGTTTACCTGAAAGGTTTTTAGGAGTGTAAGCAAAACCATGGGCTCGGTGAATAAACATACATATTACACATCAAACAAGATTAACAAATCATGTGAAATCCAACAAACAAGCATATGCATAGATACATGTTTGGATGATCTAGAATCCAAATAGGAAAGAAATTTACGCCCTCTTTTTAGGATTGAAAAACAATTACTATTATGACCTAGCTACCTATGAGAGACTACGTATATAGGAAAGTAAATGATTTCTTGTCTTAAGGTTATCACTTTTAACTTAATGGCATTTTAACCAACCATTTTCTACATCTATATTTAGAAACTCCTTAAGTATTAATCATTTCAAAGCGATACTACGAGTAGCGTTATTCATTGCCACTTAGTTCTCGTAGAACTTATGGAACAAAGAAAACCTTGGAAGAACTAACACTTTAGAAAAACTAACATTAATAGAGAACCAAATATTGATACGTATCAAGCTGCAATCTTTTTTAAATATGTAATAATGCAATATGTGCAATGCATGACCATGTTATTTAATAAGCCAATAATCATTAGTTAGATATATGATGATCATATATTACACACATTAATCCATATGTTATTCTAGATCATCAATCAATTGTACTATCACTTTTATTATTTCGTATTGGCATCACAAACAATCAACTCAATTCAAAATGACTCTCATCATACTTTTCACAATAGTTGTATTATTATCTTTACATTACAAGTGCTAGTAGTTACAAGCACAAACATTATAGTTGATCTGAATTACTCACCTACTCATATTAGCTAATCGTAATAATCGACTGGAAAATCCTCAATGGTATCAAGGTCACCTATTGAGATGAATAAAATATTCATCAATAAGGCATAAATTATATATCTAACTCCTATAAGTATCTAAGTGTCCTATACTGATATTTGTATTACCATATCGATCTTTTTAATGGTCTTATGGTAACAATTATTATTTAATATTTTATTTTCATTTTGCTTTTCTGGATCTTATTTGAGATATATATATATATATATTACTGAATAGTTGCAGAGTTTGTGTTCAGTAGATTGATATTTTATTATTACTATTATTATTACTTTTATATTGTTTCTTAGTTCACCTATTGTGGTAACTAATATTTATTTTCTATTATTTAGTTTCTTCGTGTTTCTCTTGATTTATTTCATATAATTATCTTGTTATTTTGAGAAATCAGATTATTTGATATTTCAGCTCATTCTCAATCTCCATTCTTGTATATTTATACCTATATAATACAATTATCATAATTTATTCTTATTCATAAAGTATAGAATAATAATATTTTCTAATAGCTTTTAAAGTTTAATACTTTACTTTACAATTATTTAACCTATTACTTTTATAATATTTGTATTTATTTGTTTTGATAATTATATTCTATTTTTGTTTATATGTATATATATATAATATGTTTATTATATATAAATTGTTTTACATAAAATAGACTTCGTGCAAGGAGATTATGTATGTACGCCGACATCCTACGTCGTCGGCATTTATTTCTAGGATGCCAGTGTTCATTTATATTTTACACATTTAAAGTTATAGTGTACAGTGGCTCAAGGCCGCCATCCTTACAATGTACATTAGCTCTAACAATGCCAGCGTTGCATTCCAATCTATCGGCGTTCGTTCATTTTACGTAAAAATGAATTTTACGTAGCTTTTTTTCCAGTGCACACCATCTCAATACCACCGGTCTACCCTCGTAAGCCGTCGGCGTTTAGCACATACATTGCCGACGTATAGGCAGTGTTGCCATTGTTTATAATCTTCTCCAATTTTTCACAATTCGAAACTTATATTTCTTATAAGGCATATGTATTATACTTGCTCCTAAACTACTTATAAGTGTTTTCATATAATCTATAATAATTTCTCATGACATAACAACATGTATAACATATTATAAATTCTCATAATTGTGATTTCTTAACTTCTACATATATGATAATACTTTAATGGAGTTTTAAGATTAGATATTACCTTGTTTGAACTGATTTGAAGGTGTTGAATCTTCCCCTAATGCTTGATACGAACCTAAGGTTAACAATAACATTGTGTAAATTAATGTTTAACACATAGATTAACTTAAAACGAATTTTTCTTACCTTGTTGTTGCCTTTTCCAAGCTTGTGTAATAGTTGTGATTGTATGATTGTTTTGATATGGTTATTGTTGTTCTGGAGCTGTTGATGTGGGTTGTTGTTTGGCTGTTATTGTTGGGTATCTAAGGGCTTGTTTGTGTGCTAATAATGTCTTTATCTGGTTGCTAATGAAGAGAAGTGTGTAGACATATATAGGCAAGGAGAGATTGTTGTTTTTCGGCCAAAGAAAGAAGAATTTCTCCGAGAAAAATCAAGTTACAAATGCATGTAATCTCATACATTTATTACTTTGTTAAGTTGGATTGTTTGAATTAGTCCTTTAGCAAATTTTTTTTTTACTTTGTTAGTCTTATTTTATTCTACCTGTTTCAATTTTCTAGCTAGAGTTTTTTAAGGTAATTCCCACCATATATTTGTACCGAATTTGCTTGCAAATTACACCAAATTAAGAGAAAGATAATATAATATTGTTTAGTTAATTATTTGTCTTAGCTTTAAGATAATTTATTAAGTTAGATGGGTACAAATATGACAGTTATGTAGGAGTTTTACCTCCATAAATTTATATAAAACTTTCACAAATTTTCTAGCTTATTATTGAATTTAATTGTGGATTTAAAGTTTACACGATTAATTACTTTTACAATTTTATCTCACCCGATTAGGGTTTTCTAAACTTAAAGGCCAATTTTTTTTTTTTAGTCTCTAATAGCTTTAGAATGCTCCAACTAGAATAATGGTGTGACCCAAATATTTATTTGGAGTCTAGATTATGAGTTATGGATCTATTTCCATTCTTATTGTGTATTTATAACCTTAACAGTTCATTCTTAAATTATCATTTCCTAACTATAAACTTTATTCATTATTTACTTTCTAATACTCTTGAAATCTTACTTAAATTATTTCTACACTTTGAATTTTTGATACCGGTTACGAAATCTTAACTTTGGTATCTATTACTATCTATAGGACTTTGTTCTAGGGTTTGAAGATATATATAGGTTGATAACTACTTATGATTTTATTCTAAGGTCTTTGTTGAGTCTTATATTAAATTTCCATCTTTTATATTTGTATTTCTATTTGTATAAAAATTTATGGGGTTTATATGAAGCATCAGGATCATCTCATCGTTAGTGCTACCCTTGGTGCTATCTTCGTTTTATTGTAACCTCTTATTGCCTACGCCACCACTTCCCTTGGTTCATGGCAAACCTTAACCAATATCTATGCCAAACCATCTTGTGGTCATATTAAACAATTGAAGGAACAATTAAAGCAGTGTAACAAAGGCTCAAAATCAATTAGTGAATATATGCAGGTGACCAAGACTCGTGCTGATGAACTTGGTCTTCTGAGGAAGCCAGTTGATGATGAAGATCTTATTGATCGAGTTCTTGAAGGACTCAATGATGAGTACAAATCTATTATTGATATAGTTAATGCTCGTGATACATCAATTTCTTTTGTTGAGCTCCATAAGAAACTTCTCAACAGAGAAGCATCTCTTCAGACTACTTAACCATCCTCTCTATCACTACTAGTAATGACAAATCCTACAGCCTTCTGGAATCTTTGAAATTAACGTCTACTAGCCACTAATTCATAACAGCTAGGTTCTACCATTGTGCTTTCTCTTCATGCTTAATGTCAATCTAAACCTTATTTGGGTCGTTGTCAAGCATGTGGTATTCAAGGACATACTGCCAAACGATGCCCAATGTTTCGGCATGTCACTAATCAACAATCCCTGACATCTCGTCTGTAAGCCCCGAAAATTTCAGTAAATAATTTCAAAATGAACTTCGAAAATAAACCTTAAAAATCACTCCAAATTAAAACCGAATTTCGATAAATCCTAAATTACGAACGAATCCAAAAATTTCTCAATCTTGAGAAAATCTAAAATAAAATAAGGACTACAAAAGTCCTTAAGTCCAAAAACCATTACGTAAGATAAACTTCTTACCTAATCTACAATTCATAAAAATCGGGATAAAAATAAAACACAGTGATAATTTGCTAAAAAGCAAGTTAATCCATAACATGACAATTTGAAGGATCAGGAAATCACCAAAGGCCAATTCCATAATAGGCTTTGGCACGATTAAGAAAACTTCATCTGCCAATAATAAAATATAGACTTTGGAAATTCCCCAAACGACCAGACTAATAATCCTAAGAGACGGAAATCACAATAAAGCCCTAACGATCAAATCAAACCCCCAAGAATCATAGAACGAGTTAGAAATTAAAATCTCGTAATCTTAAGAAGGAAGAATTCAAGAAACAAAATAACAAATTAATAATCCTTAAAGTTAACCAATTGTTCATAAAACCTTAAATCGAAGCAAAAATAAATTCGAAAACAAAACACTATGAAGATCCTTTTTCAAAACAAATTATAAGAATCAAGATTTCCCCAAAATCATTCCAAAAATCGATAATTGACTCAAACTCAAGAAAATCATATCTGGTAACCATTACCGATATAATTCCGATATAATAATTCAATCAAGATTTCCGAAAGCAATAAGAGATATTAAATGCTTATAAAAATAAAATTTAAAATAAATTTCTCAAACTAATACGTTGTATAAACAGAAAATCTCAGTTTCCAACTTGGCAAACCTAAACCGGAAAATCATCCGGAAACCCTAACCGGAATACAATAGCTTAAGTCCGGCAATCTAGCGCCCTTAACTCTAGAGGCCGAAAGTAGTTTAAATAGTAGAATAGCTCGTAGTAATATAAGTTTTTAAAATATAGATTGGTAAATTTTTGACCTATCTCGAACCCGTTCGGATACAGACTTCGAAAAGCGTGTCCCGGGACTCGAGATATCAAAAATATACCATTAGTACCGTTAGACTCGTAATTTCGCGAGATTTCTAAATATATCAGTTATATAATTTTTCGGGTTATAAAAGTTACAGTTATAACCTTTTTATCGTATTTTCATTTACCGGTAATTGATTATTCTTTTGCACTATTCATTTTATTTCATTACACAATTTTATTATTATTATTATTATTATTATTATTATTATTATTATTATTATTACCCTGGGTTTCCTAGTAATCAAGTAAACTTCGAAACCGAAAATGAAACCCTAAATCAGTTTAGTTCAAAGCTTATGAGAAAGACCTAGAAACCCTAATCCGGCTTTTCCTCGATTTCCAAATAAGAAACTTTTATAAGCAAAATTAATTTTGTATATAGTTCTTGATTATATTTCAAACCAAGAAAAGATCAGATTTCGAGAAAATTTCAATTCCGGGTCATCCCGAGACCCATTATAGAAAAGCGTGCCCCGGAACTAGAATTTCAAAAATTTCTTTATGAATACTCATTTGAATCGAAATAAAATAAGGATTTCAAAAATATATTTTTCATAATTTTCCGGCTTACGAAAAATACAGTTATAGCCTTTTTATTCGTATTTCCTTACTACCGGAAATTAAATTGTCTTGTCAACTATTCCTCACTATTCAAAAAGTACACCTATGACTACCTATTAGCTACTCTACAAGCCTAACCCTTACCATCACTCAAATCAACTCCTTCTTTCCATAACTTTTGTCCCTTAACTTCTCTTACACTCTTAACAATTTCACATCAAGTTAAATCAATCAAAACAAAGTCAAATCAAACTTTTTCTTTCCCCCCTCATGAATAGTGATGGACGAAATTGCCCCCCTTCAATGCTCCATTTAAATTTTCTTTTACTTCTTTAACCTAAATCCACTCCATATATAAGCTATCTTTTCTCTCTCTCCTCATTCTTTCACTTTCCAAAGTTTCACAAAGTGAAAAACTCTCAAAAAGCTCTCTTTTCTCTCCCCATTTCCCTTTGGCCGAAACTTGAAGCCCCCACACAACACTCACAATTTCTCATTTTCTCTTCTATCTTCCATCCATTCAAGTAAGTAATGATCCACTACTTCCAACTCATGAAACTTTGTTATGGCTAAGTGATTTTTGGTTGTCTCAACTCCATGTTCCCATGATCTTGTAGTAGGAACAATGAGATAACAATACAAAAATCCCGAACCATTTCAAAGTAGATCTATCTTTTAAAGGAGTTTCTATACCAAAAGCTTTACTTTTATCCATCAAAAAGTCTTTTAAACAAAGGATCTTTTATAAAAATATGGTTTTTATGTTTTCAAAACTCATTTAAGCATTATATAGTAGATCTACATTTTACTACTCATGATCATGTAGGCATTTAAGATTCATTTCTATTTTGTTTATGTGCATTAATAGTCTTTAATGCTTTTGTCTTTAGTAAATCACCTTCCTAGTATGTAGATCTATGGTTAGATAAGTTAATAAAGTCAAAAAGGAAAACACTTTTCAAAATATGAACTTGTGTAAATTCGGATCACTTTGAAAACCTAGTCAAAAACACTTTTATCAACTTCTAAACATGTATTTTAAGAGAAATGAAGCCTATGGGTAATAGATAATGTTTGGTAGTATTTTTCATGAGTCTAAATGAGATTTTTCTAAAGAAAATGTTGGAAACAAGAAATGAAGTCCAATAGAAGTTTTGAACTAAAAGTCATATAGATGAAATTCGTAATAATGGATGTAGGGTTAGAAAACACTATTTTTCCAACTTCAAAAATGGTATTTTCTTAAATAAATGAAGTCCTTAGGATATAGGTATAATAAACTTAAAGTTTTGAGTATAAAATATATTTTTCTCAAAGGAATCAACTTGAAAATGGACTTTTGTAAATTCGGATTTTTGGAAACCCCATAGAAAAGACCCACTTAAAAGTTTATAAATGAAGATTTTATTAAAGAAATAAAGGCCTTAGGATATAACTAATATAAGGGTCAAAATTCTTTAAACAAAGTGGAGTTTTTCTAAAGAAAATCCTTGTAAAATGTAGATGTGGTCAAGTGTAGTAAATTCACTTACTAAACATTGGTATGAAATGGTTTCTAAGAAAAGTTTTTTAAATTCTTTAAACTAAAAGTTATAAGAACATAGACTCATTAGAGTTCATATCATGACATTCATGATAGGGAAAATCATTACCATTGCATTTAGTCATTTCATACTTAGGAATCTCAAGTGCATTCATGAAAACCGCATTTTCGGAATTTATATTACCGCTGTACAGATCTGATCCTCGTTTCCGAGGCTTAGATATTTTCAAAACTTGATTTAAACTTCGTATTTAGAAAGCTCTTCCGAAGTAGATAGAAATCGATATAAAATTTGCGAGATTCCGAGTTAAAATGACCAAGTTATGGCCGTTTTAAGTTGGAATTCCCGCTTAGGACGCGAATTACGAATTTGATAAGTTCGTATGAAGTCGTTGGATTAGTTTGAGTTGAAATACTGATTAGAGTATTTCTTCCTTTTTAGGTTATCCCAGTTCGACGATTCCCTACCACCGGACTATTATTACTAGAAGACCGGTGATCCAATGGCTGAGTGAGTTTTCTCCTTGTTTTGTTACCTTGATTGTGCTTGTAATTAGTCGCATTAGAATTTTAGGAACAAGATAAAAATCGATGTGAATGGGGATGGGATATATGATGAGACTGTGATGAATGTATGCCAAGGAATACTAAAGCATATCGAAACCACGATTTGATTGGATAACTGCATGATTCATATTATTTATGTGTATGATATTGCCTGGTCACTCTAAAGAATGTATAAATATTTTGACCTAAGCAAAAAGTAAATTGATCATGCATCGCATCGGACATATTGCATTTGGTAGCGTGCTACTCCTACGCAGGTCGATCGGTATGGTCCGTTGATTGCCTCGTTTGAATAACGAGCCCGGTGCCAGAGCTCATTCTCGGGTACTAAGGCGCATGTGGATGCATCCTTGGATGAGCCTAGCCGAGTCGAGTGCTAAGAGCCGAGGGCTTGGGGACTAGCAGCGGTCGTGTAGACTCAATACCATTCCTAACCCAAGATACGGAGGGCGTAAATCCGTTCTGTGTGTGGGTTCCGGTTACCCATACATAATTGCTTGCTCACGTGTTTGTTCATGCATAGCATATGATTGATTAATAACTTGTTTGTTATGGTACGGAATTAAGGGAATTCTCACTAAGCTAGTGTAGCTTATACCCCAATAGTTGTTTAAATGAGCAGGTTATTCCAAGAATGCTAAGTGGGGACCAAGATGGTTGAAGTCGAGAATGACTTCGGGATTCCGGCAAGATATAAGAATGCTTGAGTTTTTGGCTAAGCTTACGATTGCCTTGTAATAGTTTTATGTAGTGGAGTCTTGGGATAATGTAATTGAAGCTTGATGATTATATTTTGAAGTATAGTGTTTTGTATTTGGAGTATAGTGGATTGTATTTCCTTTACATTGTTACTCAATTGTATCAACATAAAATGTATCATTCCGATTTGTCTCCTTTATGTGTTAGACGCCTTGTACATAGTATGGAAGCCTTCGCGTGACTGAGGTGGTCATTCTTAGGCTTTAATATTGTGTACGGCGGACTGCCACGTTTAGGGTACCCTTCGGGGCGTGACATCGTCCTCAAGGATCTCAGGGATATGCCTCCACACCCTGATAACCTCGTGCCAATCATGCTATTCTCGGTAACAACACTACTCTTACTTGGCTGCTAGATAGTGGAGCATCTCACCATGTTACGGCTGACTTGAGTAATCTCTCTCTTCATTGCCCATATCAAGAATCGAATGATGTCATGATCGGTGATGTATCAACTCTTCATATAACCCATACTGGTTCTACCATCATACCTCTTTCCTCTTGCTCCTTTACTTTACACAATGTTCTTTATGTCCCTTCCATGAAAAAGAATTTAATTTCAATTTATCAATTTTGCATTAATAACCATGTTTCTATTGAATTCTAACCCTTTGATTTTCAGGTGAAGGATCTAAACACGGGGGCAATCCTTTTCATGGATGAAACTAAGGATGGCATATATGAGTGGCTAACTATATCCTCTTCAATTGTCTCTTCACTATTGTTTGCTTTTTCTAGTGACAAAACTACTTTGTCTGAGTGGCACTCTAGATTAGGTCATCCATCATTTACTATTATGAAAAATATTGTTTCTAAGTTTCCTTTACCATTGTTTAGTCCCTTATCCTCCTCCACACATTGTAATGCATGTTCATGTAATAAAAGTCATAAAATTCCATTTTCTACTTCTCCCTTAACCTCATCACATCTTGTAAACCCCTAATTTTTAGGGTAATTTCAAGCTTAAACCTTAAGCCAAAAAGTCAACTAAAACCCTAGGTCAACAAATCCTTACGAAACTCTAGCAGTTTCGATCCGGCAAACCCGTGTTCTTAAACCGAGAAGTCGAAATATGAGTGGTGAGTATAGATTGGTTCGTAATAATATTAGGATGCTTAAAAATATCTTATTGGTAAAATTTTGGCCTATTTTGAATCCGATCAGATACAGACTTTAAAAAGTATGTCCCAAGGCTTGAGATACCAAAAACATGCTATTAGTATCGTTAGATTCATAATTTCATAAGGTTTCCAAATATATTAGTTATATAATTTTTCGGTTTATAAAAGTTTCAATTATAGCATTTTATCGTATTTTCATTACTACTGATAATTTAATTGTTTAATCTACTTTTTGATTTCTATCACACTATTCACAAGTACAACCATCCATATCCTATTTTTACATCCTTGCATTCTATTCTTACAAACTTACATCATTTTACTTACAAATTTACTTTTCCTATACACTTTATTACTTAAATTGCCTATTAAATTTGAATTCTTCTACATAAATAATCAAACATCTCTCTCTCTCCCTTAAACCCCTTAGAACCGGCACCCCCCTTGTCCTCTCTCTCTCATTTTTGTTTAAACTTTCTCCTTTTATTTACTCAAAACAAACCCTAATCCATTTTCTATAAATACTCCATTTTGTCTTTCACTCTTCACTTTCTCTTTTTCTTTACAAAAATCAAACTTTAGAAAAAAGGTTTTCTCTCCCTCCCTCTCCTCTCCTTGCCGTGAGCTTTCACACACACACACAACCTTTTTTCTTTTTTCCTTTCAAGTTTCTTGTTCCAAACACTTCGTAGGTAATAGATCTTGATCCTACCACAATAAAACATGTAATGGCAAGAATCATACATTTCCACAAAAATCGCTATGAGCTTTATGCTAGGGATATGGAAATACTAAAGCATAATATTCTTGTCATCACAATGTTGTCGATCTTGATATTTAAGTTGCTTTACTATTATTTTACTATATTATTGTTTTATGTTGTTATTATTGATATTTTGTGCATGTATTCATTTATTAACCACATCTACATAATATTGATGTTGCATTTACATTCACGACTTGCATGATAAACTAGGTCTAGTTGTTTTGAGAACATAACTACCATAGATTTTTGTCTTATATACATAAAAGACTTGTAGTAGCATAATAATAGTGAGAAAATGTTAGAAAGTCCAAGATCTGTCTTTATTTCAACAAAAATGATTTTTGGAAATCCAGATGGAAAAATAACCTTATTTAGAAAACTTATTTTCCAACTTCAAAATGAGTATTTTACATTAAATATAAAGGGCTTATGGAATAGGTATCATAAAGGAATGGTTTTGATGAGTAAAGCTTAGATCTACTAAGAAATAGTTTCAAAATAAAAAAAGTTTACAAAAGTTACGTTAGTATTATGTTTCAACCCTAACAACAAACTTAAAATTCGTAATAGGGAAAGTTTGATATGTAAATACCTATTTTCCAACCCTAAAACAAGAGTTTAATTAAAAAAAATGGAAGCCTTAAGGAGTAGGTTTGATTAGGATTTAATTTTTGAAAGAGTGAACAAGTTTTACACAAGAAACAATCTCAAACATAAATTTCAAAATTCGGATTTAGAAATGACCCCCATTTAAACAACTATTTCCAAATGCTAAAATGAGAATTTTAATAGAAAAATAGAAGCCTTAGGGAATAGATGTAATAAAGACTTAATTTTAAAAAGAATAAGTGGATTTTATCAAGGTATAATCCTAAAACAAGGAAAGGTTTCAAAATATAGATCAAACAATATTTTCATTCCTTAAAATTTTGTAAAATTCGTAACTAGGTAAAACTCTTATTTAAACATCTATTTTCCAACTCTAAAATGAAGAATTTTATTAAAATAATGAATGTATTAGGCATATAGGTCATTAAGGTTGTATTTTGATAAAAACAAGTGTGATTTTGTAAGAAATAAAACTAGTTTTCTTAAGTCAAGTAATTTCAAAGGTTTTGCAAAGCAAAAGTTTTCTAAAAGAATTCTTGTTACCAAATATCATTAAAGATATACATATAAATAGCTCATCTCATGACATTCATGATAATAACTTATAGGTATTGCATGTATATATAATATACTTGGTAGTAACCAAGTTTAAGAACATAATGTCTTTTAAACCCCATAAAGCATTGTCTAAATACATGAGAAAATAGATTGATCAAAACCCATAAATCATGCATGATATTGAGTTATTTATGTATATAAAAGAGTCTTTCAAGATATAATGATAGCTAAGTATCTATCAAAGCTTATGAATGATGCTTGGATTGAAATTAGGATTTGATTTGTGGGTTGGGAATCTCATATGACAATCTGTACCCTATTGTTCATGAACCAAACAACATTGTTTGATAGAAATAACTTTAGAAATAGATAGCACTCGTCAAATAGGTAGAAATCGGTATATAATGTGCGAAATTCTAAGTTAAAATGACCAAGTTATGGCCATTTTAATTTAGAATTTCCTCTTAGGCGAACTTTGATGAACTTGTTAGAATATAATTTATAAGTTTCATTTAAACTACATAGAAATACTCATTGAATTTCTTTTGTTAGGAGACTTGGGAGACGGACTAGACCTTCCCTGAGATTATTATGATTAAGAGGAATTTCGTGCCATAGCAAAGTGAGTTCACTTTTTTTAAATTATATGCTTGTGATTGTGCTTGTAATGATAATGGCATTAGAATTAGGTCAAGTTCAAATTGGAATGTGCATATGAATTCTTCTTGGTTGAATTGATGATAAGAATATCGAAATGGGAATTATTATAAATATGTTTATGATTTAGTATAGAATTGACATGTTTGAAATATGTATGATTGCCTATAATTCATATAAATAATATACCATGACAATATAACTAAATTTTCCATGCATAACATATGTTGAGTCACATTACATTAGTTATTATACCTTCGTGGGAAAAAGGCATAATAACTAGGCAACGAGTAGGCCTGACAACTCGAGTATTGGCACAAGGTCGCTTGAATTAAATAAAAGTAGAGTAGGCACTTGAATCAACTACATAATTAATGAGTGGGTGGGCACCTGAAACAACCACTAAATAAATGAGAAAAAATTGAAATCTATGGTCGTATGGGCCTGAAACACCTAACCTCGAATGGAGGGCGCAAATCCATTCAATATAAGACTCCCGAAAAGTCTTATATATTGTATGCTCACGTGCTTTTGCATTTCATATGATTGTTTAATATAACTTGCTTGCCCTATTATTTGATGGAGTATTTAATTTGGAAGTGAAACTCACTAAGCTCATAAGCTTATACCCCTATAGTTTACTGCTGCAGTATAATTATCTATGGCTATCCCCAAAGGGACATTTCTCTCAGGTACAACTTTTGGAATTTAAGGAGCTTTTTGAAAAAGTCGGGACCTAGATGTTGGCCATATACTTCTAGTTAAATCTCCTTAATTATATTTATATATATATATATAGGTTGTTGTAAGAGATTTTTGTGGACCCTAAAGACTCTTAATATTTTGATGGGGGTATGCCCTTTAGATCTTTGTAATAGAGTAACATTGACCATAACTGTTATGATTTATATTCTTATTACTATATATACCTTCTTAAGCTCTTTCGATTCAAAGTAAGGTCCCCTATATTGTGAACTTAAGCCTTACACCTAGTGTCTAAACTCATGGAATGACTAAGGTTGTCATACTTGAGTTTAAATATCGAGTGTGGCGGACTATTGCGTTTAGGGTATCCTTTGGAACGTGACACATCTACATGAACTTCTCTTTTCTGGTATATGGACTTCTCTTATTTATTCTATTGATGGTTTTCAGCACTATGTTATTTTTGTTGATCATTATACCTAGTATATTTAGTATTATCCACTTAAACAAAAATCACATGCGTATGATATCTTTGTGCACTTCAACGCATTAGTTGAAAACCAGTTTAAACACTGAATTGTCACCCTCTATTCAGATAATGGTGGCCAATATCAAGCCCTTGATAGTTTTCTCTCCACTAATGGTATATCCCATTTTACTACACCACCTCATACACCAAAACACAATGGTCTTTTCGAACAACGTCATCGCCATATTATTGAAATCGGTCTATCTCTTCTCATGCATGCTTCGATGCCTCTAACTTATTGGACTTATGCCTTCACTACTACTGTATATCTATTCAACCGTATGCCTACACCCATAATACATCTTTCATCTCCTTTTGAAAAACTCTATTAGTCTCAACCCACTACACTAAACTTCAAGTGTTCAATTGTTTATGTTATCCGTGGCTCAATCCTTGTTCCTGACATAAACTTGATTCTTGCTCCACTCCTCGCGTTTTTCTTGGTCACTCCTCAATACAAAGTGCCTATATCTATCTTGATCTGTCTATTCTAAAACATATATTTTTCGTCATGTCAAATTTCTTGAAAACTCCTTTCAATTGACCAATCACTACTCTCATCTAGCTCGTCCTACCCTAAAGGTCATCTCTAAATGGCTTCCTCTAATCCAAATTCTACCCACTTCAAGTGGCTCACTTAGTACATCTCCATAAAGGGATTCCTCATGTCAACATCCATCACAACAAGCCCCAACCATAGACCGTTGCTCCTTACCAACTAATCATTTGGCACCAGAACCACACAACTTTAAAACCTCTTCTACTTCAACCACAACCCATATCACTAGTCAAAATACCATCCCATGACCACTAGAGCGAAAAACAACATCCATGAACCCCTAACCAAGATGAATCTCACTACTGTCCTTTCTTAGCTAATAGACATTAAACCTCATATGGTTCAATAAGCCCTAAAAGATCCAAAATGGAGACAAGCTATGAATGATGCTCTTGCTCAGAATGGAACTTGAGAACTTGTTCCATCTACTTCTCTACTGAATCTTATTGGATGTAAGTGGGTTTTTGATATTAAACGGCTTCCTAATGGTTTTGTTGACAGGTACTAGCTAGATTAGTTGCCAAAAGTTTTCATCAGTGACCTATAGTGGATTATCATGACAACTTTAGTCTAGTTGTCAAGCCAAAAACATTACATGCAAACCCCGATATTCTCAGTAGTTAAGAAAACCCCGGGAGTCGAAAAGCAAAAACCTAATCCGGTTCAGTTTAAGTCTAGTGAGAGGAGCTTAGGAACCCTAAATCCGACTTTCCTTCGGTTTCATAATAAAAGAAGTTTTATAAAGTAAATGAATATGAATTACCATTCTAAAGTATATTTTAGACATTTGAAAGTTTTAAATTCGGGAATTTTTCAATTCCGGGCCTTCCCAAGCTCAATTACGGAAAAGCGTGCCCCGGGACCACGAACTTAGAAAAATGTTCGGGAATATTCATTAGAACCGTAATTTTATAAGGATTCCAAAAATATCGATTTTATAATTTTCCGGGCTATAAAAATTACAGTTATAGCCTTTTCCCGTGTTTTCGTTACAACCGGTAAAGTAGATGTCTTGTTTACTATTCACAGGTACAACCTACACTACACACTACCCATACCCTATTCTTACATCCTTAAAAGTACTCATTTCAATTTTCATTTTCAAGAATTTTTGTTTCCTATCTAATTATTACATTTATTACATTTAATTACATAAAATACAAATTATCAAATTTCAAAACACACATACAACCCCTCCCCCCCTGGCTGGCGCGCCCCCCCTTGCCCCCCCCCCCCATTTTTCCCTCTCATTTGTTTTATTTTACTCAATTTTATTCAACTAAAACCCTAATGCATGTAATATATAAGCTTCTTTTTCTCTCTCTTCCCCTCATTTTTCACTTATTCCAATTTATACTAAAGTAAAAACCTCTCTTTCTCTCCCCCCCCCTTGGTGCCGTGAACTTCCCCCCCCCTCTTACACTCACACACACAACTCATTTCCTCTTCATTTCCACCTCTAGTCTCCATTGGTATGTTGATTCAAGCCTTATTCCTCCCAAATCTTGTAATGGCAAAGCTATTCTTGTGTGTTTTTTTCCATTTAATCCCAATGTTCAAATGCTAGGGATATGAAAACACATGTACAAGAATAACAAGCCATCACAAGAAGTGGATCTAGAGTTTAAATGAGTTTTTGTTGAAGATAGTGTTGTGTTCATGCATGTAAAGTAGGGATCACGCATAGATATTCATGTTCATGCCATGAAACTCATAAATCATGCATTATATTTAGTAGATCTAGTGTTTAGGCATTCACATCTTCATCTACATTTATGTTCATATGGTTATTTTAATTTTCATGCATGGGTGATCATAAAAATGTAGCCTTGCCTATGTATAGATATGTTAGATGGTAGATCTTCATGTATAGAAGACAAGGAACTTGAAAAGAAAATATTTTGTTGGAAAAGCTTAGTTGAAAATTCGGATGGATTTAGAACCCTACCTTAAAGACCAACAAAACCACTTTAAAACTCATGCTTTTCATAAAAATTGGAAGGTATATAAATAGATGCCCTTAAGGAATGATTTCGATAAGTTTAGATGAGTTTAGGCATGATAAAAATGTAAAACAAGTAGTGGAGTTAGAATGAAAAATATTGATATATGGATTAATAGTCAAATTCGTAATTTAGAATCATGCCTACATGAACACCTAGTATTTAAGTTTAAATTGGATGTTTTATGAGTTAAATGAGGTCTTTAGATAATAGATATAATGAAGCTTCAATTTTTGATGCATTAACAAGTTTTCTCCCAAAGAAATTGCAAGAAAAGGAAATTTACAAAATTCGGATTTTTGTGAGTAGCTTGTTTAGAAACATAGTTTCCCAATGAAAAATGAGGATTTTTATGCATAAATGAAGGTCATAATAAGAGATATTGGGAACTTATTTGTTGTTGGATAAGAAGCAAATTTCAAAAAGAAAATTACGAAAACTCTAGGGAATGTAAGGTTGGAAATAATAGCTTTTTATAAGTAGTCATTAAGGAAATTCTTAATAATTAAGAGATCATAAGAGTCCATCATCAAAGATCATCAAGACCATGCATATATATTGAGCTCATTACATGATATTCATATTAGGAATTCATTCATGTACCATCTATACATGAATCATTAACTAGGAACATTTTTATCAAATACAAAACAAATTTTTGGAATTGGAGGATTTACGGAGCAGATCTGATCCTACTGTTCCGTGACCTTACTGTTTTGAAAACTTGAAAATAATATTAGAAATAGATAGATCTTTCGAAGTAGGTAGAGATCGATATAAAATTTACGAAATTCCGAGTTCAAATGACCAAGTTATGACCGTTTTAAATTATAACTTCTGCAAATAGCGCAAATTCCGAATTCATCTAGTTTAGATGCATAGCTTGGAATAATTAAATGATGAGATTCTTATTAGGATTATTCTTATTTGGTAGGTGATCCCGAGCAAGACGATACCTTACCACCCGATTACTATTATTGAAAGACCGGCGAACCATGGCCGAGTGAGTACTACTCCCACTCTCAATTAATGTTTGATTGTATTGTTAGTGGCACTAGTGGTGTAGGCAAAGATAGAAATGGAAATGTAGGATGGGGTATATGGGAATTATATATTGTCTACTGTTGATGTGCGAAATGGAATTTAAGAAATATCGAAACCGGGTGTTAAGCTATTGATTGATTAGCTAGCATTTTATATGGATTGTCTGCGGATAATTGTTGGTCACCTAAAAGAATCGAATTAATGTATATTCGACTTCAATTATAATTGGACTCATTCATATCATGACGGGGATGGAGCATTAGCATTGGTTGGTTTTTCGTGATCCATAAAACGAATATGTTGGTTAATCGTGATCCATAAAACGAGTATGTTGGTTAATCGTGATCCATAAAACGAGTATGTTGGTTAATCGTGATCCATAAAACAAATTATTGTTCAGTTGACCGTGAGCTTAAATGGCGTCGTACCACAGGATTTGTTAATCTGATTAACCGGGATGGAGGGGGTAAGTCCATCCACATATGATTTCCGGCTGGTCATATGTTTGTTGAACTCATTTGTCTGATGCATACATTTGCGTGAATAATCACTTGCTTGAGTGAATTGTATTAATTGTGACATGGAAGTTCTTACTCACTAAGCTAGTTAGCTTACGCTCCCATAGCTTTTATTTGTTGCAGCACGAGTTCATTTGGCTTCGGCTGAGGCAAGCCACAGCTCAGGTACCGGAGATAGGAGTTTCCCATAGAAGTTTACTTCGCTTTTGTTTAGACTTCCGTTGGAAACTAAAGGACTCTAGATGACTGTAATGGACTTGATATTATTTTGTGGGGGAATGCCTCTTAGATTTTGTAAAGTATATATATGTGTTTTGGTTTATTATCTATGGCTAATGAATGCCACATTAAACTTCTTAACTCCATTGATTGAGTATTCTATTGTAGTAAAGGGATGCTTTACATCTATACAAGACTCCCGAAAGGTTCGGATAGAAATTCGAGAGTCTTTTATAGTATGTGGCGGGCTGTTACGTTTAGGATACCCTATGGGGCGTGACAGTTTAAGTTGGTATCAGCGCCTTAGGTTATAAAACAAGACAATAGAATTAAAAGAAACCGGACTTAGAAATCTAATTAATAGGTTCAAATGGAGTTGAAAATGTTTCCCTTGCTAAGTCTGATTAGGAGTCTTATATTGTTGTAGGTCTCCTTGGGTGAGACCCGGGAGCGGGCTAGACTCTTCACCAAGAGGAATGATGAAACCATGGTAGAGTACAGGTTGAGATTGAGGGAATTGTGTGAAAACTTCGCTTTAGCCAGGCACCCCCGAACCATAGGGGAAATGTATAAATTGTGGAAGGAAGGACTGAAATACACTAGGTGGGCCGCTGTGGTCGACCGGTTGAGGTATGATCCCATGGGGAGAAGGAGTTGGACTAAATTGGAGACGATTTATACTTTGGAGAGAATCATGGTAGAGTATGGGCACGAGCCCATGACTAAGGAGGCTACATTTATCTTGAAGAATGGGGGAAACCGAACCCCTCCAGACTTTAGGGTGTGGATCCCTATAGGACCCTTATATGTGTATGCCCATGACAATTTGTATGACTACCATGATTGGAACATAGCAGACGCATGGAACCATATCACTTGGCATGCGGTTTACTTAGACATCCTTCCACCCCGTGTGATAGCCACACCACTAGCCCATGACATAGGCATGCAATTGAATGGTGCGCCTGTGATCGAAGAGAATGAGGAAGAGGAGGAAGAAGAAGAAGAGGACCCCGAGGAGGATCCTAATTGGGAGGAAAATGTAGTTCCTAGAACCCCTACCCCTCCCATCGAGCCAGAAGCGGAAGTAAATCCGGAACCCAATCAAATTGTATGGGATTTTAATAAGGAGTTGGAGATACCAGATAATGGGAGGGTAGAACCCGAGTCTGATCCAATGATGTGGAGAGATGTTTATATGGAGGGTGAGAATCCACCTATGCTGGACCTAGCAGTAGTAGAACCCGTGGCCCCTGAGCCTATGGAAGTTGAAAATGTGGGTGGAGAACCTGTGAGAGAGCCTGAAGTGGTGGAGACCAAAGTGAGTGAACCTGAGGTAAGAGGTGATGAGAATGGAGTGAGCCCGAGGGAAGGGCAAGGAACGGAGGAAAAGGAAGAAAGTGAAGACCAAGAGCCTTTAGTCCGACCTACTAGGAAGCAGAGGATGACTACGAGGGAATACCTTGGTTTGTTTGTCCGACGGGACGACGGTAGTTCTTTTAGTAGGAGACGACCTCCTAGCTCGACCTCCGAAGACACTAGTGATGAGTAGAGGCCGAGATGATAGCTAACCCATGAAGTCCAAGTGAAGTCCTAATTTTTCTTGTTTTGTAGTAGGCAATGCGGGATGCCAATTTGCCTTAGGATTTCAGGATAGCTAGTATTTTATTGCTTCTTTTTCCTTGTATTTTGTCATGCTTTCGGGAATAGGGAAAATGTTTAGAATCGGAATTGGAGTATAGCTAGCCAAATTTTGGGGACAAAAATCTTGATGTAATATTTGTATGGCTCGCTAAAGTAATGAAGGATCATGTTTATTTCAAAGGAAAGGAGTTGTGAAAAGCATGCATGCTAGACATGAGACATAAAGAACGTTAACCGCATATAAATTGCATGAGCATTCATTCATTCACGCTAATATTATGAGATTTCAACTTGTTACCTTATGTATGAGTTCTTTTGTTCTCCTTGTGATTACATGAAATTTATGAAATTCTATTTCTTTTTAAGTTGATTTTCGAATTCTCGCAAATTTTGAATCTTGTTAATAAACTAAGTTTCTTAAAAATTTAAGATATCTAAGAATACTAAAATCCATTAACAATGTATAAACAGACGAAACCGACGGATTCGGAATCGGGAACAAGGGTCTATCCCGAACGAAGCCGATCAACCGGCCACACCTCCACCTAATCCTCAAGGAGTTGCGCCTCAGAATCAGCAAGGGGATGTGTTAAATGCGATTGGACAGCTAGCCAATCTTCTGAACACATTCATCCAGAATCAAAACCCGGTTCAGAACCCGCACCAAGGACAAAGTGTCCGAGATTCTGCTCCACACCCACCACCTGCAACTATCGGGAAGCGACTGCTGAGGCACCGGCTCCACAGGAGGAGCATTCCTATAATGTGCCCTTGCCACCCCCACCATACAAAAGACCCCACCGAAGCTCCTTACCGGATTTCATCAAGAGTAACCAGTATTTTGATGGAGCGTTCGGCAAACCAGATGAAGCCGAGGATTAATTAGCTCAAATTGAGCAATCTTTTGCTGCATATGAAATTCCACCTTACTTACAAGTGGAATATGGAACTTATATGTTGAGGTACAATGCGAGGGTCTGGTAGGACTCTAAGAGGAGAAGCTTGCCTTCCCCGGTTACATGAGAATCTTTCCGCCGGGAGTTTTTGGACAATTACTTCCCCTCCAGCTTGAGGGTAAAGTGTAGCGCTGACTTTCTCCACGTGAAACAAAAGGGGAGAACGGTGGAACAGTATGAGACTGAGTTCGTCCACCTGCTACAATATGCACCTAAGTCTTTCAGGGATAGTGAAGAGCTAAAGAAGCAAGTATTTTTGGGTGGCTTAGACGAGGAATTGCAGATCAAATTGGAAGAGTTTGGGCTAAGGACATAACTTGAAATGGTAGAGAAGGCCCGAGTGATTGAGGGGGCCAGAAAAAGGAAATACCAAGAACCTGACAAGAGGGTATTTGGAAAGAGGTCGTTCGACTCCTCGAGTTCAGGATTCAATGGAAAAAGGTACAGACCGTACCATGGGTTTAAAGATGACTCTAGTAGCAAGCCGACCTAGGCTAAGGCCAATGTCTCCTGTTGGAAATGTAAGGGGGCACATGCCCGTAGGCAATGCCAGTTGTTGAAAAACAAATGTTATTTCTGTGGTGATGCTAGCCATATGGTTTATATGCGCCCGAAGAAGCTGGCCGTGACTTGCTTTATTTGTAAGGAGAAGGGGCACTTAGCCTCTGAATGTTCCCAACGGAAAAGTGTAGCCGCTCGACCCTTTGGACTTCAGCAATACCAACCCCATGAGGTCGGGAAATAAAAGTGGGAGCCGCGCAGCATCGCAATGCATGGGATGAGGTTATATAACTTCGAAGGCCAGTGGATGAAGAGGAAGATGAGGAGGAAGTGGAATTGGCAGCTTTGGATCAAAGCGAAGGCGTTGATCGGCCTGGTACAGGTTAGTAACAAAACCTTCTCAAGTTAAATTTTGATTTATTTATTTGAATTGTTGTTGGATGAAATTATATATGTTATGGGAAAGCTGGAAGTAGAACCCCTGGTAGTAGCTGTGAGAGTGCTGTAGGATATGAGTGATGGATGTTTGTTGACCTCCATGACACATTCGGGTGAAAAGCGTGGAGGCATATGTTTTATTTGACACGGGAGCGACACATTCGTTCATCCACTAGTTTGGCTAATAAACTTGAATTACCTATACCACAACTACTGCTAGTTTGAGGATTAAGACACCTACCGTGGAGCGTTGTGTCAACCCGAGAATTGATAAAAGATTGCCATTGGAAGTTCATGACACCACTCCAAAAGTGATTTAATAATGTTGGAGATGAATAAATACGAAGTTATCCTTGGGATGAGTTGGCTCAAGCAAGGTAAAAGCAATAGTGGATTGTCAAAAGAAGACAGTGAGTTTCTATGATCAAATGAGGGAAAAAGTAGAGTTTGTGGAGAAACCCTAGTCCCAAGAAGGTTGGGTTAAACTCGTTTGAGTTGATGATGGAGGATGAAGAGATAACCCGAAAGAAGGTGTCTTGGATGAAAGAGACCCGTGAAGAAAGGGATATACCAGTGGTAAATGAATATTGGATGTGTTTTCCAGAAATTTTGCTAGGATTACCATCAAAAAGAGAAATTGATTTTGAAATTGTTTTAGCTCCAAACACCGAACCGATATCCAAAGCACCATACCGGATGGCACCGACTGAGTTGAAAGAGCTAAAGGCACAATTACAAGAACTTCTGGATCAAAAATTCATAAGACCAAGTGTGTCGCCATGAGGGCGCACCTGTTCTGTTTGTGAAAAAGAAGGATGGATCGATGAGACTGTGTATCAATTATCGCGAGTTGAATAAAGTAACTATCAAGAATCGGTACCCCTTGCCAAGAATTGATGATTTGTTCGATCAACTACAAGGAGCTTGTGTGTTTTCACGCATTGATTTACGTTCAGGATACCATCAGTTGAGGATAAAGCCTGAGGATGTACCAAAGATGGCTTTCCGTAGTCGTTATGGACATTAGGAGTTTTTGGTGATGTCGTTCGGGCTAACTAATGCACCAGCTGCATTTATGGACCTTATGAATAGAGTTTATAAGCCACTTTTGGATAAGTGTGTGATAGTTTTCATAGACGACATCCTAATATATTCGAAGACCAAAGAAAAACACGAGGAACATCTTCGTTTGGCGTTACAAACCTTAAGGGACAACAAGCTGTACGCCAAATTGTCCAAATGTGATTTTTGGTTGGACAAAATATCCTTCTTGGACATGTGGTAACCGGTGAGGATATCAGTTGACCCTGAAAAGATTAAGGCAGTAGTAGAATGGAACCCGCCACAAACGGTTATTGAAGTAAGAAGCTTCTTGGATTGCTGGCTACTATCGCAAGTTTGTGAAGGATTTCTCAAAATAGCAAGCCATGACTCAATTGACCAAAAGAATGAGAAATTTGTCTGGACAGACAAGAGGAACAAGAGCTTCCAGGAATTGAAACGACGATTGGTATCGCAACCGATCTTGGTTTTACCGACCCAGAAAAGTCCATACGTGCATAGCGATGCCTCAAGGAATGGCCTTGGATGTGTATTGATGCAAGAAGGAAAAGTTATTGCATATGCTTCTCGGCAATTGAGACCCCATGAGCAGAATTACCCTACACATGATTTGGAATTAACTGCAGTTGTCTTCTCTTTGAAGCTATGGAGACATTATTATATGGACAGAGGTGTGAGATATACACGATCATAAAAGTCTTAAATATCTGTTCACACAAAAGGAACTAAATATGCAACAAAGGAGATGGCTAAAATTAATAAAAGATTATGATCTGGGAATAAATTACTATGCAGGGAAGGTTAATGCCATCGCAGATGCCTTAAGTCGGAAAAATGGGGAGTAGCTGCCTTGATCACAAGTCAAAAAGATTTGGTTAAGGAGTTTGAGAAGTTAAAGATTGAGTTCATAGGCCAAAGTGAGCTTGAGATAGCCAGCCTCGCACTGGAACTGACCCTCATAGAAAGAATCAAAGAAGCCCAAAGGTATGACGAGGTGATACAAAAGATAAAAAGGGAAACCCATGCGGGAAAGTACATTGACTTTTCCATAGATGATGAGGATGTGATCAAAATGAAGGGAAGGCTGTGTGTACTGGAAGACGAAGAGTTGAGGAAGGAAATAATGAGTGAAGCTCATAACTCCGGATATACCGTGCATCCGGGAGGTACCAAGATGTACCCAAGATCTAAAAGCCGCTATTGGTGAACGGCATGAAGCGAGATATGGCGGATTATGTAATGAAATGTCCGATTTGCCAACAGGTGAAGGTAGAGCACCAAGACCGGTGGATTGCTAAGCCTTTACCCATTCCTGAGTGGAAGTGGATCAAGACTATGGATTTTGTGTGTGTTTTCCCAAACTCCTTCTGGTTGTGATGCGGTATGCAATAGTGATCGGTTAACCAAGTTGGCAGACTTCTTACCCATAATATGACTTATTCGATGGAAAAAATTACCCAAGATCTACATCGGGAGATTGTAACGGCTACATGGCATCCTGCAGGGATTATTTCAGATAGAGACCCAAGATTTGTGTCCAAGTTTTGGATAAGCCTGCAAAGAGTTTGGGTACTAAGTTGCATTTTAGTACGGCTTATCACCCTCAGACTGATGGACAGTCTGAGCGAACGATCCAAACCCTGGAAGCATGTTGAGAGCGGGTGCCTTGGAATTCAAAGGGAGTTAGGATAGTCATGTACATCTAATTGAGTTTGCCTACAATAACTGCTATCACTCAACTATTCAATGCCGCCTTATGAAGCTCTGTATGGACGGCGCTATAGATCCCCTCTATTTTAGGATGAAGTCGAAAAGATAGCTATTGGGCCGGAATCGGTACAAGCCGCCGATAAAGTGAGGGTAATCCAGCGGAAAATGAAAGAGGCTCAGGACAGGTAAAAGAGTTGGGCAGACATGAAAAGAAGAGAACTCGAATTTAAGGTGGGTGATCATGTATACCTGAAGAGAAACCCTATCAAGAGTATTAAGAGGATGTGTACACAAGGGAAGTTAAGCCCGAGATACATTGGACCTTTTGAAATCTTGGAAAGAGTTGGAGATCTGGCATATCGGCTAGCCTTGCCACCAAATTTATCTGGGATCCACAACGTATTTCATGTGTCAGTATTAAGAAGGTCGTTACCGACCCGGAAAGGATTCTGGAATTGGAACCGATTCAGCTGAAAGAAAACCTAACATATGAAGAACATCCCGTAGAGATATTCGATAAGAAAACTCAAAGGCTGCAGAACAAAAATATCCATTATGTTAAAGTATTATGGAGAAATCATACTTTTGAGGAAGCGACTTGGGAAGCTGAGGAGAAAATCCGAAGGAATTACCCCAAGCTACATGAAGGACAAGGTACATCAGTTCAGTTTTGAGGACAAAACTCTGGTTAAGGTGGGGAGGTTGTAAACCCCATTATTCTTAGTAGTTAAGAAAACCCCGGGAGTTGAAAAGCGAAACCCTAATCCGGTTCAGTTTAAGTCTAGTGAGAGGAGCTTAGGAACCCTAAATTCGACTTTCCTTCGGTTTCATAATAAAAGAAGTTTTATAAAGTAAATGAATATGAATTATCATTCTAAAGTATATTTTAGACCTTTGAAAGTTTTAAATTTTGGGAATTTTTCAATTCTAGGCCTTCCCGAACTCAATTACGGAAAAGCGTGCCCCAGGACCACGAACTCATAAAAATGTTCCGGAATATTCATTAGAACCGTAATTTTATAAGGATTCCAAAAATATCAATTTTATAATTTTTCGGGCTATAAAAATTACAGTTATAGCCTTTTCCCGTGTTTTCATTACAAACCGGTAAAGTAGATGCTTGTCTACAATTCACAAGTACAACCTACACTACACACTACCCATACCCTATTCTTACATCCTTGCAAATACTCATTTCAATTTTCATTTCCAAGAATTTTTGTTTCCTATCTAATTATTACATTTATTACATAAAATACAAATTATCAAATTTCAAACACACACACACAACCCCTAACCCCCCCCCACCCACCCCCCACCCCCCCCCCCCCCCCCCCCCCCCCTCCCTTATTTTTCCCTCTCATTTGTTTTATTTTACTCAATTTTATTCAACTAAAACCCTAATGCATGTAATATATAAGCTTTTTTTTCTCTCTCTCTGCTCATTTTTTACTTGTTCCAATTTCTACTAAAGTAAAAACCTCTCTTTCTCTCCCCCCCCCCCCCCTTGGTGCCGTGAACTTCCCCCCCTCTTACACTCACACACACAACTCATTTCCTCTTCATTTCCACCTCTAATCTCCATTGATATGTTGATTCAACCCTTATTCCTCCCAAATCTTGTAATGGCAAAGATATTTTTGTGTGTTTTTCCATTTAATCCCAATTTTCAAATGCTAGGGACATGAAAACACATGTACAAGAATAACAAGCCATCATAAGAAGTGGATCTAGAGTTTAAATGAGTTTTTGTTGAAGATAGTGTTGTGTTCATGCATGTAAAGTAGGGATCATGCATAGATATTCATGTTCATGCCATGAAACTCATAAATCATGCATTATATTTAGTAGATCTAGTTTTTAGACATTCACATCTTCATCTACATTTATGTTCATATGCTTATTTTAATTTTCATGCATGGATGATCATAAAAATGTAGCCTTGCCTATGTATAGATATGTTAGATGGTAGATCTTCATGTATAGAAGACAAGGAACTTGAAAAAGAAAATATTTTGTTGGAAAAGCTTAGTTGAAAATTCGGATGGATTTAGAACCCTACCTTAAAGACCAACAAAACCACTTTAAAACTCATGCTTTTCATAAAAATTGGAAGGTATATATAATAGATGCCCTTAAGGAATGATTTCGATAAGTTTAGATGAGTTTAGACATGATAAAAATGTAAAACAAGTAGTGGAGTTAGAATGAAAAATATTGATATATGGATTAATAGTCAAATTCGTAATTTAGAATCATGCCTACATGAACACCTAGTATTTAAGTTTAAATTGGATGTTTTATGAGTTAAATGAGGTCTTTAGATAATAGATATAATGAAGCTTCAATTTTTGATGCATTAACAAGTTTTCTCCCAAAGAAATTGCAAGAAAAGGAAATTTACAAAATTCGGATTTTTGTGAGTAGCTTGTTTAGAAACATAGTTACCCAATGAAAAATGAGGATTTTTATGCATAAATGAAGGTCATAATAAGTATAGATATTGGGAACTTATTTGTTGTTGGATAAGAAGCAAATTTCAAAAAGAAAATTACGAAAACTCTAGGGAATGTAAGGTTGGAAATAATAGCTTTTTATAAGTAGTCATTAAGGAAATTCTTAATAATTAAGAGATCATAAGAGTCCATCATCAAAGATCATCAAGACCATGCATATATATTGAGCTCATTACATGATATTCATATTAGGAATTCATTCATGTACCATCTATACATGAATCATTAACTAGGAACATTTTATCAAATACAAAACAAATTTTTGGAATTAGAGGATTTACGGAGCAGATCTGATCCTACTGTTCCGTGACCTTACTGTTTTGAAAACTTGAAAATAATATTAAAATAGATAGATCTTTCGAAGTAGGTAGAGATCGATATAAAATTTACGAAATTCCGAGTTCAAATGACCAAGTTATGACCGTTTTAAATTAGAACTTCTGCAAATAGCGCAAATTCCGAATTCATCTAGTTTAGATGCATAGCTTGGAATAATTAAATGATGAGATTCTTATTAGGATTATTCTTATTGGTAGGTGATCCCGAGCAGACGATACCTTACCACCCGATTACTATTATTGAAAGACCGGCGAACCATGGCCGAGTGAGTACTACTCCCACTCTCAATTAATGTTTGTGATTGTATTGTTAGTGGCACTAGTGGTGTAGGCAAAGATAGAAATGGAAATGTAGGATGGGGTATATGGGAATTATATATTGTCTACTGTTGATGTGCGAAATGGAATTTAAGAAATATCGAAACCGGGTGTTAAGCTATTGATTGATTAGCTAGCATTTTATATGGATTGTCTGCGGATAATTGTTGGTCACCTAAAAGAATCGAATTAATGTATATTCGACTTCAATTATAATTGGACTCATTCATATCATGACGGGGATGGAGCATTAGCATTGGTTGGTTTTTCGTGATCCATAAAACGAATATGTTGGTTAATCGTGATCCATAAAACGAGTATGTTTTAATCGTGATCCATAAAACGAATTATTGTTCAGTTGACCGCGAGCTTAAACGGCGTCATACCGTAGGATTCGTTAATCTACTAACCCGGGATGGAGGGCATAAGTCCATCCACATATGATTTCCGGCTGGTCATATGTTTGTTGAACTCATTTGTCTGATGCATACATTTGCGTGAATAATCACTTGCTTGAGTGAATTGTATTAATTGTGACATGGAAGTTCTTACTCACTAAGCTAGTTAGCTTACACCCCCATAGCTTTTATTTGTTGTAGCACGAGTTCATTTGGCTTAGGCCGAGGCAAGCCACAGCTCAGGTACCAGAGATAGAAGTTTCCCATAGAAGTTTACTTCGCTTTTGTTTAGACTTCCGTTGGAAACTAAAGGACTCTGGATGACTGTAATGGACTTGATATTATTTTGCGGGGAATGGCCCTTAGATTTTGTAAAGTATATATATGTTGTAGCACGAGTTCATTTGGCTTAGGCCGAGGCAAGCCACAGCTCAGGTACCAGAGATAGAAGTTTCCCATAGAAGTTTACTTCGCTTTTGTTTAGACTTCCGTTGGAAACTAAAGGACTCTGGATGACTGTAATGGACTTGATATTATTTTGCGGGGGAATGGCCCTTAGATTTTGTAAAGTATATATATGTGTTTTGGTTTATTATCTATGGCTAATGAATGCCACATTAAACTTCTTAACTCCATTGATTGAGTATTCTATTGTCGTAAAGGAACACTTTACATCTATACAAGACTCTCGAAAGGTTCGGATAGAAATTCGAGAGTCTTTTATAGTATATGGCGGGCTGTTATATTTAGGATACCCTATGGGGCGTGACATTACGTCTTATTCTTAGCTTGGTAGTTAGTCGAGGTTAACCGTTATGACAGCTGGATGTTAATAATGCCTTCCTTTAAGGCCATCTTTCTGAAGATGTCTACATGGCCTAACCTTTGGGCTTTATTGATAAAGATCATCTAACACATGTATGTAAATTAACGAAGGCAATATATGGACTCAAGTAGGCCCTACAGGCTTAGTGCCTTGAACTTTCCCAGTTCCTCATTGAGTCTAGGTTCATAACCTCACATGTAGACACTTCTCTATTCACTTTCTATTCAAGAGACATTACTATCTATCTCTTTATTTATATGGATGACATTATTATCATAAGTACCAATACTCATATTATTCAGTGCTACATTGATCTCCTGGCACAAAGATTTTCAATCAAGGATCTTGGTGCCTTGTCTTATTTTGTCAGCATTAAGGTTCTCACCACTCCATCTGATCTGTTGCTTATTCAAAGGCAATACATCACTAATCTTCTTGCCCGAACAAAAATATCTAGTGCAAAACCCGTTGATATACCCCTTGCTATAGATGGAAAGCTCACACTTCATGCAGGCATAGCTCTAAATGACTACATAGAATCTAAAGCAATTGTTGGTAGTCTATAGTATATTTTCCTCACTTGCTCAAACATAGCATATGTTGTTAACAAGCTATCCTAATTCATGCATTGCTCGACATCTTAACATTAGAACACTATAAAACGACTGCTTTGATGTCTGTGTGGCACATGGACTCATGGATTGTTTCGTCATAAGGAAAATCCACTTTCTCTTCATGCATTCTCTAATGTAAATTAAGCTAGAAACATAGACGACTATACCTCAATGAGTGCCTATATTATCTATCTTGGTCATCATCCTATTTCTTGGTCTTCCAAGAAACAACGTAAAGTTGCTCGATCATCCACGGAAGTTGAGTATCGACCAGTTGTTGCTACTACTTCAGAAATCAATTGGATTTGTTCCCTTCTCACAGAGCTTGGCGTCACTCTTCCTGCACCACTTATTATCTATTGTGATAATGTTAGTGCCACCTATATTTATTCTAATCCAATTTTTCATTCGCGCAAGAAACATGTGGCAATTAACTATCACTTTATTCGAGATCAAGTCTAATCAAGTGCTCTTCGTATTACTCATGTTTCCTCAACTGATCAACTTGCTGATGCTCTTACCAAACCACTTCCACGAAGTCACTGTCAAGAATTAAGGATCAAGATTGGCATCTCCTCTAGAGCTCCATCTTAAGGGGGCATATTAGGGAATTAATTACAATAGATTTTATTTAAGATAATTAATTACAATAGATTTTCTTTTTATATTTAAATTCCTATAACTAATTGTAAACCCCTAATTCTAAGACAGTTTCTTATTTTTGTAACCAATGGCAATGCCCAATTTTGTATATATATATATATATATATATTCATTCTTAATCAATGGAAAAGTCATGCCATTGTTTCTCAATATTCCTTTCTCTATTTCAACACGAACAACTTATGTAAATCACACGACAAATTTTTGTTGGCCTTCATTTCAAGGCAGACATGCACAAAATGTTGATGAGCTTTTTTGTCATTTTACATTATATGTGATTAAATTGCAAAATTAGAACAATATCATAAACTCATAATAGTTTTACCTAAATTTGAAAAGTATTATGATGTAATGTGTTCTCTCTTTCATTCTAAAGGAATGATATGTCATATAAACATGAGTAAAGAAACAAGCAAAACTACATTTAGCTCTATAGTCATATGACCATCTCTACTACATTACTTGTTATCAAGTAGTGTACAATCTTGTAATATAATGCAAAATAAATTGTAATGAAGCATAAAGAGTGTAAATTCATCAATTTAAAATAGAGGTAATTTAGTTACTCTTAACTGGGTATTTATATAAATAAAACCTTCAACCCAAACCAATGTGTTTTCTATTCCACAACTGTTTCTCATAACCCTAAACCTTGGAATTTCCGCCCTTATAGTTTTTTTTTTTTTTTTGAAGGAACATTCAAAGATTAAGAGATTAAGGTGATTGTGTTTTTAGGAAAAATAAGAAAAGAATAAAACTTTCTCATTGGATTTCATGGTAAGGATCATCTAATATATCTATATAAATAAAACTTTTCAACCCAAACCAATGTGTTTTCTATTCCATAGCTGTTTCTCAAAACCCCAAACCCTAGAATTTCCTTCCTTATAGTGTTTCTATTGAAGAAACATTCAAAGATTAAGAGATTAAGGTGATTTTTTTTTTTGGGAAAATAGGAAAAGAAACTTTCTCATTGGATTTCATGGTAAGGATCATCGAATATATTTTTTCAATTAATTTATGGATTAGAATACGTGTTGTGGTTGTAATCGAATGCCAAAATCTCGGTTAATAGGTTGTTTATTTTGAAAGAGGGGAAGAACAAACTTTTGATTCAAGGTAATTGATATGTCTTATGTTAATCTTAATGTTTCTCTGTATTTTCCAGTTGTCTAGAGAATAGGGCTATAAACTATTGGTGTTTTGTCATATGAATGGGAAGTTTATGTCTGTTTGGAGACCAAGGAAATAATGTTTTTAGAGAATTTTTGCATTTTTGAGTAAGGTGGGATGTGAACAGGGGTCATGCTCGTGACATGGGCCATGATCTCCTCACAATTGGCAAGTTTTTGCTGAGCTACGACCATGATGAAGGCCATAAGGCCCATCACCACCCTTATCATGATTGTGACAAAGGCTAAGATGGCCATCATGCCCCATGTCGCAGGCATAACATGAAGTACGATCATGTTTTCTTTTTCTCCCGATCCTATCATGCCCTCCATCATGGGCATAACCAATAGGGGAACATTATAACTTTATTTTCATCTCTTTTTTGACCTTCCTAAACACCTAGAGTTGCTTTCCCTGAGTGATTTGGATTCTCTAGGAAGGAACATGGCCCGTGGCATCACACCATCACAGCCAATCCAACTCTACGCGTAGGAGTAGCAGCCTTCCGAAAAAGATGTGACTCGATGGATGCTATGTGTGAGCATTTTAGTTTTCTTAAGCCAAACCTTATTAAGGTTTATTAGGGGCGATCAATCAATTTAGCAAACAATAAACAGTCATACAAGTAAGTAAACAAAATTATTTAAACAAGCAGTTCGAAGTTGCGATATTCTTAATTCTCATTTCATACATAAACATAGAATCACATATATACACATAATCCCCAATTCCCCAAATATATATCCATTTTTATCTTTTCTTAGTATACTAATGTTACTACTTTACAAGCACAAGCAAGATAACGAAATTAGGTGAAATAACTCACTCGTCCATTTCGCTATCTTCTTAGTCGTAGAAATCCTCGGGTGGTGTCACGCCCCAAGTGTGCCCTACACGTGGCAGTCCGCCACATTCAACATTTAAACTCAAGTAAGACAACCTTAGTCTTTCCATGAATTTAAACATCGGGTGTAAGGCTCACTCTCAACATTTATAGATCATACTTTGCTTCGTAGTAGCTTAAGGAGACATACATAGCAGCAAGAACGTAAATCATGACCGTCTTACAGAGAATTATTCTATTACATGAACTAGGGGGCATACCCCCGATAACAAAAGCTACAAACTCTCAAGCCCACAAATTTCCTTGTATTATCCTTTAAATGCCGGTTCAAGGAACAGGATTAGAGTCCAAAACTAATCTTTAGGCCCCGGCCTCATCAAAAGCTCTTAGTATCTAAGAACTGTACCTGGTGTCCACGGGCCCTTGGAGATAGCCAAAGGTAATCATACTGCAATAGAAACTATTGGGGTATAAGCTATACTAGCTTAGTGAGTGAAAACTTCCGAATTACAATTAACACAACACATTCAAACAAGTAATTAATCAACCAAGTGGAATGCAACAAACGAGTGAGTTCAGCAAACATATGACTAGCCGGAAATCATATGTGGATGGACTTGCGCCCTCCATCTCGGGTTAGCAGATTAACGAATTGCGGTATGACGCCGTTTAACTCACGGTCAACTGAACAATAATTCGTTTTATGGATCACGATTAACCAACATATATTCGTTTTATGGATCACGATTAACCAACATGTATTCGTTTTATGGATCACAAAAAACCAACAAATGCTAATGCTCCATCCCCATCGTGATATGATGAGTTCAATTATAATTGAGGTCCAATAATAGATTAATCCAATTCTTTTAGGTGGCCAAGTAATGTTCGCAGACAATCAATTCTAACTCTTCTATACAAACAACAACTTATCACGGTTTCGATATTTCTTAAATTCAATTCGCATATCAACAACAGGCAATCATAACTCCCAACTAACCCCATCATGCATAATCATTCTTTTTATCTTTACCTAGCAACTAGTGCGGCTATCATTACAATCAAGCAATATAATTGAAATCGGAAGAGAAACTCACTCGGCCATGGTACGTCGGTCTCTTAGCAACGGTGGTTGGGTGATACGGTATCGTCGTGTTCAGATTCACCTACCAAATAAGAATAGCCTAATAAGAATCTCATCACTAAACTAATTTGAACTATGCATCTAAACTACCTGAAATCGGGATTCTCGCTATTTGCGGAAGTTTCGACTTAAAACGGCCATAACTTGGTCATTTTAACTCGGAATTTCGCAAATTTTATATCGATCTCTATCTACTTCGAAAGATCTATCTATTTATAATATTATTTTCAAGTTTTGAAAACATTAAGGTCATGGAACAGTAGGATCAGGTCTGTTCTGTCATTTTCCCGATTCCGAAAAATTGTTTCGCTTTTGATAAAAATGTTCCTAGTTGGTGATTCTTGTATAGATGGTATAGGAATGAATTCCTAACATGAATGTCATGTAATGAGCTCAATATATGCATGGTTTTGGTGATATTTGATGGTGAACTCACATGAACTCCTAATTATCAAGAAATTCCATGATGATTACTTATAAGAAGCCATTTTTTCCAAATTTACATTTCCTAGGGTTTTTATGATTTTGTTCTTGAAATTTACTTGTTATCTAAATAAAAATGAGTTCCCAACATCCATATTAATCATGACCTTTATTCATGCATAAAAATTCACATTTTTCATTGAGTAAATATGTGTTTGTATGGGCTACTTAGAAAAATCCGAATTTGGAGATTTTCATTTTCTTGAAATTTCCTTATAAGAAAACTTGTTTAATGCATCAAAAATTGAGGCTCCAATATATCTATTATATAAAGACTTCATCTAGCTCATAAAACATGCCATCTAAGCTTAGATACTAAGTGTTTATATGGGCATCACCTAAAATTACGAATTTGACTACACATCCATAAATCAATATTTTTCATTCTAGCTTTACTTCTTGTTTTTACATTTTTATAATGCCTAAACTCATCTAAGCTTATGAAAATCATTCCTTCAATATACCTATTACACATACCCTTCATTTTTCTTATGAAACATGAGTAAAAAAATGATTTTGGGCATTTTTAAAGTAGGGTTTCAATTTCATCCGAATTTCCAACATTTCATATTTGACAAAACCTTTCCTTTTTCGATGTTCTTGCCTTCTACATATGAAGATCCACTATCTAACACACCTTACATGAACAAGACTACATTTTTTATGATCATCAATGCATGGAAATCAAAATAACTCTATGATTATACATGTAAATGAAGATGTGGATTCTAAACATTGATCTACTAAATATAATGCATGAATCATAAATCTCATGGCATGTACATAAATATATATACAAGATCTCTACTTTACATGCATGAACAAGATGATTTTAAACAAACTCTTCAAAACCACTATATCTACTTCTTGTGATGGCTTGAGATTCTTGTAGTAGTGTTTTCATGTCCCTTGCTCTTACTCATTGGGATTAATGGTGGAAAACACAAAAGAATGATCTTGCCATTACAAAATTTGGGAGGAATAAAGCTTGAAATCATAGCTTTAATGGAGATTTTGAGAAGAAAAGAAGATGAAACAACTTGTGGAGTGTGTGCATGTGATTGTGTGGGTCACGGCAATTGAGGGAGAGGAGGAGAGAGTTTAACCTTTGACAATTTTTAAAAGAGTGAAAATGAAGAGAGAGAAAACATTTAGTATATATATTAATGGATTAGGGTTTTAGTTAATAAAATAAATGAAAAAAAAGCACAAATGAAGGGAAAAGAGGGGAGGGGCGCGCCGGCCATCGAGGAGGGGGGGGGGGGGGGGGGGGGGGGGGGGGGAGTATGTGTGTGTGAAATTTGATTTTTTTGTAATTTAGATAGTTAAAATGTAATAAATGTGATAATTAATTTAAGAGACAAAATTTATTGGAAAAGAAAATTGAAATGAGTAGTTGTAAGGATGTAAGAATAGGGTATGGGTAGTGTAGGTTGTACTTATGAATAGTAGACAAGACATCTACTTTACCGGTTGTAACGAAAACACGGGAAAAGCTATAACTGTAATTTTTATAGCTCGGAAAATTAAAATTAATATTTTTGGAATCCTTATAAAATTACGGTTCTAATGAATATTTCGGAACATTTTTCTGAATCCGTGGTTCAGGGCACGCTTTTCCGTAATTGAGCTCGGAAGGCTTGGAATTGAAAAATTTCCGAGTTTGGAACTTTCAAAGGTTTAAAATATGCTTTAGAACAATAATTCGTGTTCATTTACTTTATAAAACTTCTTTTATTATGAAATCGAAGGAAAGCCGGATCTAGGGTTTCTAGGCTCCTCTCACTAAGCTGGAATCGGACCGATATGGGGTTTCGTTCTCCAGTTTCCAAAGTTCGTCCAATTACTATCCGTTCACTAGGAGAACTAGGGTATATCTTATAAGAATAATAATAATAACAATTTAGGTAACCAATAGTATTAAATCGTACTGGAAGACTCACTAATTACCGGTAGTAACGAAATATGAATAGATTTGTAACATCAGATAATTCTAGCTATTTGAAAATTTGTAAAACTAATAACTTAGAGATCCTTTAGAAATATGAGTCTAACGGCATTAATAACATATTCTTAACATTTCAAATCCCAGAGCGCGCTTTTCGAAACTGGCACCTGATCAGATTGGAATAGGTCGGAATTTCATTAATCTCATCTTTCCAGAGTATCCTAGACTTAATACGAACCAATTACACTTTTTCCTCTTGTTCCAACTCCTGGGTTTAGGAATACGAGATTGCTGGGTCTAGGTATGGAGTTTCTTTGGAGTTTTGGGGACTCAGGTTCCCTGGTTGACCTTCCGGTTTACCCCATTGCCAAAAATAAAAACTAATATTTTATACTTATATGACTTGTCTGGTTGGTACGGTTTAATTTAAGGTCGATTTTCATAAGTGTTTAATATCTCACAACATTCTCGGAATTCCTTTAGATTGAGTTGTATTCCCGAAGGTTAATCACTATTCACTTCTTAACAGTTTGTTTTTAGGGCTCTATTATATCCGAATTTATAAGTTAGAGTTAAATAGGAAATTTGTCGTACATAGAGGTTTCAGAATGGAAGTATATTGAGTTGCTATTTTATTTATGAGATTTCTTATTTTTCTCACGATTCAGAAATTTCCGGATTTGTTCGGAGTTTGGGATTTATCAAAGTTCTGTTTTAATTCGGAGTGACTTTTGGGGTTTTATTTTTTAAGTTCCTCTTTAGAATTATTTACTGAAATTTTCCAAGGCTTACATCCTCCCCACGTTAGAGAAAGTTTTGTCCGCAAAACTTGTTACGGATGTATCGTTTATTGAGGAGGGATTGAAAATTTCGAGTTACGTTTCTAGCACCGGTTTATGCTTTGATTTGTGCCATTCTAGAGTTTGTATGATAGATATTCTTTGAATTATAGCACATACAACTAATAAGAATTGACTTAGCGATTCCAACCTTCACTCACACGACTCTTTTGAAAACGACACAAACTCGACTCCTGACCATAAGCAACTTGAATTGACCCACTTTGGACGTCACATGACGACATGACCTTACATGACATGACTACTCTGACCAATGAAGGTTGTGGATTCGCTTTTCCCATTCTTACGTAACTGTATATACAATATCGTACTTTGAGATTCATATTCCTCTAATTAATCGAGGTTACCACGTCTCACACTCTTTATGATTTTAATTATCTGGATGGATGTGAAATCAAGGGATTGCATTCCTTTATTGTAAAATTTTTCTTATGAAGATTTTATGTTCATTGCGATTCCAAGTTTTACGTTCTTTATAGGTTTTAGATCTTTCAGGGTTCTCCATGTGCAAGAAATTACATGAGGAATGTCTTGGAATTCATTAAATCAGTTGAGTTTTGTTCTTGTTTCCATTCTTGGCTTCTTCTAGCTCTCACTGGTCTTTGGTTCTCCTATTTTCAGTCCAGTCATTTAGTCCGAGGGTATTCCTCATCAATCTATCTCCTGGGCCCTCGCGGCAGGAAAGAATGGGTGGTATCCTAAGGGTATTGCACGAATCCGGTATCGAGTCGTATCTTCGATCTCCGCTCCCTTTTCACAGCAAGGGACTTTGGTATCTCATTATTAACCTCCCCCTGCATCACACAGGTGTAGGGGTTGCTTCCCTTCTCGCCATACTCCTTCCTCATCTTCCTTGTTAGATTCACTGATGCAGCATGCGGGTTATCCAGTGTAAACTGTGTTTTAGCCGACTGTTCCGTTTGTATAAAGAAAGCATACAGTTGTCACCTTTCGGAAACGCTTTTCAACCTTGCGATTGAGGTCCCTACAGGGGTAACGCTTGAATCGAAGTCATGGATACTGCGTAGGGTAATGCTTTCCCTTGCATTGCCAACCTTACGTGTTTTGGTTTATTATCTATGGCTAATGAATGCCACATTAAACTTCTTAACTCCATTGATTGAGTATTCTATTATCGTAAAGGGACGCTTTACATCTATACAAGACTCCCGAAAGGCTCGGATAGAAATTCGAGAGTCTTTTATAGTATGTGGCGAGCTGTTACGTTTAGGATATCCTATGGGGCGTGACACTTTGCCCAAGCGATTTGGATTCTCCAGGAAAGAACATGGCCCGTGGCATCGCACGATCACAGCCAATCCAACTCTACGCATAGAAGTAGCAGCCTTCCGAAAAAGATGTGACTCGATGGATGCTATACGTGAGCATTTTAGTTTTCTTAAGCCAATCCTTATTAAGGTTAATTAGGGACAATCAATCAATTTAGCAAACAATAGAATCACATATATACACATAATCCCGAATTCCCCAAATATATATCCATTTTTATCTTTTCTTAGTATACAAATGTTACTACTTTATAAGCACAAGCAAAGTAACGAAATTAGGTGGAATAACTCACTCGTCCATTTTGCTATCTTCTTAGTCATAGTAACCTCGGGTAGGGTATTCTCGTATCCTTCGTCACCTAGATAATAGAAATACCCGGGATGAGTCTTTTATGAAATTTCTATTCTTGGAGATTCTAAGCTTTCCTTAAAATCGTAGTAAAATCATATAAGAGAAATTCTAACTTAAAATGGCCATAACTTGCTCATTTTAACTCGGAATTTCGCATATAATATACCATTTTCTACCTATTCAAAAAGATCTATCCATTTCTAAGGTTATCTTTGTCATATAAGGTCATTTTGGTTCCGAAAACATTGGGTACAAATTTAAAACGAAAATTACCAAACTTTTGCAAATTCGTTTTCTAACTCAACTTTATTTTAAAGAAAATCCTTTTTGTAACAACATATATATATATATATATTATATGAACATATATTTGATAAATACTTTGAGTATATAGATAAGCTCACTTTATATGCAAAACATCTAATGGTAGTGTCTCAACAATTTATTTCATAAAACAATTCTTTTTAAAGTGTTAAACTTATCTTGATAAATTCCTTTTCAAGTATTTAGAAACTTTATATTTTCATTATAAATGAATATGTTGTTATTTTATTTCCTTCATTCTTTTTCCAAAACAAGTAAATTTTCCTTTAACCTTAGTCTTTCATAAATTTCACTTCTAGTGATAAAAGATCAATTTTATCAAAGAGTATATTAGGTTGTTGAAAACCTTTTTATAATTTTGTATTTAGGATGGTTTTAGAAAATGAATCTTGTCTTCTTATATTCATTTCTAAATATAAGTTTTTGCTTTCTAAAACTTGTTCTTTTATTTCTTTTGAAAAGAGTCATCTTTATTTGATAAAATCGTTTATTTCTAATTTTTATTTGTATTCTTTGAAAATAGTTTCTCTTTTAGGAACTTAAAAATCATTGTTTTTCCTAAGTGGGTTTTAACTTTATGGATTGAATTCATCTTAACTTTGAAAACTAGTTTGTTTCCTTAGTTTTGTTATGAAGTTAAAAGAGTTTAAATCTTAAGCTTTTTGTAAGGCTTTTAATATTAACAAACCATTTTACTAAAACTTAGGTTACCATAATATACAAGAAAAATATTTATTTCTTATGTTTCCTTGGAAATCTATCTTTGTTATTTATGAAAACGTTGAGAAAACTCTATTTTTATGTTGTTCATAATAATTCCATGATTTTATGATAAATTACATAATCGAAAATCTAGTTTTGAGTTCTTTAATAAAATGAAATTCTACTTTTAGATTAGTTGAGGCATTAACATTATGTAATGCAAGTAGCATGAGCATATGAAATAATAAGAAAATACTAGAAACAAATAATAAGCAAGAAAATAAAATATCAAGTATTGGGAACCTTAGCTTCATCAAGGTATCCCGGTCAAGTATTGGAGCCTTAGCTTTATATAGGCATCCCGGGACTAAGAATGGATTAGTCCCAAAAGATTAAAGAAAATAAAAAAAGGTTGTTTTGACTTGATATGGACAAGTCTAAGACTAGAAAGACTAGTCTTAATAACAATATGAAATAAATAAATTGCATAACTTGAAAGTAAATAAATAACAAATGAGCTTATATGCTCTAAATAAATATATATACATAATATAATACTATATATAAGTTAGATTAGAAGCAAATAATAACAATAATAATAACAACATAATAAAATAGGAAGCTTATGTACAAGAACAAAACATGAACATGTTGTTGCTTTTACTACTCATATGAGTTTCAAAACAACACCATAGTCATGTTAAGTTACATGACATGAGTGAATAATAGTTGGAAGAAATATTTACCTAAAGTGTGTAAGTGGTATGAAGATGGTAGATGAAATGGGTATTATGGATGGGAGTAGTGATATGTGGTAGATAGTTTATGTATAAGGAATGGTTTTTGTGAGGAATTGGTTTAAGAGAGTTTTGGTAGAGAGAATTCTTGAAGAGAAGATTTGTGGAGAGATTTTGAGAGAGTTTTGGTAGTGAAATAAATGTGAAAGAATGAAAGAGAAATGGGGTTTTATAGAATTTTTGAGTAAATTTTTATGTAATTAAATAAATTGAAAAAGAAAAATAAATTGTTGGAAGAGAGAGAGGGGGCGCCGGCCATAGGGTTGTAGAGGGGGAGTGAGTTGATTTTTGAGTGAATTTTGTAAGAAAATAATTAATATGTAAGGTATGATTTGATATAAGATGTATTGGAAATATAAAAAGTAAGAAATAGGTATGTAGGTAGTAAGAAATAGGTGTAAGAAAAATAGAGATAGTGAAATAGTAATGAATAGTAGACTAAGACTAACAATTAAAGTACCGGTAGTAAAAAAATACGCGTAATCGAGCTATATCTGTAATTTTTAGCTACCGAAAAATTCTAAAACTTATATTTTTGAAATCCTTGTTTAATTATGAGTTTTTGGTGTTGACGAAATATTTTTAATATTCCAAGCTCCGGGACACGCTTTTCGAACTGATCCAGTTTGAGTCCGAAACACTCAAAATTCGCAAATCTGATATTTTTATGTTACCTATATTATTCGAACATTTTAAGCTATTGGATTAATTTCGTTTTCTAGGATTTGAACGCGGGATTGCCGGATCTTAAACACTAGGGCTCATTATGGGCATTGCTGACTTTAGGGTTCCGGTTTGACTTCTGGTTTCGTCGAGATATTCGTAAGATCGTATAATTTTCGAGTTTTTATGTTTTATATTTTTAGGTCGACATCTGTTTTATCTTATTTTATTTGTGATTTTTTAATAGTTTTTTGCTCTCGGATCGTTTAGCCGAGTTTAGGGTTATGAGTTGACTCAGTTTGACTTTTGGTGATAATTGAAAATTGTGATTCTAAAATTTTACGAAGGATTTAAGATCCTAACATTTTGTTGATATGTTGTTTTGCTGCGTTTTAGGAATCGGTAGATGATTTGATTGTCGTTCGACGTTGATTAAACCTAGTTTGGACTTTATATTTTGTTTCAAGGGTTCTCGTTTTCTTGAGACTAAGAAATCTTGTTTTTGATCTTATTTGGAATTAAGTTTTAACTTGTTTTGATTTTTAGGGTTTCGTCTCTAGTGTTTGACTCGGTCTAGAATTGGGTTTTTATCTTGAGTCGATTTTTCAGGATTTGAATTTTGATATTAGACTTCTAGGATTATTTTAAGAATTATGAAATTTTTCGAGGGTTTACAACCTACCCACCTTAAAGAAAGTTTTGTCCTCAAAACTTTTATTTATGCATACGTAGGTTTTTAGAACTTGATGAGAAATTGTATGTTATAATTCATCAATATTCGTGACATTTGGAATTTTGTCTCACATTTATTTGTTGGAATGGTATTATGATTTCATTATGCCGTTTCCTTAGTTTCACTTCCACAAAAGGGTTTGGGAGTCTATCATTGTTTTTGAATTTTTCTTTCGTGATTTCTATTTCTCATGTATCTTTAGTCGTTAATATTGGGTTTCGTTAATCTTGCGCGTTTAATATTTTATGCAATATAGCATATATAAAATCAATAAGATTTGGTTTTAGCGACTTTCAACCTTCACTTTACTTGACTTTTTTTTTTTGGAGAGTTTCAAACTCAACCAACACAACAGACGACTGATGACTTGCCACTTGACTTGACTCACTTTTGAACTGACGACGACCCAATATGACACAACACTGGTATATTCACTTAACGAAGGAAGGTTGTAAATTTGCTTTCCTATTCTTATGTGAGTATATATATGACATGCACGTATAAAATACGCAATGTTCATACTCATTTCATTCTTAAGGATATCATTGTTTTATTACGTGATCATCCTAACAATGCTGGGATCAAGATGAAAAATTTGGAATTTGTTTCTTGAGATTTTATCATCATTGGTTCTAGCCTTTAAGCGATGATAGTTAAGATTTTGATGTACTTTGTTTTTTGTGCGTTTAGGGTAGATGGCAATTGATTTGCTTTCTTCTTTTGATATGTGCCAAATTTTTGTCGATCATATATTTATTCAATCTGTATTAGGGGAAAAAGGTGACATCACATAATCTATGGTCATTACTAGCAACTATTTCTTTGGTCCAAGCGGTTTAACGAATTTTATTATCTAAGGGTACATAGGTAACCTGATATCGATTCGCATTCATGACTATAGTCCTCTTCTAAGACGGCGAATCCTATCTCTTTGTTGGCTTCCTCGTAAACCCATTGTCCTTGTAGGTTGTACACACTACTTCTTGTGGGGGTATTGCCGAGTATCTCCCTTCGTTACTGTTATCCATATTTTTCTTCTTAGGACACTTTTAGCAATATGTCCTGGTTCCTTACAGATCAGGCAAGTGGCAGAGGTTCTCTTTGGACATCTCAGGACTTTGTGATTCGGACTTCCGCAGTAGTAACACTTGTGTTGTAGCTTAGGTATTGTCTTGTTTGATGTCCCTTTTTGCATTTCCAACATTGGGCATCCGTTTTTTTTATCCTTCTTTCTACTGGCTGATCGATGTTTCGAGCTCATTGACTTTGAAGCTTAGGCTAGGTTCACTTATAGATTCCTCCTCAATTATCATGACATTTCCTTCCGTCCTTCTCCTTTTCTTAGCACCATCCACAATTCATGCTCTTTCTACTAGTTCTCGAAAATCTTTGATTCAAATTCTATCAACTTGATACGAAGGTCTTCATCCAATCCTCCTAAGAAGACTTACCTTTTGAGTTCCTCGCTATTCTTATATGATTCGGGGGTATATTGTAACAGCCTATTGAACTTTGTTTCATATCGTTCAAGACTACGACCTCCTTGAGAAATACTTAAGAAATCTGCACTCTATTGGATTCTCAAGCTTCCAGGGAAAAAGTTCTCCAAGAATTCATGCCTAAATGTCTCCCATGTGATTGGTGGTAGTAGCTCCCTACTTTTGGATTCCCACCATATTCTTGCATTGAACCTCAGCATAAAAGTACCATACGTAAGCTAAATGTGTTGTGGTACTTCAAAAGCATTGAAAGATCGTTCATTTGTGCTAACAATCATCAGCTTCATCCGGTTTTCCAAAAGCTCCATCAAAATATCGATTGCACTTAATGAACTCTGGTAACATACTCTGACAAGGTTTTGGTAATGGCGGCTCAGCTGGTGCTATTTCAATCTGTGGCATTGGAACTTCGGATGCCGCTTCTTGTGCAGGTACTGTGTAGGCATAGCATGAGCCTGTTGTGTGAAATTCCTTATGAGGCTGGCAAGTTTGTTGTTAGCTTGGTCCATTCTTGGTTGGTTTGGTTGTTGAGGTCCTTCCGGCTTCTCAGGTTCTTCAGAGGGTATTTCTTGGTTACGTAGTGCACGAGTGCGTCTCCTATTTGTTCTACAGGTTTTATTAAGTTAGTGTGAGGTTCTTGAACTTTATTAAGCCTTAGACGTTTTTCGAAAAAACATTCAAAGAAACATGCTAATAGCAATCGAGTATGGAAATGAGCAAATATATATATATAGAAGAAATTTTGAAAATTGACTGAAATCATAAAAAGGAAAATCCATGTCATTAAAACAAATACATAGAAACAGAAGGAAGACTTAAATACTTCCTTTACAAAAGTTCAAAGAAAGGATGCAAAATATGATTAAAATTTCAAATCATTACATAGACAAAGTTCACATCATCGTTTATTCCTCTACAAAAGCGTTACTCCTATTGGTATATTAAAGCTTTCACAGGAGGTTTAGCGTCCGTTCCTGTTTCAGATTGCTCTTCACAGGGTAGGAACATTTTCTTGATTACTTGATCCCTTGTCTTCATTATCAGGAGCTTTTTCTTTTCCTTTGTGGTGAGATTTGGTGGTAGGATCTCTAGACGAAGTTCCACATTCTTTCTTGGATGAGTCATCTCCTTTGGGGACTGAGATGGGGTCGTCCCATAAACCTTGCTTCTTTAGATCTTCACGTACATAGAGGTATCACACCTTGCACATGTAGCACGTTTCCTTAGCACTTGTAGGATAATTCCTGGTCCTACAGATGAGACGGCTGCATACGTAACATTTCCTTATTGTTGTTGGGTAAATGTTGGCATTGTGTCTTCCCTTTGCATAACCAGAATAGATAGTGCGATTTTCTCAGAACAATTAAGGATTTTGTGATCTTTGTTTCCACAAAGTAACACCTGTGCTATAGTCATGGGCAACTTTTAGGGAAATGTCCTCCTTCACACTTCCAGCATTTGACCTTAGGGGTTAAAATCCTTAAGAGGTTGGAGTTGTTTATGCTTCTTAGCTTGGGGTTCTGGATTGGCCATGAAGGAAGGCACTGGTGTCGCTTCGAGTTGGGGTCTTATAACTGGAGCGGGTGCAAGGTCGTGGGTGTTTTTGTATATATTCCCTTATCGTCTCTTTAGAAATCTCATGGTGGTCAAGAGTTCTTGGGTTAGATCTTGTGGTGGGGTGCTCCTTGTTCTTATTGTTCTTCGAGAGGGATGCTTGATCGTGGCATAATTTCCTCGATAGCTTCCTAGAATCAAACGAAGCGGTCGTATTAGGTATTTCCTTTAATTAGGGCTTTACGCACATTTTTTTAAAGAAAAGAGATACGTTACGGGCTTTTACATTTCAATTAAGGGTTGATGTAGGCACTTGGTTTTATTTACCTAAGGGTCTCCTTTATAAGAGAGGTATTACACTTATCTTGTTCTTAATTGGTCTTGGTTAGAAGTTGAATAGGGTTACTATGCATCAAGGCTTATAGAAATTGCTAAGGTAGGCTTACTTTATTCAATGTCTCAATTCTTTTGTCCCCTTCGTGTTTTCTCCACATTGTTCTGCAAAGTTCTTTCTATAAGTCATTTATACCATTCTTAATGTTGGGTCAACCTTCTAGGGTATATCCTCTTCATGTGATATTTCCATTTCATATCTTACTAAATATCCTTCGATTCTTGTATAAGTATTTCTTGCCTTCTTCTAATATTCTCTAAAATAGAGTTCTACCCTTAGACATAAGGATTCTTAAACGTAAGATCAAATCCTATCAATCTATCCTTCTATTCTTCTTTTTCCTAATTCCCAAAACCTTGTTGCTCTGATACCAACATAAAATGTCACGCCCCGAGGGGTACCCTAAACATGGCAGTCCGCCGTATACAATACTAAAGCCTAGGAATGACTAGCTTAGTCATGCAAAGGCTTCCATATCATGTACAAGGCGTACATCACAACCAAGGGAACGCATCGGAGTAGTGCAATTTATATTAATAATAAATAAGTAACAAGGCAAAGAGAATACTTATCATAAAACATACTGTCACGCCCCATAGGGTATCATAAACGTGGCAGTCCGCCGCATATAACAATAAAGCTAATGAATGACAATCCATAGTCACGCAGGAACTTCGATATCATATGCAAGGTGTGCTTCCAAGATAGTAGGAGGCTCATAGGGGTATTACATTTAAATAGATAGCAAAAGCAAGCATAAACTTAAATATATAAACATAAGATCTTCATTCCATAATAAGTTCGTACATCATCTTAGGGGCATTCTCCCGCCTTAAAGTCTTTAATTAACTATACTAATAACAAAACAAACAGAACTATCACATACGTCTACTATAGAGATTTTTCCTAGAAGTCTATGTTCAAAACTAAAAATACATAAACTTCCTCTAAAAACTCCTAGTAGCATAAGCTCATACCTAGCACACTAGGCTCCTTGGGGCCAACCACAGGTAATCATACTGTAATAAAAAACTATAAGGGTGTAAGCAATTCTACCTTGGTGAGATAATTCCTATCTATATAATATTTCCATACGACGACCAAGTCATTTAATTCAAGCAGATGAAATGCAACAATCACATGATCAACCAAATACACAAGATTAACCGGAAATCAAGTGTAGCATGGATTTAACGCCCTCCATGACAAGGGTTAGGTGGTTACAGGCCCATACGACCATCAATAATTGCAGATTTGTCGGCTCCTGCTTGCCTTGTAGACTTCCTGGCTCCTACTGGCCCATGTAGACTTACCGGCTCCTACTAGCCACCACTACCACTTCCTCGTTTCCCCACACGAAGAATAGTAGTGAAATAAATGTGACTCACAAGCATGATATGCATGAATGAATTTCAATTTAACATTTTAACCATATAAGTTGAATTCATGTTAAAGGTGATCAACCATAATTTCATCAAATCAACATAAAAGTCACACTTTTATTTAACATATCGTCTTTCGATATACTTAATTTTCATTCAACAATTATTTCATAACATTTGTTCATTTATCTTTTCCTAAATTTCTAGTTCCACTAATTACAACATAAACAAGGAAATGTAACTTATGAAAAGAATTAACTCACTCCATAATCGTAGGTCTAATCGAAATAATCCTCTGGATAGATGATCACGGTCCCTCGTCACCTAAATAAGATGAAACCCAAAATGAGTCTTTCATAAAACTTCTATTCTTGAAGTTTCAAAATTTCTCTTAAAATCGCGGTAAAAATCGTACATAGGGAAATTCCAACTTAAAATGGTTATAACTTGCTCATTTTAACTCGAATTTCGCGTATAATAGACCGTTTTCTACCTACTCGAAAATATCCATGCATTTCTAAGCTTATTTTCATAAAACTAGTCATTTGGTTCCGAAAAGGTAGTGACCAGATTTGCCACGAATTTTACAAAAACTTGTTTTCCTTCTTGTAAACAAAGTATTTTGTAAACTTTTTGAAAGTATATACATATATGTAATGACTCATAACCAATGTATGAAGTAAATGAAGTTGTCTGAACTTATGGAAAGTAAGGTTTTAAAAGACTTTGACTTGAGATTTTATTGGAATATTTATTTTACTTTTGAAAGATCTTGAGTTATTTGTGATAAATATTCTTTTCTAAATTTAATTTCTTTAAATTCCTAAGGATGGTTTTGTTTTCTAAACTTAGATTTCAACAATTTTGTAAAAGTTATGACAAATTTTCTCACAAGAATATTTTAGTTCCTTAGTTTCTTGGATTATTTAAATTTAATGAAAAGGGGTTCTACTTAGACAAAGATGAAGTTATTGTGAAACTCTTGTTTACTTCCTAAGTCTTTTGCATGTTTATAAAATCTCTTATAAGTTCCTCTAAACATTAACTCCATATTTTTATTTTTAGAGGAAAACTTTTTATCTTAAGAAAACATTTCCTTCATTTATTTTGTTGAGACAAAACCATTATGTTCATGCATGAATATGAATCATAAGCTATGAAAATATGAAAAGAACATAATAACTTAAAAGAGTAAGCATATAAAGAAATAAATCAAGTATTGAGACCTTAGCTTCATCAAGGTACCTTGGGATTAAGAAAAGACTAGTCTCGAAAAAGGAAAAGAAAAAGAATTATTTTGACTTGATGAGAATAAGTCTAAGACTAGAATGACTAGTCTTAAAATCAACTTGAAATAAATAAATTGCAATAAAGTAAATAAATTGCGTGAAAGATAAATAAATTGCAAGACAATGAGCTTATATGCTCTAAATAGTATATATAGCTATATAGATATATTAGATAGTAATAAACATAAGGGAAACATAAAGGAACATAAAGAAATTTGGGATTATGAACAAAAACAAAGTATGAACCTATTGTTGCTTTCTTAACCTTCATGGTTTTAGAAAACACACACTAAGTTCATACTAAGTTGATGAACATAAAGAAAACTTGGAGGATTTTCTTGAAGAAAGTTTACCTAAAGAAGAAACTAAAGAAAGCTTCTTGGAAGAACTTTCTTGGAGAGAATTGAAGAGAAATTTTGAGAGAGTAACTTTAGTGGAGAAGTGGTGTGAAAAAAGTGAAGGTATAAGGGGGTATTTATAGGAAAATGTGAGAGATAATTTGTGTTAATTAAATAAATAAAAAATAAAACAAATAGAGGAAAGATAGAGGGGGCCGGTGCCATTCATGCATGGGGGAGGAGAAATTTTTTTTTATTTTGTTAATTAAAAATAAGAAATGAAATATGTGAAATTGTATTGAAAATGAAAATGTGTAAGAAATAGGTGTATGGTTTGTAAGAGTAGGTTGTAAGAAAAAGTAGAGATAGATGAATAGTGTAGAATAGTAGAAAATAGTGTAATGTAAAAGTAGACATGACAATTTAATGCCGGTAGCAAGAAAATACGCGTATAAAAGCGATATCTGATATTTTTAGCTATCAAAAAATTACGAAATTGATATTTTTGGAAATCTCATATTTTTACGAGTCTAACGGTATATTCGGAATATTTTTCCTATTCCGGGCTTCCGAACATGGTTTTCAAGAACTATGTCTGATCGGGTTCAAAGGACACTCGAATTCCTTCGATCTGATATTTTTATACAACTTATAGTTATTACGAACTATAATAGCTAACTTTTCCAACTTCGTTTTCTAGGGCTTGAGAAAACGGCAATGCCGGAGTTAAGCGGTTACAGTAGACTAGGGTTTTGGTTGGCTTAAGAATCCGGTTGACTTCTGATTAGGGTTGAGGTCTTTAATTTGGATCCAAAAAAATTCGGGGACTTACACATACATATTACATTTCAATTCTTAGGGGCATATCCCTCTATTATCTTCAAATAAATATACATCACTAATCATATATTACATATAAAGAACCTTACAAAATTATTTTATCTTATGATTCTATTTCCTTCATAGAAGCTTAATCATCCTTTCCTTCATAGAAGCTTAATCATCCTTCCATGACTTTCTTAATGTAATGATCCTCAATTTAAGCCGTGGGTATACCTGTTTCAACAAAATCTATAGGGGTATAAGCTACAACTAGCTTAATAAGATATTCATTTTCATTCGCACCATATTTTCAAACAAGTTTATTTAAATTATCACACATATGCTATGTATACAATACAACAATCACATGATTACGCAAATATATATAGTTATCCAGAAACCATATATAGAACGGATTTACCCCTCCGTATCAAAGGTTAGGGAATCAGGGTTGAAGTCCTCGACCTCCTACTGCTAGTCCACAGGTCCTCACCCACAGCGTTCAATTGGCTTCAAACCTAGAGTCGTTTTGTCTAAACCCTGGTAATCTCAGTAATTAAGAAAACCCCAGGAGTTGAAAAGCGAAACCCTAATCCGGTTCAGTTTAAGTCTAGTGAGAGGAGCTTAGGAACTCTAAATCTGGCTTTCCTTCGGTTTCATAATAAAAGAAGTTTTATAAAGTAAATGAACACGAATTATCATTCTAAAGTATATTTTAGACCTTTTAAAGTTTTAAATTCGGGAATTTTTCAATTCTGGGCCTTTTCGAACTCAATTACGGAAAAGCGTGCCCAGGGGCCACGAACTCAGAAAAATGTTCCGGAATATTCGTTAGAACCGTAATTTTATAAGGATTCCAAAAATATCAATTTTATAATTTTTCGGGCTATAAAAATTACAATTATAGCCTTTTCCCGTGTTTTCGTTACAACCGATAAAGTAGATGTCTTGTCTACTATTCACAAGTACAACCTACACTACACACTACCCATACCCTATTCTTACATCCTTACAACTACTCATTTGAATTTTCTTTCCCAAGAATTTTTGTCTCTTAAATAATTATTACATTTATTACATTTTAATTACTTAAATTACCAAATATCAAATTTCACACACACACACAATCCTCCCTCGCGCCGCCCCCGCCCCCCCCATATGGCCGCGCCCCTCCCCTCTTTTTCCCCCTCTCATTTGATTTTTTTTTTGCTATTTTTATTCATTAACAAACCCTAAATTATGCATATATAAACACCTTTATATCTCTCTCTTCTCATTTTCACTTGTCAAAATTTTTTTCAACAGAGAAAAACCCTCTCATTCTCTCCCGCTTTGTGCCGTGACGCCCCCCAACCCCACCCCCCCCCACCCCCCAACTCCTCACTCTCACACATCAACTCAAATCCTCTTCTTTTCCCCTTCTAATCTCTATTGGTAGGTTGATTTTAAGCTTTGTTCTTCCTAAATCTTGCAATGGCAAAGCTATTTCTTGTGTGTTTTCCCATTTAGTCCCAATGAGCATATGCTAGGGACATGAAAACACTTGAGCAAGAATATCAAGCCATCACAAGATATGGATCTAGTGTTTAAATGAGTTTTTGTTGAAATATTATCTTGTTCATGCATATGAAGTAGAGATCTTGCATATATATTTATGTTCATGCCATGAAACTTATGATTCATGCATTATATTTAGTAAATCTAGTATTTAGACATTCACATCTTCATCTACATTTGTATTCATATGGTTATTTTAATTTTCATGCATTAATGATCATAAAAATGTAACCTTGTTTATGTATAGACATGTTAGATAGTACATCTTCATGTATAGAAGGCAAGAAAATTGAAAAAGAAAAGGTTTTGTTAGAAATGATTTGTTGGAAATTCGGATGAATTTAGAACCCTATCATAAAGACCACCTAAACCACTTTAAAACTCATATTTTTCATAGAAAATGGAAGGTATATGTAATAGATGCCCTTAAGGAATGATTTTCATGAGTTTAGATGAGTTTAGGCATGAGAAAAATGTAAGACAAGTAGTGGAGTTATAATGAAAAATATTGATATATGGATTGATAGTTAAATTCGTAATTTAGAATCATGCCTACATGAACACCTGGTATTTAAGTTTAAATTGGATGCTTTATGAGTCAAATGGAGTCCTTAGATAATAGATATAATGAACCTTCAATTTTTGATGCCTTAAACAAGTTTTCTCATAAAGAAAATGCAAGAAAATGGAATTTACAAAATTCGGATTTTTATAAGTAGCATGTTCAAAAACATAGTTACCCAATGAAAAATGTGGATTTTTATGCATAAATGAAGGTCATAATCAGTATAGATATTGGGAACTTATTTTTAGTTGGATAACAAGCAAATTTCAAGAAGAAAATTATGAAAACCCTAGGGAATGTAAGGTTGGAAATAATAGCTTTCTATAAGTAGTCATTAAGGAAATTCTTAATAATTAAGAGATCCTAAGAGTCCATCTGTAAGCCCCGGAAAATTTCAATAAATAATTTAAGATGAACTTCGAAAATAAACCCTAAAAATCACTCCAAATTAAAACCGAATTTAATAGTCTTAAATCACGAACGAATTCGAAAAATTTCCGAATCTTGAGAAAAATAAAATTCCAAAAACAAAGTAAGAACTCAACATACTACAATTCCAAAACCACTACGTACGACAAATTCCATATGACTCCGATTATAAAATCGGGTAATATAGATCCCAAAAACGAATTATTAAAAAGTAAATAACGATTAACTTTCGAAATGAAACAATTCAAGAATTCCAAAAACGTTAAAAGATATAAATACTTACAAAAATAAAATTTAAAATAAATTTCTCAAATTAAATATGTTGTATAAACATAAATATCAGTTTCCAAATTGGCAAAGGTCTAAACCGGAAAATCACCCGAAACCCTAACCGGAATACAATAGTGTAAGTCCGGCAATCTAGCCCCTAACCCTAGAGGCCGAGATGTAGTTTAAATATATAGAATAGCTCATAGTAATATAGTTTGTTTAAAAATATCAGATTGGTAAATTTTTGACCTATTTCGAACCCGTTCGGATACAGACTTCGAAAAGCGTGTCCCGGGGCTCGAGATATCAAAAATATACCAATAGTACCGTTAGACTCGTAATTTCATAAGATTTCTAAATATATCAGTTATATAATTTTTCGGGTTATAAAAGTTACAGTTATAACCTTTTTATCGTATTTCCATTATTACCGGTAATTGATTAGTCTTTTGCACTATTCATTTTTATTTCATTACAAAATTTTATTATTCTTATAAAGCCTTATATTTTTAGATAAATATTTTATATGTTATAGAAAATTTTGTTTTTCTAAAATTTAGTTCGTTTCGGGTCTTTACGGGATCAGATTCTGTTTAAGACCCGATACTAAAAATAAAATAAATTAATTTAATAATTGAAAAATATTTATATTTTCATAAAATAATTTTTTAGAATTTTTCGGGTTATAAAAATATTATTTATAGCCCATATTCGCGTATTTTGATCATACCGGTAACATATTTGTTAAAATACTAAAATAATTCAAATAATTATTTAATTTTAATTATGAAAAATCTGCTACAATATTTGGAATAAATTTTCTAATTTTATTTTATTTTATTTTATTAATAAAGTACTTTTACAACCCATACCTTCAAGTACACCTTACACATATCACTTCCTTTTCACTTCAATCTTTCTACACATTATCCCACAATTGATGGCAGATTTTTGACCCTCTTTATGGCTGCCATTGTCCTTTATTTACTCCTATTTTGACTAAAATTAATTATATTTCAATCCTTCTTCAAAAAGTTACATTACACATTAATTATACAATTCAATTTAGTCAAATTTCAACAAAACCTCTCTCTCCTCTCTCTCATTCACGTGCAGCATGTTTTGGCTGCCTTGTTTTATTTTTTTTTCTCTTCTTTCATTCATTAAAACACTCATTTTCTCTCACTCCTTCATTTACTCACTTTCCCTCTTTCATTCTTTAGCTTTTCTCTCTCATTTTCCTCTCTTTTCTTCTTCTTTGTTCTTGTTTCTCAAGAACACAAGCTGCCCCCATCTTCCATTAGCTTCCACCCATATTTCTTGAAGATTTCTAAGCAAATCTTCATCTCAAAGCCTCCATAGGTGATATAGGTAAAGTGTAATGAAGGTTTCATGCATCAAATGACCTTCCATAAGCTTAAAAGCTTAGGATGATGATGCCAAAAATGAAACACCTTTTCTCTACTTTTATTATCTTGTATTTCAATTATTTTCTTGTTTAAAGTTGATATATTTGTAGATCTAACTTTTTATAGCTTTGATTTTTTTTTTATGCCATAGATCTTGTATTTAAGTTGTTATTTTTGTTATTCCTTATTATTTATGCATAGATCTAGCATCTACATGTCTATCTTAGTGATTCATGCATGTAAAACTAGTTTAGAAAACTAGCTTAAGTTTTGAGTTCATAGATGCATTAGATCTTTGTTTATGTTCATGAACAACTTGCTATAGCTTGATGATGGTAGGAAAGTTGTAGGAAACTCAAGATCTATTTTATTTTCAACAAAAACAACTTTTGAAAATTCGGATGAAAATGGAACCATATATAGAAAAGTGGTTTTTCAACTTCAAAATGTATATTTTTCATTTAAAATGAAGGGCTTAGGGTATAGATACCATAAATGAAAGATTTTGATAAGTGAAGTTTAGATCCATGATGTTTATAGCTTATTACCATGCATTTGTTTTATGTTTATGTTCATATTAAGTATAGATCTTAGTTATAAACTCAAACAAAATTGTGAAATTCATATTTTGGCAAGACCCCTATTTAAAAATCACTTTTCAAGTGTCAAAATGTAAATTTTACTTAAGAAAATGAAGGCTAATATATGTATGTCATCAAGACTTCTTTTTACAAGAATCAAAAGTGATTTTCATAAGTTAATTTCAAAATAAAAATTCTATTTTCTAATTTTGGCCAAGGCCTATTTTAAAAACATGTTTACCAACTCAAAAATGAACTTTTTATTTAAGAAATGAAAGGCTGTTAGGATAGGATATGTAAGGAATGGATTTTCAAGAGCTTAGATAGATTTTATCAAAAGATATAACCAAAAATGAATTTTGTAAATTCGGATCCCAACCAAGACCAATTTTTAGAACCCATGTATCAACTCCAAAACTCATTTTTATGTGAAAAATGAAGTATATAGGTAATAGATATCATTAAGCAATGATTTTTACAAGTTAAAATGAGTTTAGGCATGAGTAAGGTGTTAAACAAGTAATGGAATTAAAATGAAAAATTTTGAGTTAGTGATCAATTGTCAAATTCGTAATTTGAGATGATGCATAAGTAATCACTTAGTATTTGAGCTCAAATTGCAAGTTTTATGTGTTAAATGAAGTCCTTAGGTAATTGATATAGTAAAGCCTTAAATTTTAATGCTTTAAACAAGTTTTCCCCAAATGAATCATTCAAAAAGTGGATTTTCTAAAATTCGGATTTTTGAGTAAATCATATTGGAAAACATATTTACAAAGTGTAAAATGGAATTTTTATGTAGAAATGAAGGTCATAAGTAATAATATAATGAAGACTCAATTTTAAAAAAATAATTATATTTTCTTAAGTAATAAATCCAAAACAAATGGAAATGATCAAAGTTAGAAAACTAGATTTTTCAAAAGTAGTTATAGTTGAAGTCTTGCAAAATAAAGAGTTCCAAAATTTTTTTTACCAAAAATCATCAAGACCATGCATACATGAAACTCATTTCATGCCATTCATGTTAGGAAATCACCCATATTGCATGTATAGCCAATTTATATAGTAGAAACATTACAAACTCTTGTAAAACTATTTCTCGGAAATTGAAATTGTTGCTGCTCTAATCCGATCCGACCTTTTTGAAGCTTCAATGTTTCAAAACTAAAATACAATATTAGAAATAGATAGATCTTTCGAAGTAGATAGAAATCGATATATAATTTGCGAGATTCCGAGTTAAAATGACCAAGTTATGGCCGTTTTAAGTTGGAATTCCCACTTAGGATGAGAATTACGAATTTGATAAGTCGTATAAGATCATTTAGATTAGTTTGAGTTGAAATAGTTATTAGAGTATTTCTTCCTTTTTAGGATATCCCGAGATCGACGATTCCCTGCCATCGAATTATTATTACTAGAAGACCGGTGATCCAATGGCCGAGTGAGTTTTCTCCTTGTTTTGTTACCTTAATTGTGCTTGTAGTTAGTTGCATTAGAATTATAAGAACAAGATAAAAATCGATATGAATGGGGATGGGAGATATGATGAGACTGTGATGAATGTATGCCAAAGAATACTAAAACATATCGAAACCACGATTTGATTGAATAACTGCACCGTTCATATTATTTCTGTTATATGTATGATATTGGTTGGTCACTCTAAAGAATGTATAAATATTTTTGACCTAAGCAAAAATTAAATTGGTCATGCATCGCATCGGACATATTGCATTTGGTAGCATGCTACTCCTACGCAGGTCGATCGGTATGGTCCGTGATGACTCGTTTGGATAACGAGCCCAGTGCCAGAGCTCATTCAGGGGTACTAAGGTGCATGTGGATACATTCTTGGATGAGCCTAGCCGAGTCGAGTGCTAAGAGCCGAGGGCTTGGGGACTAGATGCGGTCGTGTAGACTCAATACCATTCCTAACCCAAGATATGGAGGGTGTAAATCCGTTTTGTGTGTGGGTTCCAGATGCCTATGCCTAATTGCTTGCTCGCGTGCTTGTTCATGCATAGCATATGACTTATTTTAACTTGTTTGTTATGGTACGGAACTAAGGGAATTCTCATTAAGCTAGTGTAGCTTATACCCCAATAGTTGTTTAAATGAGCAGGTTATTTCAAGAGTGCAAAGTGGGGACGGTTGGAGCCGGGAATGACTCCGGGATTTCGACAAAGAACACGAATGTTTGAAGTTACCAGCTAGTTTTATTATTTGCCTTGTAATAGTTTTACGTAGTAGAATCTTTTGATGAAGTGTAATTGAAGTTTAATGATTTGTATTATGAAGTATAGTGATTTGTATCTGAAGTATAGTAAATTTGTATTTCCTTTACATTGTTACTCAAGCTATATCAACGTAAAATGTATTACTCCGATGAGTCTCGTCCATGTGTTAGATGCCTTGTACATAGTATGGAAGCCTTCACGTGACTGAGGTGGTCATTCTTAGGCTTTAATATTGTGTACGGCGGACTACCATGTTTAGGGTACCCTTCGGGGCGTGACACCATCATCAAAGATCATCAAAACCATGCATATATTGATTTCATTACATGACTTTCATATTAGGAACTCATTCATACCATCTATATATGAATCATCAACTAACATTTTTATCAATGCAAAACAATTTTTCGGAATCGGAGAATTTACGGAACAGATCTGATCCTACTGTTCCGTGACCTTAATGTTTTCAAAACTGAAAATAATACTAGAAATAGATAGATCTTTCGAAGTAGATAGAGATCGATATAAAATTTGCGAAATTCCGAGTTAAAATGACCAAGTTATGGCCGTTTTAAGTCGGAGCTTCCGCAAATAGCGAGAATTCCGAATTCATCTAGTTTAGATGCATAGCTTGGATTAGTTAAATGATGAGATCTCATTAGGATTATTCTTATTGGTAGGTGATCCCGAGCAAGACGACCCTACCTCCCGACTATTACTAAAAAGACCGCGTCCAATGGCCGAGTGAGTACTACTTCCACTCTCAATTAATGTTTGTGATTGTATTGTTAGTGGCACTAGTGGTGTAGGCAAAGATAAAAATGGAATGTATGATGGGGTATATGGGAATTATATTGTCTGCTGTTGATGTGTGAAATGGAACTTAAGAAATATCGAAAGGTGTTAAGCTATTGATTGATTAGCTAGCATTTTATATGATTGTCTGGTAATTGTTGGTCACCTAAAAGAATGAATTAATATATTTGACTTCAATTATAATTGGACTCATTCATATCACGAGGGGATGGAGCATTAGCATTGGTTGGTTTTTCGTGATCCATAAAACGAATATGTTGGTTAATCGTGATCCATAAAACAAATTGTTGGTTAATCGTGATCCATAAAACGAATTATTGTTCAGTTGACCGTGAGCTTAAACGGCGTCGTACCGCAGGATTCGTTAATCTGCTAACCCGGGATGGAGGGCGTAAGTCCATCCACATATGATTTCCGGCTGGTCATATGTTTGTTGAACTCATTTGTCTGATGCATACATTTGCGTGAATAATCACTTGTTTGAATGATTGTATTAATTGTGATATGGAAGTTCTTACTCACTAAGCTAGTTAGCTTACGCCCCATAGCTTTTATTTGTTGCAGCACGAGTTATTTGGCTTAGGCCGAGGCAAGCCACAGCTCAGGTACCGGAGATAGGAGTTTCCCATAGAAGTTTACTTCGCTTTTGTTTAGACTTCCGTTGGAAACTAAAGGACTCTGGATGACTGTAATGGACTTGATATTATTTTGCGGGGGAATGCCCCTTAGATTTTGTAAAGTATATATATGTGTTTTGGTTTATTATCTATGGCTAATGAATGCCACATTAAACTTCTTAACTCCATTGATTGAGTATTCTATTGTCGTAAAGGGACGCTTTACATCTATACAAGACTCCCGAAAGGCTCGGATAGAAATTCGAGAGTCTTTTATAGTATGTGGGGCTGTTACGTTTAGGATACCCTATGGGGCGTGACAGTTTAAGTTGGTATCAGAGCACTAGGTTATAAAACAAGACAATAGAATTAAAAGAAACCGGACTTAGAAATCTAATTAATAGGTTCAAATGGAGTTAAAAATGTTTTCCTTGCTAAGTCTGATTAGGAGTCTTATATTGTTGTAGGTCTCCTTGGGTGAGACCGGAGGGCTAGACACTTCACCAAGAGGAATGATGAAACCATGGTAGAGTACAGGTTGAGATTGAGGGAATTGTGTGAAGACTTCGCTTTAGCCAGGCACCCCCGAACCATAGGGGAAATGTATAAATTGTGGAAGGAAGGACTGAGATACACTAGGTGGGCTGTGGTCGACCGGTTGAGGTATGATCCCATGGGGAGAAGGAGTTGGACTAAATTGGAGACGATTTATACTTTGGAGAGAATCATGGTAGAGTATGGGCGAGCCCATGACTAGGGAGGCTACATTTATCTTGAAGAATGGGGGAAACCGAACCCCTCCAGACTTTAGGGTGTGGATCCCTATAGGACCCTTATATGTGTATGCCCATGACAATTTGTATGACCACCATGATTGGAACATAGCAGACGCATGGAACCATATCACTTGGCATGCGGTTTACTTAGACATCCTTCCCCGTGATAGCACCTCCAGCCATGACATAGGCATGCAATTGAATGGTGCGCCTGTGATCGAAGAGAATGAGGAAGAGGAGGAAGAAGAAGAAGAGGACCCCGAGGAGGATCCTAATTGGGAGGAAAATGTAGTCCCTAGAACCCCTACCCACCCATCGAGCCGGAAGCGGAAGTGAATCCGGAACCCAACCAAATTGTATGGGATTTTAATCGGGAGTTGGAGATACCAGATAGTGGAAGGGTAGAACCCGAGTTTGATCCAATGATATGGAGAGATGTGTATATTGAGGGTGAGAATCCACCTGTGCTTGACCTGGCAGTAGTAGAACCCGTGGCCCCTGAGCCTATGGAAGTTGAAAATGTGGGTGGAGAACCTGTGAGAGAGCCTGAAGTAGTGGAGACCCAAGTGAGTGAACCTGAGGTAAGAGGTGAGGAGAATGGAGTGAGCCCGATGGAAGGGCAAGGAACGGAGGAAGAGGAAGAAAGTGAAGACCAAGAGCCTTTAGTCCGACCTACTAGGAAGCGGAGGATGACTACGAGAGAATACCTTAGTTTGTTCATCAGGCAAGATGACGGTGGTTCTTCTAGCAGGAGACGACCTCCTAGCTCGACCTCCGAAGACACTAGTGATGAGTAGAGGCCGAGATGATAGCTAACCCATGAAGTCCAAGTGAAGTCCTGATTTTTTTATTTTATAGTAGGCAATGCGGGTTGCTAATTTGCCTTAGGATTTCAGGATAGCTGGTATTTTATTGCTTCTTTTTTCCTATATTTTGTTATGCTTTCAGGAATAAGGAAAATGTTTAGAATCGAAATTAGGGTATAGCTAGCCAAATTTTGGGGACAACAATCTTGATATAATATTTGTATGGCACGCTAAAATAATGAAGGATCATGTTTATTTCAAAGGAAAGGAGTTGTGAAAAGCATGCATGTTAGACATGAGGCATAAAGAACATTAACCGCATATAAATTGCATTAACATTCATTCATTCACGCTATTATTATGAGATTTCAACTTGTTACCTTATGTATGAGTTCTTTATATTTCCTTATGATTATATGAAATTATGAAATTTCATTTCTTTTTAAGCTTGAATTCCAAATTTTCGCAAATTTTGAATATCGTTAACAAATTAAGTTCCTTCAAAATCTAAAACCTCCAAAAATACTAAAATTTATTAAACAATGTATAAACAGACGAAACACGGATTCGAATTAGGGATAAGGGTCTATCCCGAACGAAGCCACCAACCGGCCGCGCCTCCACCTAATTCTCAAGGAGTTGCGCCTCAGAATCAACAGGGTGATGTTTAAACGCGATTAGGACAATTAGCCAATCTTCTGAATACATTCATCCAGAATCAGAACCCAGTTCAGAACCCACACCAAGGACAAAGTGTCTGGGATTCTGCTCCACATCCACCACCCGCAGATCACAGGGAAGCGACTGCTGAGGCACCGGCTCCACAAGAGGAGCATTCCTATAATGTGCCCTTGCCTCCACCCCCACCATACAGAAGGCCCCACTGAAGATCCTTACCGGATTTCATCAAGAGTAACCGGTATTTTGATGGAGCGTTCGGCAAACCAATGAAGTCGAGGACTGGTTAGCTCAAATTGAGCGATCTTTTGTTGCATATGAAATTCCACCTACTTACAAGTGGAATATGGAACTTATATGCTGAGGTACAATGCGAGGGTCTGGTGGGACTCTAAGAGAAGAAGCTTTCCTTCCCCGGTTACATGGGAATCTTTTCGCCGAGAATTTTTGGATAATTACTTCCCCTCCAGCTTAAGGGTAAAGTATAGCGCTGAGTTTCTCCACGTGAAACAAAAGGGGAGAACAGTGGAAAAATACGAGACTGAGTTCGTCCACCTGCTGCAGTACGCACCTGAATCTTTCAAGGATAGTGAAGAGCTGAAGAAGCAAGTATTTTTTGGTGGTTTAGACGAGGAGTTGCGGATCAAATTAGAAGAGTTTGGGGTAGGGACATACCCTGAGATGGTAGAGAAGGCCTGAGTGATTGAAGGGGCCAGAAAAAGGAAATACCAAGAACCTGACAAGAGGGTATTTGGAAAAAGGCCGTTTGACGCCTCCAATTCAGGATTCAAAGGAAAAAGGTACAGACCATACCAAGGGTTCAAGGATGAGTCTAGTAGCAAGCCGACCCAGTTTAAGGCCAATGTCTCCTGTTAGAAATGTAGGGGGTGCATGCCCTTAGGCAATGCCAGTTGTTGAAAAACAAATGTTATTTCTGTGGCAGTGCTAGCCATATGGTTTATACGTGCCCGAAGAAGCTGGCCGTGACTTGCTTTATTTGCAAGGAGAAGGGGCACTTAGCCTTTGAATGTTCCCAACGGAAAAGTGTAGCCATTCGACCCTTTGGAACCTCAAGCAATACCAACCCCATGAGGTCGGGAAATAAAAGTGGGAGTCGCGCAGCATCGGCAATGCATGGGATGAGGTTATATAACTTCGAAGGCCAGTGGATGGTAGAGGAAGATGAGGAGGAGGAAGTGGAGTTGGTAGCTTTGGATCAAAGCGAAGGCGCTGATGGTGGCCTGGTGACAGGTTAGTAACAGAAACCTTCTCAAGTTAAATTCAATTTATTTATCTGAATTGTTGTTTGGATGAAATTATATATGTTATGGGAAAGCTGGAAGTAAGAACCCTAGGTAGGTAGCTTTGAGAATGCTGTAGGATTGATGAGTGGTGGATGTTGTTGACCTCAGGACACATTCGGGTGAATAGCATGGAGGCATATGTTTTATTTGACATGGGAGCGACACATTCGTTCATCACCACTTGTTTGGTTAATCAACTTGACTTACCTATAGCCACAACTACTGCTAGTTTGAGGATTAAGACACCTACCGGAAGCATTATGTCAACCCAAGAATTGATAAAGGATTGTCCGTTGGAAGTTCATGGACACCACTCCAAAAGTGATTTAATAATGTTGGAGATGAATAAATACGAAGTTATCCTCGGGATGAGTTGGCTCAGCAAGGTAAAAGTAATAGTGGATTGTCAAAAGAAAACAGTGAGTTTCTATGATCAAATGGGGGAAAAAGCAGAATTTGTGGGAGAAACCCTAGTCCCAAGAAGGTTTGGGTTAAACTTGTTTGAGTTGATGATGGAGGATGAAGAGATAATACTGATTGAAGGTGCCTTGGATGAAGAGGAAACCCGTGAAGAAAGGGATATACCAGTGGTAAATGAATATTTGGATGTGTTTCTAGAAATTTTGCCAGGATTACCACCAAAAAGAGAAATTGATTTTAAGATTGTCTTAGCTCCAAACACTGAACCGATATCCAAAGCACCATACCGGATGGCACCGGCTGAGTTGAAAGAGCCAAAGGCACAATTACAAGAACTTCTGGATCAAAAATTCATAAGACCAAGTGTGTCGCCATGGGGCGCACCAGTTTTGTTTGTAAAGAAGATGGACGGTTGTGTATCGATTATCGTGAGTTGAATAAGGTGACTATCAAGAATCGGTACCCTCTGCCAAGAATTGATGATTTGTTCGATCAACTGCAAGGGGCTTGTGTGTTTTCACGCATTGATTTGCGTTCGAGATACCATCAATTGAGGATAAGACCTGAGGATGTACCAAAGACGGCTTTCGTACTTGTATGGACACTACGAGTTTCTAGTGATGTCGTTCGGGCTGACTAATGCCCCAGCCGCATTTATGGACCTTATGAACAGAATTTATAAGCCACTTTTGGATAAGTGTGTGATAGTTTTCATAGACGACATCCTAATATATTCAAAAACCAAGGAGCAACACGAGGAACATCTTCGTTTGCGTTACTGTAAGCCCCAAAAATTTCAGTAAATAATTTCAAGATAAACTTCGAAAATAAGCCTAAAAAATCACCCCAAATTAAAAGAATTTCAACTAGTCAAAAAACACGAACGAATTCAGAACTTCTTAATCTTGAGAAAAAAAAAATCTTTAAAAATAAAATAAGAACGCAGTGGTCTTCCAATTTAAAACCACAACGTACGAAAAATTCCATATTTAACTTCGACTTATAAAATCGGGTAATATAAAGCCGAAAACAAATTATTAGAAAGTAAATAATGATTAACCTTCGGAAATGAAACCCAATTCAAAAATTCCGAAAAACGTTAAAAGATATTAAATACTTACAAAAATAAAACTTAAAATAAATTTCTCAAATTAAATATGTTGTATAAACATAAATATCAGTTTCCAAATTAGCAAAGGTTTAAACCGGAAAATCACCCGGAAACCCTAACCGGAATACAATAGTGTAAGTCCGGTAATCTAGGCCCCTAACCCTAGAGGCCGAGATGTAGTTTAAATATATAGAATAGCTCATAGTAATATAAGTTTATTTAAAAATATCAAATTGGTAAATTTTTGACCTATTTCGAACCCGTTCAGATACCGACTTCGAAAAGCGTCCGGGGCTCGAGATACCAAAAACATACCAATAGTACCGTTAGACTCGTAATTTCATAAGATTTCTAAATATATCAATTATGAAATTTTTCGGGTTATAAAAGTTACAGTTTAGCCTTTTTATCGTATTTTCATTTTTACCGGTAATTGATTAGTCTTTGTACTATTCATTTTTATTTCATTATAAAATTTTATTATTCTTATAAAGTCTTATATTTTTAGATAAATATTTTATATGTTATAGAAAATTTGTTTTTCTAAAATTTAGTTCGTTTCGGGTTTACGGGATCAGATTCTGTTTAAGACCCAATACTAAAAATAAAATAAATTAATTTAATAATTGAAAAATATTTTAAAAATATTTATATTTTCATAAAATAATTTTTTAGAATTTTTCGGGTTATAAAAATATTATTTATAGCCCATATTCGCATATTTTGATCATACTAACATATTTGTTAAATTACTAAATAATTCAAATAATTATTTAATTTTAAATATGAAAAATCTGCTACAAATATTTGGAATAAATTTTCTAATTTTATTTTTTTTATTATTTTATTAATAAAGTACTTTTACAACCATACCTTCAAGTACACCTTACACATATCACTTCATTTTCACTTCAATCTTTCTACACATTATCCCACAATTGATGGCAGATTTTTGACCCTCTTTATGGCTGCCATTGTCCTTCATTTATTCATATTTTGATTAAAATTAATTTATTTCAATCCTTCTTCAAAAAGTTACATTACACATTAATTATACAATTCAAATTTGAGTCAAATTTCAACAAAATCCTCCCTCTCTCCTCTCCATGTTTCACGTGCAGCATGCCCCTCCCCTTGGCTGCCTTGTTTTATTTTTTTCTCTTCTTTCATTCATTAAAACACTCATTTTCTCTCACTCCTTCATTTATTCACTTTCCCTCTTTCATTCTTTAGTCTTTCTCTCTCATTTTTCCTCTCTTTCTTCTTCATTTCCTCTTGTTCCTCCATGAAAAACAAGCTGCCCCCTTCTTCCCATGGCTTCCACACTTCATTTTTAAAGATTTCTAAGCAAATCTTCTTCCCAAAGCTCCATAGGTGATATAGGTAAAGTGTAATGAAGGTTTCATGCATCAAATGAACTTCCATAAGCTTAAAAGCTTAGGATGATGATGCCAAAAATGAAATCTTTCTCTTCTCCACTTTTATTATCTTGTATTTCAATTATTTTCTTGTTTAAAGTTGATATATTTTGTAGATCTAATTTTTGTAACTTTGATTTTGTTTATGCCATAGATCTTGTTATTTAAGTTGTTATATTTATTATTTCTTATGATTTATGCATAGATCCATCATCCACATGTGTTCATGCATTTAAAACTAGTTTAGAAAACTAGATCTAGACTTTTGAGTTCATAAAATGCATTAGACTTTGTTTTATGTTCATGGATGACTTGTAGTAGCATGATGATAGTAGGAATGTTTTAGAAACTCAAGATCTATTTTATTTTCAACAAAAACAACTTTTGTAAATTCGGATGAAAATGGAACCATATTTAGAAAAGTGATTTTTCAACTTCAAAATGTGTATTTTTCATTCAAAATGAAAGGCTTAGGGTATAGACAACATAATGAATGATTTTGAAAAGTAAAGTTTAGATCTATGAGTTTATAGTTTCATTATCATGGGTTTCTTTTAGATGTATGTTCATATTATGTGTAGATCTTAGATTTGAACTTGAACAAAAGTAGTGAAATTCGTATTTTGGCAAGACCAATATTTAAAAACCATTTTCCAAGTGTCAAAATGTAATTTTTACTTAAGAAAATGAAGGCTTAATATATGTATATCATCAAGACTTCTTTTTACAAGAATCAAAAGTGATTTTCAAAATAAAAAATTCTATTTTCGGATTTTGGCCAAGGCCTATTTTAAAAACATGTTTACCAACTCAAAAATGAAGTTTTTATTTAAGAAATGAAAGGCTCTTAGGATAGGATATGTAAGGAATGGATTTTCATGGGCTTAGATAGATTTTATCAAAAGATATAACCAAAAATGAATTTTGTGAATTCGGATCCCAATCAAGACCAATTTTTAGAACCCATGTATCAACTCCAAAACTCATGTTTTATGTGAAAAATGAAGTATATAGGTAATAGATATCATTAAGCAATGATTTTTACAAGTTAAAATGAGTTTAGGCATGAGTAAGGTGTTAAACAAGTAATGGAATTAAAATGAAAAATTTTGAGTTAGTGATCAATTGTCAAATTCGTAATTTGAGATGATGCATAAGTAATCACTTAGTATTTGAGCTCAAATTGCAAGTTTTATGTGTTAAATGAAGTCCTTAGGTAATTGATATAGTAAAGCCTTAAATTTTAATGTTTTAAACAAGTTTTCCCCAAATGAATCATTCAAAAAGTGGATTTTCTAAATTCGGATTTTTGAGTAAATCATATTGGAAAACATATTTACAAAGTGTAAAATGAAAATTTTTATGTAGAAATGAAGGTCATAAGTAATAGATATAATGAAGACTCAATTTTAACAAAAATAATTATATTCTCTTAAGTAATAAATCCAAAACAAATGGAAATAATTAAAGTTAGGAAACTAGTATTCTTAAAAGTAGTTATCCTTGAAGTCTTGTAATATAAGGAGTTATGAAATTTTCTTGTAGCAAGAATCATCAAGACCATACATACATTAAGCTCATCTCATGTCATTCATGTTAGGAAATCATTCATATTGCATGTATAGCCAATTTCTATAGTAGGAACATTACAAACTCTTACAAAACTATTTTTCGAAAATTGAAATTGTTGCTGCCCTAAACTGATCTGACCTTTTCGAAGCTTCAATATTTTCAAAACTTAAATATAATATTAGAACTAAGTAGATCTTTCGAAGTAGATAGAAATCGATATATAATTTGCAAGATTCCGAGTTAAAATGACCAAGTTATGGCCGTTTTAAGTTGGAATTCCCGCTTAGGACGCGAATTACGAATTTGATAGTTCGTATAAAGTCGTTGGATTAGTTTGAGTTGAAATACTTATTAGAGTATTTCTTCCTTTTTAGGTGATCGCGAATTCAACGATTTCCTACCACCGGGTTATTATTACTAGAAGACCGGTGATCCAATGGCCGAGTGAGTTTTCTCCTTGTTTTGTTACCTTGATTGTGCTTTGTAGTTAGTTGCATTAGATTATAGGAACAAGATAAAAATCAATATGAATGGGGATGGGATATATGATGAAGTTGTGATGAATGTATGTCAAAGAATACTAAAGCATACCGAAACCACGATTTGATTGGATAACTGCACTGTTCATATTATTTCTATTATATGTATGATATTGGCTGATCACTTTAAAGAATGTATAAATATTTTGACTTTAGCAAAAAGTAAATTGATCATGCATCGCATCGGACATATTGCATTTGGTAGCATGCTACTCCTACGCAGGTCGATCGGTATGGTCCGAGGATTCGTTTGGATAATGAGACCCGGGATCAGAGCTTATTCATAGGAAACTAAGGCGCATCGGGGATGCATTCCATGTGTGAGCCTAGCCGGGGTGAATGCTATGAGCCGAGGGCTTGGGGACTAGCAGCAGTCATATAGACTTCAATACCATCCTAAACCCAAGATACGGAGGGCGTAAATCCGTTCTGTGTGTGGGTTCCGAATACCCATACATAATTGTTTGCTTATGTGTTTGTTCATGCATAGCATATGATTGATTATAACTTGCTTGTATGGTACGGAATTAAGGAAATTCTCACTAAGCTAGTATAGCTTATACCCCTATAGTTGTTTAAATGAACAAGTTATCTCGAGAATGCAAAGTGAGGACTGAATTGATTGGAGCCGGGAATGACTCCGGGATTTTGGCAAAGAATGCGAATGTTGAAGTTATCAGCTAGATTATGATTTGTCTTGTAATAGTTTATATAGGGAAGTTTGTGGATGAATGTAATCGAAGTTGAATGATTTGTATTTTGAAGTATAGTGATTTGTATCTGAAGTATAGTAAATTGTATTTTCTTTACATTGTTACTCAATTGTATCGACATAAAATGTATCATTCCGATGTGTCTCCTTTATGTGTTAGACGCCTTGTACATAGTATGGAAGCTTTCGCGTGATTGAGGTGGTCATTCTTAGGCTTTAATATTGTGTACGGCGGACTGCCACATTTAGGGTACCCTTCGGGGCGTGACAATTACAAACCTTAAGGGATAACAAGCTGTACGCCAAATTGTCCAAATGTGATTTTTGGTTAGATAGGATATCTTTTCTTGGACATGTGATAACCGGTGAGGGGATATCAGTTGACCCTGAGAAGATCAAGGCGGTAGTAGAATGGAAACCGCCGCAAACAGTTACTGAAGTAAGAAGTTTCTTGGGATTAGCTGGCTACTATCGCAAGTTTGTGAAGGATTTCTCTAAGATAGCCAAGCCACTAACTCAACTGACTCAAAAGAATGAGAAATTTGTTTCGACGGACAAGAGGGAACAGAGCTTCCAGGAATTAAAACGATGATTGGTATCGGCACCGATCTTAGTTTTACCGGAAAAGTCCTATACGGTGCATAGCGACGCCTCAAGGAATGGCTTGGATGTGTATTGATGCAGGAAGGGAAAGTTATTGCATATGCTTCTCAGAAATTGAGACCCCATGAGCAGAACTACCCTACACATGATTTGGAATTGGCTGCAGTTGTCTTCGCTTTGAAGCTATGGAGACATTATTTATATGGACAGAGGTATGAGATATACACAGATCATAAAAGTCTTAAGTATCTGTTCACACAAAAGGAACTAAATATGAGACAAAGGAGATGGCTAGAATTAATAAAAGATTATGATCTGGGAATAAATTACTGTCCAGGGAAGGTTAATGCCGTCGCAGATGCCTTAAGTCGGAAAAATTATGGGAGGTAGCTGCCTTGATCACAAGTCAAAAGGATTGTTAAGGATTTTGAAAAGTTAAAGATGATTCATAGCCAAAGTGCGAGCTTGAGATAGCCAACCTGGCACTGGAACCGACCCTAATAGAAAGGATCAAAGAAGCTCAAAGGTATGACGAAGTAATACAAAAGATCAAAAGGGAAACCCAAGTAGGAAAGTACCTTGATTTTGCAATAGATGATGAAGATGTGATCCGAATGAAAGGAAGGTTGTGTGTACCAGAGGACGAGAGTTGAGGAAGGAAATAATGAGTGAAGCTCACAACTCCGGATATACCGTGCATCCGGGAGGTACCAAGATGTACCAAGATCTGAAAAGCCGCTATTGGTGGAACGGCATGAAGCGAGATGTGGCGGATTATGTAATGAAATGTCCGATTTGCCAACAGGTGAAGGTAGAGCACCAAAGACCGGGTGGATTGCTGAAGCCTTTACCCATTCCTGAGTGGAAGTGGGATCAGATATCTATGGATTTTGTGTGTGGTTTTCCCAAGACTCCTTCTGGTTGTGATGCGGTATGGGTAATAGTGGATCGGTTAACCAAGTCGGCGCACTTCTTACCCATAAATATGACTTATTCGATGGAAAAATTAGCCAAGATCTACATCCGGGAGATTGTACGGCTACATGGCATACCTGCAGGGATTATTTCAGATAGAGACCCAAGATTTGTGTCCAAGTTTTGGACAAGCCTGCAAAAGAGTTTGGGCACTAAGTTGCATTTTAGTACGGCTTATCACCCTCAGACCGATGGACAGTCTGAGCGGACGATCCAAACCCTGGAAGACATGTTGAGAGCGTGTGCCTTGGAATTCAAAGGGAGTTGGGATAGTCATGTACATCTAATTGAGTTTGCTTACAATAACAGCTATCACTCAACTATTCAAATGCCGCCTTATGAAGCTCTGTATGGACGGCGCTGTAGATCCCCTTTATTTTGGGATGAAGTGGAAAAGGTAGCTATTGGGCCGAAATTAATACAAGAAGTCGCCGATAAGATGAGGATAATCCAGCGGAAAATGAAAGAGGCTCAGGACAGGCAAAAGAGTTGGGCAGACCTGAAAAGAAGAGAACTTGAATTTAAGGTGGGTGATCATGTATACCTAAAGATAAACCCGATTAAAAGTATTAAGAGGATGCGTACACAAGGGAAGTTAAGCCCGAGATACATTGGACCTTTTGAAATCTTGGAAAGAGTCGGAGATCTGGCATATCGGCTAGCCTTGCCACCAAATTTGTCCGGGATCCACAACGTATTCCATGTGTCAGTGTTGAGAAAGTACGTTGCCGACCCGGAAAGGATTCTGGAATTGGAACCGATTCAGCTGAAAGAAAACCTGACATATGAAGAACACCCAGTGAAGATATTGGATAAGAAAACCCAAAGGCTACGGAACAAGGACATTCACTACGTTAAAGTGTTATGGAGGAATCATGCCTTTGAGGAAGCAACCTGGGAAGCTGAAGATGAGATCCGGAGGAAGTACCCCGAGTTATTTGAAGAACAAGGTACGTCAGTTCCGTTTTGAGGACAAAACTTTATTTAAGGTGGGGAGGTTGTAAACCCCGGTAATCTCAGTATTAAGAAAACCCCGGGAGTTGAAAAGCGAAACCCTAATCCGGTTCAGTTTAAGTCTAGTGAGAGGAGCTTAGGAACCCTAAATCCGGCTTTCCTTCGGTTTCATAATAAAAGAAGTTTTATAAAGTAAATAAATATGAATTATCATTCTAAAGTATATTTTAGACCTTTGAAAGTTTTAAATTCGGAATTTTTCAATTCCGGGCCTTCCCGAGCTCAATTACGGAAAAGCGTGCCCGGGCCACGAACTCAGAAAAATGTTCGGAATATTCATTAGAACCGTAATTTTATAAGGATTCCAAAAATATCAATTTTATAATTTTTGGGCTATAAAAATTACAGTTATAGCCTTTTCCCGTGTTTTCGTTACAACCGGTAAAGTAGATGTCTTGTCTACTATTCACAAGTACAACCTACACTACACACTACCCATACCTATTCTTACATCCTTACAACTACTCATTTCAATTTTCTTTCCCAAGAATTTTTGTCTCTTAAATAATTATTACATTTATTACATTTTAATTACTTAAATTAAAATATCAAATTTCACACACACACACTCTCCCCCCCCCCCGCCCCATATGGCGGCGCCCCTCCCCTCTTTTCCCCCTCTCATTTGATTTGTTTTTGCTATTTTTTATTCATTATTATGCATATATAAACACCTTTTTCTCTCTCTCCTCATTTTCACTTGTCAAAATTTTTTTCAAAAGAGAAAAACCCTTTCATTCTCTCTCCTTTGTGCCGTGCAAACCCCCCCCAATCCTCACTCTCACACATTCAACTCAAATCCTCTTCTTTTCCCTTCTAATCTCTATTGGTAGGTTGATTTTTGCTTTGTTCTTCCTAAATCTTGCAATGGCAAAGCTATTTCTTGTGTGTTTTCCCATTTAGTCCCAATGAGCATATGCTAGGGACATGAAAACACTTGAGCAAGAATATCAAGCCATCACAAGATATGGATCTAGTGTTTAAATGATTTTTTGTTGAAATATTATCTTGTTCATGCATGTAAAATAGAGCTCTTGCATATATATTTATGTTCATGCCATGAAACTTATGATTCATGCATTATATTTAGTAGATCTAGTGTTTAGACATTCACATCTTCATCTACATTTGTATTCATATGGTTATTTTAATTTTCATGCATTGATGATCATAAAAATGTAACCTTGTTTATGTATAGACATGTTAGATAGTAGATCTTCATGTATAGAAGGCAAGAAAATTGAAAAAGAAAAGGTTTTGTTAGAAATGATTTGTTAGAAATTCGGATGAATTTAGAACCCTATCATAAAGACCACCTAAACCACTTTAAAACTCATATTTTTCATAGAAAATGGAAGGTATATGTAATAGATGCCCTTAAGGAATGATTTTCATGAGTTTAGATGAGTTTAGGTATGAGAAAAATGTAAGACAAGTAGTGGAGTTAGAATGAAAAATATTGATATATGGATTGATAGTTAAATTCGTAATTTAGAATCATGCCAACATGAACACCTAGTATTTAAGTTTAAATTGGATGCTTTATGAGTCAAATGGAGTCCTTAGATAATAGATATAATGAACCTTCAATTTTTGATGCCTTAAACAAGTTTTCTCATAAAGAAAATGCAAGAAAATGGAATTTACAAAATTCAGATTTTTATAAGTAGCTTGTTCATAAACATAGTTACCTAATGAAAAATGTGGATTTTTATGCATAAATGAATGTCATAATAAGTATAGATATTGGGAACTTATTTTTAGTTGGATAACAAGCAAATTTCAAGATGAAAATTATGAAAACCCTAGGGAATGTAAGGTTGGAAATAATAGCTTTCTATAAGTAGTCATTAAGGAAATTCTTAATAATTAAGAGATCCTAAGAATCCATCATCAAAGATCATCAAGACCATGCATATATTGAGTTCATTACATGACATTCATATTAGGAACCCATTCATATACCATCTATATATGAATCATCAACTAGGAACATTTTTATCAAATGCAAAACAATTTTTTGGAATCGGAGAATTTACGAAACAGATCTGATCCTACTGTTTCGTGACCTTAATGTTTTCAAAACTGGAAAATAATACTAGAAATAGATAGATCTTTCGATGTAGATAGAGATCGATTAAAAATTTTCGAAATTCCTAGTTAAAATGACCAAGTTATGGCCGTTTCAAGTCGGAGCTTCCGCAAATAGCGAGAATTCCGAATTCATCTAGTTTAGATGCATAGCTTGGATTAGTTAAATGATGAGAATCTCATTAGGATTATTCTTATGTGGTAGGTGATCCCGAGCAAGATGTCATAATAAGTCCAATGGCCGAATGAGTACTACTTCCACTCTCAATTAATGTTTGTGATTGTATTGTTAGTGGCACTAGTGGTGTAGGCAAAGATAAAAATGGAAATGTATGATGGGGTATATGAGAATTATATTGTCTGCTGTTGATGTGTGAAATGGAACTTAAGAAATATCGAAACCGGGTGTTAAGCTATTGATTGATTAGCTAGCATTTTATATGGATTGTCTGCGGATAATTGTTGGTCACCTAAAAGAATGGAATTAATATATATTTGAATTCAATTATAATTGGACTCATTCATATCACGATGGGGATGGAGCATTAGCATTAGTTGGTTTTTCGTGATCCATAAAACGAATGTGTTGGTTAATCGTGATCCATAAAACGAATTATTGTTCAGTTAACCGTGACCTTAAACGGCGTCGTACCGCAGGATTCATTAATCTGCAAAACCGGGATGGAGGGTGTTACGCCCCAATGGGTACCCTAAACGTGACAGTTCGCCACGCTCAATATTAAAGCTTAAGTATGACAACCTTAGTCATTTCCAAAAGCTTTTATATTAAGTGTAAGGCTTACTTTCACAATTTTAGAGGACCATATATGGAATTATGAAGCTTAAGGAGATATAAAAACATATTAAGAAAAGAAGAATCACAATAATTATTCATTCATGGCGAAGACTTTACAAACTTAGGGACAACTCCTTAATTACTCATCTATTATATAAATATATGCATGCTAATACTAGGCTAAATTTTACCCAAATTTCTAATGTTCAAGAGAGATTACCTGCCCGCATGGTCCACGTGGCCTTAACCATAAGTACGGGAACTGCAAAAGATATCTATTGGGGTATAAGCTAATAGGCTTAGTGAGAACTATTTCCATAAATAACTTCTTGTAACAAGATTCAAACAAGTTGATTTAGTCAAACAAATGTAATGCACAAGCACGTGGGCAAACAAGAATATAGCTTTCCGGGAACTATATGTTGAATGGATTTACGCCCTCCATTCGGGGTTTGGTGATACTTATCCTCAAAACAAGTAGTTTTAATAACAAATTTAAGCTTGCGAGCACTCATCGCCAAGCATTCATTAAAAAGTTTTAAACTTGCGAGCACTCATCGCCAAGTATTCCGAATCTACTTGATTTGACCTTGCTTTCGGATCAACCGCCAAGCATATTCCATTAAGCCGCCAAGCAATCGCTTTCGGATCTCCCGCCAAGTGTTGCTTTCGACATGAGCTTACTATCCTTCTCACCCAAGGATAATCCCAACCATGCAATGTGACTCACTTCGTGGTATGCATGAGTTCATTAATTTATAAAGTCATAACATAATTATTTTCAACTTTATGGCGATCAAGGAATTTCACACAAATCAATATTAAACTAAAACAATCACTTAGAACAATTCGGGCTTCGATATTCTTAGAATTCTTTCAAGGAATTATTTTACATGCATATCGGTTTATCTTTTCCTAACTCTAGTGCAACTAATTTACAAGCACAACAAGTGTAGCATTTAATGGAAATAAACTCACGATGCCATTGTCGTCTATTCCTCTAAGCGGATGAGTCGTTCACACACTCCACTTAATCGTAATAGTTCTCGGGGTAAAGGAATCCTTCCTCGGGGTACCTAACCAAAGAAAATACCCACAATGAGTTTTTCTTGATGATTTTCTTGAATTTTGACAAAACAATGTCAAAGAACGTTAAAGTTCGTATAGAAGAATGTTCCAACTTAAAATGGCCATAACTTGGTCATTTTAACTCGGAATCGCGCATATAATATACCGATTTCTACCTACTCGAAAAGATCTACCCATTTCCAAAATTATTTCAACAAACAAAGCCATATAGGCTCCGAAAAAGTGGCGACAAAATTCACCACGGATTTCAAGTAAAAACAACTTTGGTTCAAGAAATCAAAATTTGTTTGATAAATACTTAGTTATCTATATAGTTGAAAAATTCTCTTTTTTATATAACATATTTAAGCATGCTCAAGTGTCTTGTTGTCCAATTATTTTTCTTAGGTAAAACAATGTCGGGTTGAAGCTTTTCGGAAATTGTTTTTGTAAATTTCTTTGAAATGAATACCTTGTTTTCTTTATTTTCTAAAAACGTTTTATGTTGGTTTTATTTATCTTTTCTAAGTGACCTTTGAAAATAAAATTTTCTACTTTCTAAGTTACATTAATACTATATTTGAAGTTTTCTAGGAAATATGCTATTCTTCATTTTTCTTGTGTAAATTCCTTTGTTTACTTGTTTTGCAAAAATCCTTACTTGATATTTCTCATTCTTTTTCTCATGTCTCATATTTTTCAAAAATAATCATCCATGCATGAAAATTTGTTTTCTTCATAAAAACAATGTGGAACAATTAAGGACTTTTTGTAGAAAAACTAATTTCTATAATCTTATTAACTTCTTCTTGTAACTTGAAAAGAAATAACTTTATTATTTTCAAACCATAAATTTTCTTTGCCTATTTGTTTGCAAAGGTCTTTACTTAAAAATTTCCTTAGTCATCCATCTTATTTTCTTTCTTATGAAAAGAACCATTTTTGTCAACAAAAATATTTTCTTTTGAAAAACAAGGTGGAAAGATTTAGTCTTTTAAAGTAAAAGTAGTTTATAAAATTATAGTGAGTTCTTTTTGTAACATGAAAAGGAATGAGTTTATTTTGTGTTGCTTTATAGATTTTATACTTTACATAAACTTATTTCTAAGTGACAAAATTCTTTTTTTGTTTAAATAAAATTATGGACAACAATCTAAATGAACATGATTATGAGAATAATAATAACCAAAATAACATAAAGCATAATAATAAAGTCAAGTATTGGAGTCTTAGCTTTTTCAAGGCTCCCGGGACTAAGAAGTAAACTAGTCCCATAATAAAATAAAATGAAAGAAAGAAAAGCTTGTTTTGACTTGATGAGGACAAGTCTAAGACTAGAGACTAGTCTTAAAAACAACTTGAATAAATAAATGCATTGAAGTAAATAAATTGCATGAAAGGTAAATAAATTGCAAGATATGAGCTTATATGCTCTAAATAGTATATATAGCTATATAGATATAGTAGATAGTTATGAACATAAAAGAGACATAAATGAACATAAGAGAACATAAATGAATATGAACATAAAGGAATTATGATTATGAACAAAAACAAAGTATGAACCTATTGTTGCTTTCTTAACCTTCATGGTTTTAGAAAACACACACTAAGCTCATACTAAGTAGATGAACATGAAGAAAGCTTGGAGATTTTCTTGAAGAAAGCTTACTTAAAGAAGACTAAAGAGAGCTTTTCTTGTAAGAACTTCTTGGAGAGAATTCTTGAGAGATTTTGAGAGAGTAATTTTAGTGTAGAAGTGGTGTGAAAGAAGTGAAAGAGGAGGGGGGTATTTATAGGAAATTGAGGAGTGATTTTTGTGTGATTAAAATAAAGTAAAATTAAAACAAATTGAGGATGGGGGAGGGGGCGCCGGCCATGTGTAGAGAGGGGGAGTGATTTATTTTATTTTTTTGACTTTTTGAAATAAAGATGTAATATGTAAGGTAGATGTGATATAAAGTTATGGGAAAGGTAAAAAGTTAAGATTATAGGTTATGTAGAGTGTAAGAATAGGTGTAAGAAAAAGTAGAGATAAAAGAATAGTGTAGAATAGTAATGAATAGTGTAATGTAAAGTAGATATGACAATTAAAGTACCGGTAGTAAGAAAATACGCGTATAATAGCTATATCTGTTATTTTTATTTGCCGAAAAATTATGAAACTAATATTTTTGGAAAACTTATATTTTTACGAGTCTAATGGTGTATTCAGAATATTTTTACTATTCCGGGCTTCCGGACACGTTTTTCGAGAACTGTATCCGATCGGGTTCGAAGGATACCCGAATTTCACGAAACTGAAACTTTTATAAAACCTATGGTTATTACGAACTATTTTAGCTAATTATCCCAACTTCGTTTTTCAGGGCCAAAGAAAACGGCAATGCTGGATTTAGATTGATAAGGTAAACTAGGGTTTTGTTGACTTTTAGGGTTTCGTTTGACTTCCGGTTTAGGGTTTTATGCTAAACCGATTCCGAAAATTTAGGGGTTTACAGAGGGCGCAAGTCCATCCACATATGATTTCCGGCTGGTCATATGTTTGTTAAACTCATTTGTCTGATGCATACATTTGCGTGAATAATCACTTGTTTCAATGAGTTGTATATTAATTGTGATATGGAAGTTCTTACTCACTAAGCTAGTTAGCTTATGCCTCCATAGCTTTTATTTGTTGCAGCACGAGTTTATTTGGCTTAGGCCGAGGCAAGCCACAGCTCAGGTACCGGAGATAGGAGTTTCCCGTAGTAGTTTACTTCGCTTTTGTTTAGACTTCCATTGGAAACTAAAGGACTCTGGATGACTGTAATGGGCTTGATATTATTTTGCGGGGGAATGCCCCTTAGATTTTGTAAAGTATATATATACGTGTTTTGGTTTATTATCTATGGCTAATGAATGCCACATTAAACTTCTTAACTCCATTGATTGAGTATTCTATTGTCGTAAAGGGACGCTTTACATCTATACAAGCTCCCGAAAGGCTCGGATAGAAATTCGAGAGTCTTTTATAGTATGTGGCGAGCTGTTTACGTTTAGGATACCCTATGGGCGTGACACTTTGCCCAAGCGATTTGGATTCTCCAGGAAGGAACATGGCCCGTGGCATCGCACGATCACAACCAATCCAACTCTACGCGAGGAATAGCAGCCTTCCGAAAAAGATGTGACTCGATGGATGCTATGCGTGAGCATTTTAGTTTTCTTAAGCCAAACCTTATTAAGGTTATTAGGGCGATCAATTAATTTAGCAAACAATAAACAGCCATACAAGTAAGTAAACAAAATTATTTAAACAAGCAGTTCGAATTGTAATATTCTTAATTCTCATTTCATACATAAACATAGAATCACATATATACACATAATCCCGAATTCCCCAAATATATATCAATTTTTATCTTTTCTTAGTATACTAATGCTACTACTTTACAAGCACAAGCAAGTAACGAAATTAGATGGAATAACTCACTCGTCCATTTTCGCTATCTTCTTAGTCGTAGTAACTCGGGTAGGGTATTCTCGTATCCTTCGTCACCAAGATAGAAATACCCGGGATGAGTCTTTTATGAAATTTCTATTCTTGAAGATTCTAAACTTTTCTTAAAATCGCGGTAAAATCGTATAAGGGGAAATTCCAACTTAAAATGGCCATAACTTGCTCATTTTAACTCGAATTTCGCATATAATATACCGTTTTCTACCTCTTCGAAAAGATCTATCCATTTCTAAGTTATCTTTTTCATATAAGGTCATTTGGGTTCGAAAACATTGGGTACAGATTTAAAAAAAATTACCAAACTTTTACAAATCCGTTTTCTAACTCAACTTTATTTTAAAGAAAATCCTTTTTGCAACAACATATATATATATATATATATGAACATATATTTGATAAATACTTTGAGTATATAGATAAGCTCATTTATATGCAAAACTTCTAATGGTAGTGTCTCAACAATTTATTTCATAAAATAATTCTTTTTAAAGTGTTAAAACTTATCTTGATAAATTCCTTTTCAAGTTTTGGAAGAAACTTTATATTTTCATTATAAATGAATATGTTGTTATTTTATTTCCTTCATTTTTTTCCAAAACAAGTAAATTTTCCTTTAACCTTAGCCTTTCATAAATTTCACTTCTAGTGATAAAAGATCAATTTCACCAAAGAGTATATTAGGTTGTTGAAAACCTTTTTGTATTTTGTATTTAGGATGGTTTTAGAAAATGAATTTGTCTTCTTATATTCATTTCTAAAATATAAGCTTTTGCTTTATAAAACTTGTTCTTCTATTTTTTTGAAAAGATTCATCTTTATTTGATAAAATCGTTTGTTTCTAATTTTTATTTTATTCTTTGAAAATAGTTTCTCTTTTAGGAACTTAAAAATCATTGTTTTTCCTAAGTGCGTTTTAACTTTATGGATTGAATTCATCTTAACTTTGAAACTAGTTTGTTTCCTTAGTTTTGTTATGAAGTTAAAAGAGTTTAAATCTTAAGCTTTTTGTAAAGCTTTTAATATTAACAAACTATTTTACTAAAACTTAGGTTACATAATATACAAGAAAATATTTATTTCTTATTTTCCTTAGTAATCTATCTTTGTTGTTTATGAAAACGTTGAGAAAACTCTATTTTTATGTTGTTGATAATAACTCCATGATTTTTATGATAAATTACATAATCGAAAATCTAGTTTTGAGTTCCTTTAATAAAATGAAATTCTACTTTTAGATTAGTTGAGACATTAACATTATTAGATGCAAGTAGCATGAGCATATAAAATAATAAGAAAATACTAGAAACAAATAATAAGCAAGAAAATAAAATATCAAGTATTGGGAACCTTAGCTTCATCAAGGTGTCCCGGTCAAGTATTGGAGCCTTAGCTTTATCAAGGCATCTCGGGACTAAGAATGGTTAGTCCCAAAAAATTAGAGAAAATAAACAAAAGGTTGTTTTGACTTGATATGGACAAGTCTAAGACTAGAAAGACTAGTCTTAATAACAACATGAAATAAATAAATTGCATAACTTGAAAGTAAATAAATAACAAATGAGCTTATATGCTCTAAATAAATATATATACATAATATAATACTATATATAAGATAGATTAGAAGAAAATAATAATAATAATAATAACAACATAATAAAATAGGATGCTTATGTACAAGAACAAAACATGAACATGTTGTTGCTTTTACTACTCATATGAGTTTCAAAACAACACCATAGTCATGTTAAGTTACATGACATGAGTAAATAATAGTTGGAAGAAATATTTACCTAAAGTGTGTAAGTGGTATGAAGATGGTAGATGAAATGGTATTATAGGAGTAGTGATAGTGGTAGATATTTATGTATAAGGAATGGTTTTTGTGAGGAATTGGTTTAAAGAGTTTTGGTAGAGAATTCTTGAAGAGAAGATTGTGGAGAGATTTTGAGAGAGTTTTGGTAGTGAAATGAATTGTGTAAAAGAATGAAAGAGGAATGGGGTATTTATAGAATTTTTTGAGTGAATTTTTTATGTAATTAAATAAATTGAAAAAGAAAAATAAATTGTTGGAAGAGAGGGGGGGCGCCAGCCATAGGGGTGTAGAGGGGGAGTGAGTTGATTTTTGAGTGAATTTTGTAAGAAAATAATTAATATGTAAGGTATGATTTGATATAAGATGTATTGGAAATATAAAAAGTAAGAAAATAGGTATGTAGTAGTAAGAAATAGGCGTAAGAAAAATAGAGATAGTGAATAGTAATGAATAGTAGAAAAGTATTATGAATAGTAGACTAGACAATTAAAGTACCGGTAGTAATAAAAATACGTAATCGAGCTATATCTGTAATTTTTAGCTACCGAAAAATTCTAAAACTTATATTTTGAAATCCTTGTTTAATTAGCTTTTGGTGTTAACGAAATATTTTTAATATTCCGAGCTCCGGGACACGCTTTTCAAACTAATCCCGTTTGAGTCCGAAGGACACTCAAAATTCGCAAATCTGATATTTTTATGTTACCTATTATTATGAACTATTTTAAGCTATTGGCTTAATTTCTTTTTCTAGGATTTGACTACGGGATTGCGATCTTAAACACTAGGGCTTATGGGCATTGCTGACTTTAGGGTTCCGTTTGACTTCTGGTTTCATCGAGATATTCGTAAGATCGTATAATTTTCGAGTTTTGATCGTTTTATATTTTTAGTCGACATCTATGGTTTATCTTATTTTATTTGTGATTTTTTAATAGTTTTTTGTTCTTAGGATCGTTTAGCCGAGTTTAGGGTTATGAGCTAACTCAGTTTGACTTTTGGTGATAATTGAAACATTGTGATTCTAAAATTTTACTGAAGGATTTAAGATCTTAACATTTTGTTGATATGTCGTTTTGATTTGCATTTAGGAATCGGGTAGATGATTTGATTGTCGTTCGGACGTTGATTAAACCAGTCGTTGGACTTTATATTTTGTTTCAAGGGTCTCGTTTTCTTGAGACTAAGAAATCTCGTTTTGATCTTATTTGGAATTAGTTTAACTTGTTTCGATTTTCAGGGTTTCGTCTCTGGTGTTTGACTCGGTCTAGAATTGGGTTTTTATCTTAAGTCGATTTTTCGGGATTTAAATTTGATATTAGACTCCTAGGATTATTTTAAGAATTATGAAATTTTCGGGGGTTTGCAGAGAGAATTCTAGTAGATTAGGAGTGGTACAAATACCATACCTAGAGTGTTGGGAGTACCTAAGCCAATGTATAAAGTACCCTTATTGGTGTGTGTGTGTGTGTGTGTTATATTTTGTTATGGAGTCATGAGTTACTCCAGGTTTAGCTAGATACGAATAATCCTAGGTTGTGTTGGTTGTTAGCTTAAAAACTATATTTATGAAAATGTGGTTGTTGCATCAAATGCCATGTTACATGTGAACATATGTGATGATTGCTCATGCATGTGTGCTTATGGTTTTGGCATACTGGGCTCCAGCTCAATCCTTTTTAATCTTTTTTAGGTACAGGTGGTAACGTCTTGATTGTTATATCACTAGTTGCAATCAAATAGGAGCATTGGAATGTCTCTAGCTTTGAAAACCTTCCAGATTAGAATCATGGAACATGTAATGGTTTAAGTTTAATTGGTCTAAGTAGTAAATGCTAGTGATGTGCCCTAGCCATATGGATTCTATGTCATTTGAATATTTATTATCTATATAATATGAGTCATTTTCTTTATCAAAGTTGTTATTGGCCTTTTTGCTTTGATAAGTATTATTCCTTGAATAATATTAGTTGTTCCTTATGTCATTAAAGTATGTGACTTTAATAGTAAAACCATAAGGTGAGAAATATTTTTTTGAATTATCTCCAGTTGTTATTATATAGAATAATAATGAATTAAAACTAGTATGTTGGCTGGATGGTGATCATGTTTTATTGATCATGGATATGAGATATTAATTCAGAACATAATACATGTAAGAGTACATTGTATTGGAATGACCAAATATGAGAATGCTATATGGATCAATGCGATAAGTATTTCTCATTTGCAGTGTTGTTTTAGTCCTTAGACATGAAATCACCATGGATTCCAACATGAGGAATATTGTGTTTTGACTCAATCAAATGTTATCTTTAACCAGATAATTATAAAGGTTGAGATTGGGCATAATATAAATCATGTAGAGGAAGTTGAGTGATTAAGATGGGATTTGTTCCTCTCATTAATTTGAGAGAGATATCTTTTAGGTCTCTTGATGAGTAAGACTGAGAAATACATGGCCGTGCTCGAATAAATTGATAAGGAGTTATCAATATCATTCGTTTAAGTCAGTTATACTCTGGATTCAAGCAATATGTGATTAAACAAGATAAGAGTGTATTGATCCATACCTTATGTTTAATTATAAGATATCGTGTAACAAAAGGACTAAATAATTGACTGTTAATAGTTAAAGTCGGATCACGATCTTCACTTAATTTAGGTAGCATAATGTCTTGCTAGAGACCAATTATGTCTTGTAGGTTTAAAAGGTGTTTTAGGGCTATTGGTGAACTTGCATGGTCATACACAAAGAATGAATTGATTGGATCATGAGTTATTTTAGATAACCATATGGGAACTATATATTATTCTTAATTAGATTAAGAATAATAAATAATTATTAAATAAAATTTTTCTTTTATAAGATATGTGTCGTTTAAAGGAGAATACCCAATAAGATTAGGGTAGGTAACCAAAAATCACATCTTCTTATAAATAGGAGGTGATGGTCACCTCTAGGGTTTAACAATGCTTGCCATCACATTAAAATTACAAAGAAACTCTGTAACTAAAATAAGAGAGACCTTCTATGATAGATTCCCAAAACTTGGAATTTTTCCAAGGTGCTAGCACACTCAGATCTAAATGGAAATTCATTCATGTGGATACAGTAGAGGGTGTTCACATTTACAACATCTCAAATCCGAATTTCCAAAGTTCTAAAGCATCAAAAGGTAATTCTACTTATAAATTTATTGAATCACATGGATCCAAAATTAAGGATTTAGGATTCATATTTTTCGAAAAATATATATATATTTCGCTGCTCTTTGATCTCTAAATTCCCAACAGTCAAATGTGTTTACCATTTGTTGGTAACACTTAATCAATTTGAAATTCTTATAGTTAGTAGAGTTCCTTTCTCTAAAACCATCTATTAGAATAAAGTATATAGATTATAAGATAGTACTTATCATATAGTTTACGAATTCATGTATGTGTTTTGATACTATTGGAAGTTGTTGAGATGGGAAAGATTTTGGAGCTACTATAATGTTATGGTGGACAATAGCAGGTTCTGAGCCTTTGCGTGTCCATATTAGAGCTTAGGTTATAATCTTCAAAAAACTTAGGCCATAAACTCCTTAGGATGATGAGAGGAGGTAGGTCACGGGATCGCTAGTAGTTATGAAAAGTTTAAACTTGTTAACCTTGATTAAAATTTTCTATTTTGATCTCGTACTTATGATTTCTTTGCTATTACTTTTCTTCTAACTTGGCATTTATAAGTATTATATAAATTTTACTTGTATCATTTTAGTTTCATATTTACTTTCGTATATTATTCATAGAATATTTTGTTATTTAATTTTCATTTTATGCTGCTCCTTGGAATATGTTGAAAGTAACTTGTAAAATGAATAAAACTCAACATAAGAAGAAACGGTAATTTATAAAACTAAAACCCACCATTACAAAATATATAACCTTTTATGTTATAGAAGATTGAGAAAGGATCTAGGGTTTATGGTTAGGGCTGTTTGAAGAAAATCCATGTGGTCAACATTTTGCTAGCTAGATGCCTATTTGTGATGTGTTAATTAGTGCCATGTAGGACTAAGTTTCCATCCCCTAATGTTCTATAGAAATCACGTGAAAAAGAGAAGAGGATAGGTTAAATTTGCTAGCTAAATCTTATATCTAATTCTCTATGAAAATTTTTATGAAAAGAGAGGAAGAGAGCTAGCTTTACAAGCAAAGTTTGAGTTACATTGTTCATTAAATGCAAGGATCAATTGAGGGCTTGTTATTGTTGATTATCCTTTTCAATTTGACCTTTGGTTGACAACTTGATCCTTAATGAAGCATGTGCCCCCTTTCTTGTGCAATATGGTGAACAGTTCAAAAGTTTTAATTTAAGGTAAATATCACATGTTTATTCTAATAAGATGTCGAAAGATTAAATATCTAAGTCATGTCAATGAATATGATAAAGTCATATTTTATACTCATTATCATTAAGCAAATCATGCTCAATTGTTATGGATTTTATAGAAATCATGAAAATTGGTACTTAAGTGTGTTTAATGTCATATTTTAGGTCTTGAAGGAATTATTGCAAAAGAACAAGTTTAGAGAAGTTTCATGCAAGTTTGGAAAAGTGGAACAAAGTAGGCGGCCAAACAGGGATTACACCACCGACCTACATTCAACATGGCCAAACAAAAATCTACACAACAGCATATAAACAAATCAATCATCCTTTGAATCAGACCTGTATGCCGGCTCCCGAGAATTCAAAACTGCAGGCTTTAAACCAGTGTTACACATCCACAGAATCAAAAACTTTAACATTGCCAACAACACGTTACATTCATCACAAATCTTCACCAGTATTCAATGTTTAATAACCTACGCCAGTTACTAGGAGATAGGCCACTGATATTTGACCGGCCTTGAATGTGTATAGAATCAAAATCTTTAACGTCGTCCCCTATACCGCATTCTAAGCCACAAGTGTAGTCTTCTCAAAAATTGTTCAAATCAACGTATGCTAGCAAATCCCGAATCTATGCCACTAGTGTAGGCACCGGTATATAATGAAAGCTGACAATGTAAACAATAAAGCTGACATCGTTTTCTTCTTGGATTTGAAATTACAAGGAACACTGGCAATGTAAGTTGGTGGCGTACAAGATGTAACTGTCGGCATATGTCTTGAATGCTAAATTCCAATTCTTGTTCTATAAGTTTTTGTCAATAGATCTATATTCATTCTAAAACATCAAAACCCTGGAAAAAGAGGGATTATTGTATAAAGACGAGTAGCTAAGTTCATATTTTAGCTAATGGATTGTTACATGTTCGGTTCTTTAAGGATTATGAGATGTAATTGATTTATTTTTCTGTTCTTGTATTTTGGATATTTATATATCTTCTGCTTGTCATGGTATTGTTATCTTGTTTGATTGATGCAAATCAGGTCCCATTTGTTCAGTTAACAAGGTGATATACTGCCAATTAGAATATCAAATCCATAATTATTTGATTGTTCTAATATTTATGGTACAATAACATGATCGATTATGAGATAGATGATTGATTTGTGTTATGAAGATATATAATCTGATCTAAATAGATCATGGTTTTGATTTGTTGGCCCAAATTGATAGTCTCTTGTTATTCATGCTATTGATAGATTAAACCCAAGAGCTTGTTTAGAGTTGTTCAATCGATAAGTGAAATAATCAAAGAGTCTATTTTGATTATCGATAAAGTAAGGAGAGTATGTTGTTAGAGCTTGTTAATGACCATAACCAATTTATTCAAGATAAAGAACAGAAATCCTTGCATCAATGATCAATCCTGTGAACTGAATTGTGATATAAACTTTTGGTTAGGAACACCATGATACTGAATCACTCTTTGAATCACATTATTTGCTTTTGATATAATTAGTTTTCTTATTTTTCTTTGATTTCTTCATCTAATCTATAATAGAAATAGATTTTACCAATCCTAATGATTGACCCTACTCATTGCTATATACAGGTTATACAAATTTTGAGAGTAGGAATATAATATTTGTTGGATTCGACACCCAACCAAAATTTTGGTGCTGCTGCAAAAAAAAAAAAATAAATAAATAAATTGTGTGGAAAAGACGCCACTACATCTTCATCTCCTATATTGAAATTAGCCATGGATTTAATTGGTTCATCCAGTGAATCTAAAAAGGACAAAGAAGAAGAAAAAATGGCAAATCAAGAAAGGACATTAAGAGAATTGCTTGTGCTGGACTTGACTCAGCAACCGCTTTGCATTCAATATCCAGGATTAAATGTTGCTTTTGAATTGAAATCTGGTCTAATACACTTGCTGCCCACTTTTCATGGTTCAGAGAATGAAGATCCTCATAAACATCTGAAGGAATTTCATGTGGTGTGTTCTACCATGAGGCCACAAGAAGTATCTGAGGAGTAAATCAAATTGCGTGCCATTCCATTCTCAGTAAGAGATAAGGCTAAGGATTGGTTTACCTACCTCCAGGTTTTATTACCATATGAACAAAAATGGGTAGGCTATTCCTTGACAAATTTTTCCTTGCTTCAAGAGCTACTAATATAAGAAGGGAGATTTGTGGAATTAAACAAAGGACACTGAGAACCTTTATGAGTATTAAGAGAGGTCCAAGCAATTATGTGCAAGTTATCCACAACATGAGATATCTGAACAACTCTTATTCAATACTTTTATGAAGGATTGCTTCCAATGGAAAGGAAGATGATGGATGCAGCTAGTGGAGGTGCTATGGTGAATAAAACCCTTGGTTAGGTTAGGGAATTGGTCTCCATTATGGCTGCAAATTCACAATAATTTGGATTTCGACATGATTCCTCTTCAAGGAAGGTGACTGAGGTAAGTGTTTCTAATCTTGAACATCAAATTTACAATCTAACCTCTCTTGTTTAGCAAATGGTTTTAGGAAATCCACAACAAGAGAAATCTTGTGGAATTTGAGTTGCTTTTAGCCATGCCACTAATATATGCCCTACACTTCAAGATGATTCCCATGAGCATGCTAATGCAGTAGGAGAATTTCTAGGACTACCACAAAGGAAATATGATCCTTATTCAAATACTTACAACCCTAGATGGAGGGATCATCCTAACTTCAATTATAGAGCTAGACCACAAAACTTTCAACAATGGTATCAGCCAAGGCCACCAAAACAATTTCAACACTGGAGCTAGACTACAAGCTTCTTCAAGCTCAGTATGTCTCTTGAGGAAATTGTTAAATCACTTGCTATTAACACATAACAATTTCAGGATGAGATAAAGCTGAGCATTTAAAATTTGGAGAATCGGTAAGTTAGCTTACATCATTTATGAGTAGGTTCGAATCTCAAGGTAATTGCCTTCTTAAACTATTACTAATCCGAGGCAAAATGTTAGTGTAATTACCTTGAGAAGTGGAAAGGAATTGCAGGAACCCAGAAAGCACACCGGATCAACATATAGGAAGAAACTGAAAAAGAGGTAGTGACTCCACACCATCAAGACAATCAAATTGGAGGACCTGCAGTTGAACCACCTAAAGCACTAGTGACAACACCTCCTTTTCCTTCAATTAGCAAAGTCCAAGAAAGAAGAGGAAGAAAAGGAGCTTCTTGAGACATTTTGCAAAGTTGAGGTAAATATCCCCTTACTTGATGCAATTAAACAAGTACTCACTATGCTATATTTCTTAAAGAGTTGTGCACTAATAAGAAAAAGCTGAAAAGTTAATGAGATGAAGTATAGGTCAGAATGTTTCAGCTATCCTTCAAAGGAAGCTTCCTCCTAAATGTAAGGATTCAGGTATGTTTACCATTCCTTGTAAAATAGGTAATGTTGGGATTGAAAAAGCTATATGTGATATAGGAGATTCAATCAATTTCATGCCTCTATTTGTTTATCAGTGCTTAAATGTTGGTCCATTGAAGGAAACACGTATAATTGTTCAACTTGCTGATAAGTCAAATGTTTATCCTAATGGTGTTTTAGAAGATGTTTTAGTGCAAGTTAATGGATTGGTTTTCCCTGCTGATTTTTATGTGATTGATATGGAAAATGATAATTCTCTTGATTCGTCATTAATTTTATTAGGGATACGATTTCTTAAAACATCTAAGATAAAAATTGATGTGCATGATGTACACTTATCATGGAATTTGATGGTGAAATTATTAGATTTAATATTGATGATGCCATAAAATATTCTAGTAATGTCTCTCCTGTTTTTGGTTTTAGATGTTGTTGAGGTGAAGGACATGAAAGATGATGAACAATTGCTAGTTATCATTGATAGACCAAATTTTGCCACAACTGGAGCCTTTATTGGTATGAAAGGATAGAGAATAGTGCTAAAAAATGAGATGAGGAAGTTATGCTTTTGTTAGAAAGTGTAAGGAGCAAGATAAGATTGGTATCTCAGTAATATTTCATTTGATCAACTATTGAGAGCACTTGATGGTGAAAAGGCTAGCATTTTCCAGGCAAAATTTAAGCTTAAGGAAGACCCTAGAGTTGGACATAAGGAATCCTGACCTTTTGAGCCTCCATGAACATAAGATGCAAAAAGTCCAGCTAAGCACTATAAAGAAGCCCTCCATGGGAGGCAGCCCATGCTTAATAAAAAAATTAGTTTTGTTTTGTTGTTTTCTCTTTTGTTTTGCTGATAGGGTGGATAATAAGATGACTCTCTTTCTTGTGTAAAGGTTGGAATTTTAATTGCTTCAAAATTTTTAAACCAGGGAAGTACCAGTATCCTTTTCTCTTATTCTCCTTTGTTTTTTTTTTTTTTTATTTCCTTCCTATATTGAGCTGAATTAGGAACAGTGAGATACATTCAATTTAAGTGGGGGAAGGGATAATATGATGTGGAGAATGGAGAATTGGGTATAGCTATCTCATGATGTCTAAATTGTTGAATTGATTGAAAATCTATGACATCTGAGTTGAATTGTTGACCACACTTTAAATTATTTGTCCTTAAGTGTTATATAGCATCTATATAAAAATATGAACTTGACTTGCTTAGGTGTCTTACTCACCTACTGTTGTAATTAGAATACTTGGTTAAAATTAAGTAGCAAAATCTTTAAGGAACAAACTTATCTCGTATTTAGCTTTAGAATTGGAAGTTTAAGAGTAAGTGAGTCTTTATGTGAAATATAAACAAGTCTACTTCTAGAAAAAATTTGGCATGTATATACTCTTTTGAGTTATTTTGGTAACTTTTCAACAGTTAGTGAAAGAGGTAAAAAAAACTTTTTACTTAGTGATCCTTTATAAAAAAGTCTTAATCTTGATATGGCATTCAAAAGAAAAGAAAGAAACAAGCATAGTCTCTACTCCACTGACTTAGGTAATTGAGTTATGAGTATTTCAACTTGAATGTTAAAGTGAGGAAGAGTTCTTAGGGGTCTCTTAAAACCTAATCACTTGGGTGATGAGCCCAAGATGTCCAACTCAATGAACTCACTATAACGATAAGGGAGGAAAGGCGAAAGTTCAATTCTTGAACTTTGTTCTAAAAAAAAAAAGTGCTTGTATCAATCAAAAGAAAACAAATGTTGAACTACCAAGTGAAATAAGACTTATAATAAAAAGGGAAAAAATATAGGGAAAGAGTAGATACCACATGTGTTCACTATGTGTTGCTAAGATTATATGCTTGCTAATGTCCAGTGAAGTTTAAATGGTTATTTTTCCTTATTGGACTGTATATTTACCTTTGAACAATAGGTTCTTTTGCTAAACACTGGGATTAAAGTTTGTTTTGTCTAGATTAGCTACTGAATTTTGATTGTAGTAATCTAATTACATGTACCCGGTTCAGTTAAAGCAGTAAGCACCAGCAATACAAGTCATGATCTATAAGAGATGCGTGGTTTGATTTCTCCATTGTGAAAGTGAAATTTTTGTAATCCCTATGATAGATTTCTCCATTGGTTTGATTTATTTTCTTGAGGGCAAGCAAAAGTTCAAGTGTGGGGTAGTTGCTAGAGTCATATTTTATACTCATTTTCATTGAACAAATCATGCTTAGTTGTCATAGATTTTATAGAAATCATAAGGAATTAGTACTTAAGTGTGCTTAATGTCATATTTCAAGTCTTGAAGGAATTATATTGCAAATAGAACAAGCTCAAAGAATTTTCATGCAAGTTTGGAAGGCAAAACAAAGTAAGCTAGCAAAAAAGGCTTTACACTACCGGCTTACTTTCAATATGGGCAAACAAAAATCTACACAGCTAGCGCAAAAAAGATCATCATCAGCCTTTGAATCAGACTTGTACACCAACTCCTAGGAATTTAAACCCGGCGGCTTTGAACTGGTGTTACACATTTACATAATCAAAAACTTTAACACCGCTAACAACATCGCCAGCGTTCTTCATCACAAATCTTCGCCAGCGTTTAATGTTTAATAACCTATGCCAGTTACTCGGAGATATAGGTCGTCGGTGTTTAGCTAGCCTTGAATGTGTACAAAACTAAAATCTTTAATGTCATCTCCTATACTGCCTTTTAAGTTGCCAGTTTAGTCTTCTCGGAAATTGTTCAAAATCAACATATGTTGGCAAATCCTGAATCTATGTTGTCGACATAGGCAACAGTGTACAATGAAAGCTGACAGTGTAAACAAGAAAGCTGGCATCGTTTTCTCCTCGGATTTGAAATTACAACAAATGCCGGCATGTAAGCCAGTGGCATACAAGATGTAACTATCGGCATATGTCTTAACTGCTGAAATTCCAATTTTTGTTCTATAAGTTTGTGTCAACAAATCTAATATTATTCATTCTATAAACACTTCAAAACCTTAGAAAAAGGGGAGGATTGTATAAAGATAAGTAGCTAAGTTCATATTTCTAGCTAATGGATTGTTACATGTTCGGTTCTTTAAGAATTGTGAGATCTAATTGATTTATTTGTTCTGTTCTTTGTATTTTGGATATTTATATATCTTCTGCTTGTCTTGGTATTGTTATCTTATTTGATTGATGCAAATCAGAGCTCATTTGTTCAATTAACAAGGTGATATACTGTCAATTAGAATATCAAATCCGTAATTATTTGATTGTTCTATATTTGTGGTATAATAACATGATTGATTATGAGATAGATGATTGATTTGTGTGAAGGTATATAATCTGATCTAAATAGATCATGCTTTTGATTTGTTGGCTTGAATTGGTAGTCTCTCTTATTATTCATATTATTGATAGATTAAACCCTAAGAGCTTGTTTAGGGTTATTTAATCGATAAGGGAAATAATCAAAGAGCCTGTTTTGATTATCGATAAAGTAAGAAGAGATAGGTTGTTAGAGCTTGTTAATGACAATAACCAATTTATCCAATATAAAGAACAAATCCTTATATCAATGATCAATCTTTTGAATTGAAGTGATAATACCTTTGGTTAAACACCTTGGTATTGAATCACTCTTTGAATCTCTTTATTAGCTTTTGATATAATTAGTTTTCTTATTTTCTTTGATTTCTTCATCTAATCTCTAATAGAAACAAATTTTACCAATCTTTGAGGATTGCCCTACTTACTGCTATATACAACTTATACAAATTTTGAGTAGGAATATATATTTATTGGATTCGACACCCACTAGATTACTAGTCATTCACATATAATTAGATCAATTATTTGAGGATTTCATCTATAAAGTTCACTTAAGGCCTCTACATTATTTCGAAATTATTCTTAAGTTGAAATCTTAAATTTAAAGTTTATGTGATTGAATATTTTTGGAGTTTTAACCTATGCAATTAGTCTTTTCGGGCCCGATAAGTCAAATTGAGGTTTTAGTCTCTATGAACTTAGAATTATCTAACTAGCATGATGGTACAATCCAAATCTCTATTTGAAATCTAGATTCATAATTATGGATCGGTTTTCATTCCCATAGCATATTTATAACCTTAGCAGTTCATCTTTAAGTTATCATTTTATAGCCAATATGCTCTTTAAGTTAATCTTCTTCTAATGCACTTGAAATCTAAGGCTAATTATGATATCCTATTGAGTTTTTGACTCGAGCTACGAAGTTTTATCTTTGGTATCTTTTAATATTTGGGAAATTTCCATTTAGGTTTTTAAGTTATAGGTGAGCTCATGACTACTCATAGTTTCATTCTAGGGTTTTTGCCGGGTCTTAGGCTCACCATCTATCATGCAGTTGCTATCCTATTCATTGTACTAGTATGAAATCCTTGGTAAATATAATGATTAAAGAAAAATTAGAAGATATTGAAAATCATTTTGCTTTCACTTTGAAGTTGAACCTAACTCCTTGTATGAGGCTTTGTCAGATAGCAGTTGGATCAATGCCATGCAAGAGTAGCTTGCTTGGCTCAAAAGAAATTAGGTATTGTAAACCCCGAAAATTTTTCCATTAGTACATGACACTAAAATAGAAAACAAGCATTAACTGGTAAATCTAGAATTCAACAAAAACTCAAGAATAGATCTATGAGTTGAATTTAGCTAGATTATGATATAAAAGCCCGAATAAAAACTTCTTTAACCTTAATTGATACCAAAAACGAAATTTCGTATCTTGAGCTGATAACTCAAGATATAATTAAAGGTAACCCAAATTTTTAAACCCCAAACTTACCATACAAATAGAAATAGATAAGAAATATAAAAATATAGAAAATAAATGGCTACTATTGAACTCAATAAAGACTTGAGACTAAAACTATGAGTAGTAACGAGCCTATATATAGTATTAAACCATAAAACAAAGATTCCTAGATAGTATTAAATACTACTAATAAGATTTCATAGTAGGTATTGAAAACCAAGATATAAAGATAACTTGGTTAAAGATATTAAGAGAGATAATGAGTCAATAACAAATTACGCTTATAGTTAGGAAACGATAACCTAAAGATAAATCGTTTGGGAAATAAATACACAATAAAAACATAAACATATGGTTAACTAATAATCTAAACTTCAAATAAATATTTGGATTACACCATTGTTCTAGTTAGAGTATTCTTAAGCTATGTGGGCTTGAAACAAAAATTGACCTATTAAGTTATTAAAACCCTAATCGCGGGAACCAAAACTCTAAAAATAATTAATCACGTAAACTTAAAACTCAAAGTTGTATCTTTTGACAATCTAAAAATTTTGTAGAATTCTATAAAAATACTTTTAGACAAAAACTCTCAAATAAACGTTATATTTATGCCCGATTAGCTTAATAAACTACCTTGAAATCTAGATAATTATCAATAGAATAATTTTGTAATTTTTTCCTGGAATTACGAAGCAAATATGGCTCCAAATTGTACAAATATAAGGCTTATATTGTCTTCAAAACTTCACAGCCGAAATGCACCCAAGTTGATTCCAGTAATGCACAATTTAGTCAACAAAACACACACACACACCAATCAAATGAGGACGACACATCAAGCTTAATAAATGTTGTAAAATACACTCATAAACACACAAAAATCGAAAGAGAAATCTGGAAAATTTCCTCATGCATGGAAGCTGACATTTACTTCCTCTTTACCTTCTATATATTCAACATAATGAACAAGCAAACAAAAGAAGTTATTACATAGCTAAACCCACTCTAATAAACCCAGAATCACTCTCCAAACACAGCAAATACGAATCCAAACTCTACCTCCATTAAAATACAACACAAGTTCGGACTTAAGCCAACCAAGGTAAGTAGATTCATCTTGGCATGTTATTTATTAAAAACAACGTTTTAAACTAATAATCATAGGATCATTACCCAACCAAAAGAGCTTGAATTACACTGAAAAAGCTCAACCAGGTAAAATTCGAAAACCTAAGCTACACTTGTTGATTTCGAAAATCATGGATTAAGACGATATTTGATGTTTTGGTTGATATATGTGTAAAACAATCATGTATGAGCATATAGGAGTGATTAGGAGGCTTCATCGTAAAAAATGGAAGAAAATGGCTTGATCTCATTGGGGAAGACGATGAATTGTATCTTCCCCAGATAAGCATGGGACGAACATGGGTGTGTTCCATCCTGTGTACCTCTCAGCAACATTAAATATAGAAAAAATAATTTAAATTGATTTATTTAGACAAAATAATATAATAATTATTATTACAATTAATATTATTAATGTTATTATTATTTTTTTTTTCATTGATTATATGTATCATTAGGAATGTTATTATTAGTATTATAGTAATTGTAATTGTTGAATATTGAATTTAAAACTAAAAATTTGCAATATTACCACATATATGGTATTTAAGTAATATTAATATTATGATAGTCATTATGTATTATTGATATTATTAATATCATGAAAAGTTTACTACTAATATACAACTATTATCACTAATTCAATTAAAGTCCATGATATTTTACAATTATAGTTATTAATATGATTATTAACATTATTATTACCATTACCATTAATATTAAAAGTATTTAGATTAATAATATTATTGGAATTATTGTTTTAAGATAGTACTATATTTAATGTTAATATTAAAACCAAAAGTTAAGCTTAAGATTATTTTGAAATCATTAAAAAGTATTAATATTACTACTAGTATTAACTTTAATATGGATGATTTTTGAAGTACCTTTAATTGTATTTATATCATGAGTATTATGAGTATTACCAATATCATCATTATTATTGTTATTAAATTATTTGTTGTTATTATTATTAATGATGTATTATTATTATTATTATTATTATTATTATTATTATTATTATTAGTAATAGTATAATGACACAAAGATAATATTACTAATATTTCTAAAATTAATTTTCAAATTTTCAAATTCTTAATATTACTAATTTTATTATCATTATAGATGAACTTAATATATTTTACAAGAAAAAATTTGAATTATGATAATTATCAAGTTTTTATTTATTTACATACATATAGACATACATGTAACAATGGAAATTTAAATAAGCTAAAATTTTGAATAAAGAGATATCTTTATATTACAAGAAAATTATATCAAGTAAATCAAGAGAAAACCGATAATTCTATACAATAATGAATAAATACGAGTTGTAACAATAAGTCATAAGGAATAATACAAAAATAACAATAATAATAACTATAAAAATAAGCTGACTAAATATCAATTTTTCGAATACCGATGAATACATATAAGTATTAAACAAGATCAAGACAAGCAAAATGAAAATAAATATTAAATAGTACTTGATCATCATAGGACCATTAAAGGACCAATATAGTAATAGAACGAAAACCCAACATCAATTTAGGACACTTAAACACTCATAGGAGTTTATTCATATAGTTTATGTGATATTAATGAATATATGAATCATCTCAATAGGTGATCTTGATACTTATGAGGATTTTCCTAATGATTATTACGACTAGCCAGCATGAGCAAGTGAGTGACTCAGTCTTACTACATTGTATGTGCTTGTAGCTTAGCGAATCTTTAATCAAAGATAATAACTTGAATGTGTTGTATGGGTGTATGGGAATTGTTTAAGGCATGGGAATTGGTTGGCAAGTCACTCTAATAATAGTAATAACAGAATTTTGTATGATTATATTGCTTGTATCGCATGTTGATTGTTTGACTAACGATTGAATGCCTTAAACTTGATTAAAACTACTGGTACTATAAAGGAAATTGAGCATGTATTGCATGATTTGCATAAAGTAGCATTTGAGTAAGTGGTAGCCTACTACGTGTTAGTATTTCGTATCTTTGGTAATGCTTGGTTTATCTAGGCAAAGAAGCTATTAGTTAATCGCAAGATTACATTTGTTTTGTTGACACCATAGGAACTAAATATTAAATGAAGGACGCCGCTTATGGTATTGCTTGAAATGACTAAAACCTTGTGGAGGATTCTAAGATAGTAAATAGGAAGTGAACAGTGAAAACACAATAAACTAAAAGAGAAAACTAAAGTGAGTATTGCCATTTCTTTTATTTACTTAGTATCCCTGGGTAGGTGGGCCAATTGTGATCCTTCAACCCCGATGAGAGGGGTAAATCTCCATCATGCTTTGGATTCAGGTTATCCAAGCTTGTATTTGTACATATGCTTGATTGATCTATTTCATATGATTGTTAATAAACTTGTTTGATATGTGGTAAGTTCTGGTTATTCACTGAGCCGTGGTTTAGCTCACACTCCAACAGTCCTTTTAGGTTTACACTGCGATCTTGGCTCATTACTTCCAGGAGCATGGTCCCGGTAAGAATTTAGAAGCTGAAAGCTTATGGAATAGTTCGGGTTAAGATTTTTATTTCTATTTCTAGTTATAAGTATTTAGCATTAGAAACTTAAGTTATGTATTTGGAGATTTTCTAGAAAAGATATGGTTTGTCATATTGTTATTATGATATTCTTTACTTTGGATGATAGTTATTTACTAATTTATGTCTCATATATATTTGTCCTTCTTATCAAAATAACTAAAAGATCCTATATATTGAAAATATGCCATTCTCAGGAGGTAAACTAGTAATGGTATTCAAGTGTATCTTGTTTGCTACTACTAGGGTACCTTCGGGCATGATAGGTATGGGATTTGATCCGAAGAGAAAAAAAAAGTCCATAATTGGCATCAAATGGGTATTCAAAAACAAGCTAGATAAGCATGGCAAGATTGTTAGAAATAAGGCAAGACTAGTAGCCAAACACTATTCTCAAGAGGAAGGTATAGACTTTAATGAAACCTATGCCCAGTTGCCATGTTAAAAGCTATTAGACTTTTTTTAGCCTATGCTTGTTATAAAGACTTTAAATAATTTCAAATGGATGTAAAGAGTGTATTCTTACATGGATATATAAAAGAAGAAGTATACATAGAACAACCCCTAGGTTTTGAAGATCCATTTAGAAAAATCATGTATTTGAACTTAAAAAGGCTCTCTATGGTTTAAAACAAGCTCCTAGAGTCTGGTACAAAAGATTAAGTGATTTCTTGATTAAAAATGATTTTTCAAGAAGAAAAGTAGACACAACATTGTTTATAGACCACTTCAAAGATGATATACATGTAGTTCAAATATATGTTGATCACATTATATTCAGTTCCATTAATTAAAAGTATTGCAAGAGTTTTTCTAGAGATGATGCAAGTTGAATTTGAGATGTAACTCATGGATGAATTGAATTTCTTTCTTGGATTCTAAATGGACATCAAGTGGCATTTTTGTTGATCAAGAAAAGTACTCAAAACAAATGCTAAAAAAATTGATTTGATAATTCTAAAGGAGCTGCTACTTCAATATCCACTCCTTAAGGTTAGATTCTAATCTAAATGAGAAAAAGGTAAGTGTAAAAATTTATAGCATCTTATAGGATTTTTTTGTTTTTAACTACTTCTCAATCATATATGTTGTTTGCTATGTGTATTTGTGCAAGATTTCAATCAAAACCAATTGAAACACATTTATCAGCTATAAAAGGATCTTTAATTATGTATCTTGCACGACTAATCTTGAAATAGTATCTAAGAAATAAAATATTGATTTAATTGGATATTCATATGCTAATTACGATGGATGCAAGATAGATCGAAAGAGCACATCTGGTATATGCTAGTTTTTAGAGGAAAAATTAGTTTCTTGGTCCTTTAAAAAATAAGATTCTATAACCTTATCTACGGTTAAAGTTAGGTATATTTCAATTGCCAATTGATGTGCACAAAATTTGCGGATTAAACAACAATTGTCTTATTAAGGTTTTGAATGCAAAAATATTTCTATAAAATGTGATAATATGTGTGCTATTAATCTTACTAAAAGTTATGTTCATCACTCATGTTCTAAACATATAAGAGTAAGACATCATTTCATACAAGATCGCACTAATAATAAAAATGTTTGTTTATAATATATTAAAACAAAAAATCAATTGGTTGATATTTTTACAAAACCTATGGATAAATTAAATTTTGATATATAAGAAGTGAAATAGGAGTTTGTATTCCTTTTTATTTATATATATATATATATATATACAACACTATTAAAACCATAATTAGAAGACAAATTAAACAACTAAGGAAGAAATGAAAGCTCACTTGCTTTTATGTTTTAATGTTGATCTTGTTTCTGTGATGTTTCATGTTGAAAGATTTTCTCTTCGAATGACTATAATGCACTATAAGACTATGTTTTTCTTTATGGGTGATGGCTTTGTTATTGATGTTTATTAAGTTTTTATTTTTACGTATATCTTATTGAGGGGGGAGGGAGATGCATGTTTTTAATAGATGATGACAAAAAGGGAGAACAGGCGTTATTTTTTTATTATTAAATATAATTTTGAGAAAGATTTTGTTATCATAAAAAAGAGGGAGAATATTAAGTTCTCTCTTTATTGGTTTTGATGATAACAAAAAGGAATAAAATTATCTAATTAATTTAACTAAGATGTAGTATTAGTAAGAAGCATTGTTAGAATGATTGTTAGAAGCAATGCCAAAACCACTATGAGAAGTTGTGTTAAAACATATCTTAGAACTACCACAATTGTTAAGCTAATAATAACGTTTTACAAGAGTTTTTCATGAATTTCAATTATATCAAGGATAAGTTTATTTATAATGAAGACCTAGCTCCACTCGTTAGATGTATTTGGGTAATGCACCTAATACGTTCCACTCAAGGAGGACTTAAAATCTACGAGGATAAAATTAAGTTGGATTTGCTAGTTTAATCTTTTAAGACAAGCTTTATGAAAACTTTGTTACTTCGATACTACATAGTTGTCATTATCGAAGATTTATGCAAGTTTAAATAGAAAAAGTTAGGCAAGATTTTAAGGATAAGGATTAGCACCTCAAGGAAGATATGGATGAGGAGTTGCACAACATATTTTTAAATTAAATATTCAAATTTTATGGAGCTTCAAATCACACGATTACGGGATATTCAAACTTTTTCCTAATGAATGACATGATATCAACTGTTATAGAAGTTAAAGGCAACTTAAGATACTCTCAAGGATAAGGAAATTTTGAAGTTCTCGAGATAACTATATCCAAATTTTAGGAAGACATTTTCAAGTTTTCAAGTCTTCAAGTTTCAATGGACAAAAATGGTTACATTAGAGAGATTTACTCAATGGAGTTGTTACACATCAAAGGATATAAGGAAGTCAAAGTTCAAAATTGGAGATACACTTTAACGCTTACAATCAATCTCAATATTATCTAACTTTCATCTACTAGAACCTTTATCAGAAGATGTCTACACTTATAGTTTTTATATATATTTTACCTTGTGCTTAAATTTTTTAGAACCCATTGTATCACTTTGAAACTATGCTTACTCTTTATTTTTTAGTGTTAGGTTAAGAGGATTATACTTAGTATGTTGTAGTTTCATGATTAGCCGAAGTGTGAGGCTTGTAAGATGGAGAAAGATAGCGTTAGTGTTTTTATCTCTTAATTGGGTTATTAGACTAATGGAATACTAGTGTGGGCGATAGATCTTCAATAGTAGAGCTGGAAAAGATGATTGATTCATAAGGAGGAACTAATATAAATCTTTGGCCTCATTCACTTTATACACTTTAGTTTATTGTTGCTTTATTCTAGGTACTTTGGGATCTGAAAGGGAAATTAAGGTTTTGTTTCATTTTAACCTATTAATAGTTTACTTAAAAAGAGATTAATCTACTAAGCATAACAATGATTACGATAAAACTCTAATTGAAGTAATCATGTTAAGAAGTCTCTTCCCTCATTTATATAGTTGCATATAGGCTATGTGTCACCTATCCTAGATAGCATTTTATTTTGTTTCCATTTCCATTTTGAATATTTCTATATAATCTTAATTACTAAATTTCCATTTTCATTGTTAATGTTGAACCTAAAAATTTACTTTATTCACATGTATGTAAGAGTCACTACAGATTCACTGAAATGGACCACGTGACTCAACATATGTGTGTTAAATTGAATTAGAGAATTACTAATATCTAAACCATTGATGTATTGTTGAATATTTTGAATTGTGAATGCTCTTACTAGCACATAAGGCTTGCCAATAGTAGTTTGGTGCTATGAATGGTTGTTCTCCAAGGACAATCTATACAAATAAGTGCTACTTTTTATGATTGTGCCATTATTTGATTTTGTATAATAAATGCTTGGTTTAAGTTTGATGATTGCATTATTGCCACGACCCAATAGGGGCCTAGTATAATTAGCCTAAAGTTATCATACCGTGTGTGCACCCATAATATGAGAACCGTTTTGTAAGTCAAAGATTACAAGACTCTACTTATTTATCAGTATCACTTATCTAAATGATACATATACATATACATATAATCAAGGTTGTCACACTTGCGATTCTATGTAGAATTGTTAGAGTGTGTAAAATCAAAACATAGAATCGTAAGTTTCTAAACCTACATAAAATAGCTTTGAAAAACTATAGATATGCTTAATGAAGTCATAAAAAACTTGAAATACATAATAAATGCAAAAAAAAAAAAAAGAAATTAAGTTCTTTTTTCTATAATAACTTTAATCCATAATATAAATTTCATAAAAAAAGAGCGAGTAGAGTAAAAATTAAGTTATTTTCTATTATTTGTTTGAAAAAAATTATGAAAAAAGGGAATCAAACTTTTAACTTATATTAAATTCTTATTATATAAATGAAATAGATAAGCTTTCTTGTGAGCTTTTAACTTGACTTTAATGAATTCTATAAATGTAGAATAGGGGAGTTAGGGGAGGGAGGGAAAGAGATAAGGAGAGTATGTGAAATCAAAATTGAAATGCAATAAGAAAAGCATATCATTCTAATATTTGATGAGGTATGATGTATTTTTTATATTTTAGCTTATTTGACTTAAAGTGGTAAACTCGGTAAACTCGATTGAAATCGTAAGATTCTATAAGAAAACGATTCTATACACGAGTCAACTCGGAAAGACATCATAAAATCATATACTCGTAGAATAGTATTGGTATATTTGTGACTTTGACAACTATACATATAATAGTATTATTGAAATTTAACTACAGGATCCGGTTTTCCACATTCCACCAAGATCGCAGAGAATCGGTATCCTCGACTAAAGTAATATATGGGTTTCAACCTTCAAATTACAAAGTCTTAAATGTTTATATAGTTCATCTAAATTGTATTATAAGGTTATCGTAAGCTATCTTTCTAGCTTCAAGTAAGTCTAATGGAGAAACACCCTTAACGCATTCCTAGCTTAATCCCAGCAAGCATTATCCCTGCATAAAAATGTTGTGGGTGAGTGAAACCATAGCTGAGTAAGTCCATTCCTTAATACTACCGATCACACAATTATCAAGCATTAATTAAACATTCATGTAGATTTATCTATACGTGTTATGAATGGAAACATGATGAAGGTAGGCAACACATCAATGGGAGTCTAGAGCCATAAATGATGTAGATTTGCGCTGTCTAAACATTAGTTGTCTTCCATACTTACCTGCATAGGATACTATGCCTTACCCAAATGAGGTTCCCTGGTGGTAGCTTCCATCTAAACTCACTCAATGCTTACCCGTCATTGGCAAAAAGCAAATACTCCCCAATGCATATTTTACGCAAGTTAATATTTCAATCTGACCATCACCAAATAATGGTGAATCAGGCAGGTAGACCTGAACTTAGGTAACATCTACTGGCTAAACATTACTAAAAATGTCCTAAGTTTATTTTATAAATTCTTTTGGTAAAACTCATTTAAAAGATAAATAGAGAGCACTTAAGATTCTCCAAGTCATGTTCTTTTGAAAATGCATTTCAAAAATATTTTTAGTTGCAAATCCGGAACATTCCTTACTGGGATTTCAATCACATGCGACGAATATATCTAATTAGTTTAATCGATTAATTATAGCTATCCATTTATTTGACGATCATACAATGATGGCATTCACAACATTCAGTCATTCAATAGACAAGTTATACAACCAACATAACAACGGGTAGTAGCAAGCACAAGTAAATAGCATATCATCAGAACCTCCCCTACCTAAGCTTTATTGTGTACTTTTTGATACGATTCTTGGAATTACTTGTGGTTTGAGAACTTAGACTTGATATCTCCTATGAAGTGAAATAACATATATTATTATATTTGTTATTCGTATAGTGATTTTGGTTGCACTTTTTCGTGTCATAATTCAATTTTATTAATCCTGATATATTTATGTACTTAATTAAGAGCTTTACATTTTATGAAGGTTATATTCTTCCAATAAAGTCATGAACGTAGTATTACATTTTATATAAGAAAAATCTTTCTATAATTCCTAGATGTCAGTTTTTAGCTGTGTAAACTTAAACTAGGCCTATTATATTCCTTTTAGCTCTATTTCTAGCATATGAATAGTCAATTTGAAGCTCATAAAGTTTTCTATTTTCTAGTTCTAGTATAAAATTCATATTAATGGTTTTTCCTTATAAAAAGTGGTATAGATGATTCCAAATATTGTTTTATTACGTAATTTTTAACTAAGCTTCTAATATTCATTTTAACTTAGATTTTTACATATAGATAGACGTTAGAAAGCCTATTTTGAGTACTATATGATAGTTAACTTAATTTATTTACTTTGTATATTCTACCTAATCTATGATTGTTGATAGATATTATAGGATATTTCTAAGCTTTGTCTTGCTTAATAGTTCTATCATTAAGCTTTCATTATTTATACAGTTCTTTTAGTGTGACAATTCTAGGATAGTTGATATTTATTATTTATTATTTATTTTTATTGTGTTTCTCTTGATTCTAGTTTATGTTTATATCTTTATTTATGGTGATCTTATTGTCCTAAACTTTTTTTAATTTAGATTTTACATTCATTAATGCATACTTTGATAGTATGATCTCTAGTATTATTTTACTTTGTTTGTCAACCTTATTTCTATTTATAAGTTTGATATTCTTATTATTTAAGGTCATTCTAGTATCTAGTCCTTTAATTACTTTTCTAATATATTTGTAGTTTCATGGAGCTAGGTAAGTATCAAATGTATAATAAAATATTAATTTATTAGTATTTTTTATTTTGATATAAAGGCGTGACATGTAGAATATAGCCTTAAAGGTTTTAATTTTGTTTTGTGTAGGAAAGGAAGGAAAAATAAAGTTTTAAGATCTACACAAGGGCTGCATGGGCATGTAGAAGGGAAAAATGATTCTCTTTTTTCTTCTTTACCGTCTACACGGCTTGTGCTAGAGGGAAGGACTGCTCTTTACCCCACCTATCTGCACGGCTTGTGCTGGGGACTGTACAAAATTGTTTTGTAATTTTTCTTAGTTTTATGAAGCGATTCATGTTATAGCTATAAAGACCAAGATTTCCATAGGTATTTCTAGGATTTCTCTTTGCTAACTTTCATTTCATAAATCATGTCATAGATGCACGTTATCAAATTTTAAGTTAGTTTTATTATGAAACATGCATGGTTTAGTCCCTCCTCTTTAGGAAACAAATTCTAAAGTTCAATGCTCCTATTGCACTAGTTGGCTCTTCTATTTTGTTCAACACTAAATGTAATATACTCCTAACATAGAACATGGATGATTCAAGTTTGATAAATCATCAAACAACTATCTATACATACATAGTCTAACCGAACATGGTAAGCTTCATGCATAATTCAACTTAGTGTTTTTCCTAGTTTCCTCTACATAGACATAATATAAACTTAGAGGTGATGTAGATAATACCTTGTTTGATTGGAGACAAAGTGACAAACTTCCTCCCCTTTGTCAACATAACCTATGTTGGTACATAAGGATGAGTTCTATTTGTTCTTGAAATAAATTAGTTTAGAAAGGAGCTTTTCTTACCTTTTTTTCTTGATCCTTGACTTTGATTTAGTTTAAGCTAATAGGGACTTTTCTTCTGGAATCTACGTGGGTATGTGTTATTTGGAGTTGGAAGTTTGTTTATGTTTATATTGGTTTCAATTGTGGGATTTACGATGGAATAGATGCGAAAAAGTATGTTTTGCTTTATGTGTTTGTCTTAGGCAAAAGGAGCTTTCATGATCCAAAACAAGAGGAATATAAGTGTTAATTTTTTTTTTTTTTTTTGTGTTTGACTTGGTTTGTGGATGGAAAAGTAACTTTCAGTTCAAAGTTTTTTGGAGAGTAAATGATTTGTTTATTATTCATTATGTCTATTTATATAGCTATAAGTGAGTTGTTTTTTGTTGATAAGTGGTGCAATTGGGGATGTATTGGACGATTATAAGTGCTTTTTAGAAAATTTGTTTTATGTGTACATGTGAGGCTTCGTGGGACCGACTTGAGCTTAAGAAATTAGGTCAACAATTGCTACTTAGTCTTTTGTTTAGTTGATTTTAATTGGATATTAGTTGGTCAATTTTTCAAAGCTTATTGAATTAGTGTACTCCTAAAATATCTAAGGCAATACATGGTGAAAAGCAAGGGGAATATTTGAAGTCTGTTATCTCCTTTTTCAGTTAAATCACAGAAATTGAGGGAGAATTTTGCCATCTTCTACAAGTTGATTCAAGTCTTCTTCCTCATTTAATTCATGGGTTGCTTGGATGCTTTTATTGGTTGAAGTCATTTTCACCTTAACTTTATATTGCCAACTTGATCCATTGTGAATGCAAGTGGCAGTAATTTCATCAGAGAAAATGTAGACGGTCTCAAAGTTCCCCTTTTACACTGTAAATTGCATACATACATTAGTAACATAATTATATAATATAATATCTAAGTTTTTTCATATTTAACTAGGTTATACACCTATTTATACCTCAATTATATATGGGTTTATCTTTAAAAGTTTATATAAAGCCTCTACAACATTTTTGGGTTATATTTGAGTTTAAATCTCAAGTTTTGAAGTTTATGCGATTGAATATTTTAGAGTTTTATCTTATACAATTAGGATTTTCTAGGCCCGATAGGTCAAATTAGGGTTTTGATATCTATAAACTCCAAATTTTATAACTAGAATTATGATGCAATCCAAATCTTTATTTGAGACCTAAATTTGTAATTATAGATCTATTTTTATTTCCTATTATTTATTTATAACTCTAATGATTCATCATTAAGTTATCGTTTTTAGCCAATAGTCTCTATATCCTAACACTCTTGAAATCTAGGGCTACTTATTGTTATATATTGAGTTTCAACTCAAATCATAGGATCTTGTCTTTGGTATATTTTAATGTCTAGAAAATTTTTGTTTAGGATTTTATGTTGTGGACAAGCTCATGACTATTCCAAGATTTTAACTAAGGTTTTTGTCAAGTCATAAATTCATACACTATCTATTCCACATTTACAACTCTGTTCATTTTACTAGCCATAAAAATTCTCAACTCAGAATTTTCTAACTAAAATGTTGGTGTAATCTAAATATTTAATTGGGGTTTAGATTCTTAGATATTGATCTGTTTTTATCCTATCGCATATTTTGTAACTTTAATGATTCATTTTTAAGCTATTTTTATAATCAATATGTTCTTGAAATTCTTCGTCTTTTATTGTAATTGAAATAAGGCTAACTATGATCATTGATGGAGCTATCGACTCGGGTTACGAATATTATCTTTTATTGCCTAAGATTTGTTTATCTTGATTATTGATAATAATAAATTTTCTAGTGCTACTTTAGGGTTTTAAAATATTAGAGATAGCTCGAAAACTATTGTATCATTATTTAACGAGTGTAGAATTTATTTTCTAATTACTAAGTTTATGATAGTAAAATTGTCACGCCCCAACGGGTACCCTAAACGTGACAGTCCGCCACACTCAATATTAAAGCTTAAGTATGACAACCTTAGTCATTTCCAAAAGCTTTTATATTAAGTGTAAGGCTTACTTTCACAATTTTAGAGGACCATATATGGAATAATGAAGCTTAAGGAGATATAAAAACATATTAAGAAAAGAAGAATCACAATAACTATTTGTCCATGGCATAATTTTACGAACTTAAGAACAACTCCCTAAATTATTAATCCATCATACACATGTTAACATGCTAATGCTAAGCTACTCTTTATTCAGAATTCTAATATAAAAAAGGGGATTACCTGCCCACAGGGTCCACGTGGCCTTAACCATAAGTACGGGAACTGCAAAAGATAGCTATCGGGGTATAAGCTAATAAGCTTAGTGAGTACTTCCCAAAATTCATACTCGAAGTAAATTATCAATCAAGTTTATTATTCAAACGTATGAAATGCAAAAACCACGTGAGCATACAAGACATATGACTTTCCGGGAATCATATGTTGAAAGAATTTACGCCCTTCATTCGGGTTGGGTATTCAGGCCAATTACAGCCACCACTTTTAAAACACTTTTATAGGTCTTACCGGCTCCTATACGCCATAAAAAATTTTGTAGTTATTACCGGCTCCTACTAGCCACCAAAAAGATTTTAGTTATTACAAGCTCCTAGCCATCAATTTAAGTAGTTCTTACCGGCTCCTACTCGCCACTTACATGATATACCGGTTATGTCTACCACCACTATTATACACTTGTCCCACCAATTGTATAGTAGCGAATGCAATGTGACTCAACATATGAAGTGCATGAATAATTTCTTTAATTAAAGTCTAGTAGTTCATTTGACTTCTTTCAAGTGATCAACCAATTTCAAACAATTCAAGATATAATGTACATACAACTTTATTACAAACAAATTGAGTTTCGATATACTTAGTATTCCTTCAACATATTATCATACACTTCTTTTTGAGTTTGCTTAGATTCTAGTGCAACTAATTTTACAAGCACAAGCAAGAGTATGAAAAATAACGGGGAAATAACTCACGATGCCATTGCCGTCTATTTCTCTTAAGCGGATGAGTCGTTCACACACTCCACTAAATCGTAATAGTCCTCGGGGTGAAGAAATCCTTCCTCGGGATCACCTAACCAAAGAAAATACCCATAATGAGTTTTTCTTGAAGATTTTCTTGAATTTTGACAAAACAATGTCAAAGAACGTTAAAGTTCGTATAGAAGAATGTTCCAACTTAAAATGGCCATAACTTGGTCATTTTAACTCGGAATCGCGCATATAATATACCGATTTCTATCTACTCGAAAAGATCTACCCATTTCTAAAATTATTTCCCACAAACAAAGCCATAAGGCTCCGAAAAAGTGGCGACAAAATTCACCACGGATTTCAAGTAAAAACAACTTTGGTTCAAGAAATCAAAATTTGTTTGATAAATACTTAGTTATCTATATAGTTGAAAAATTCTCTTTTTATAACTATATAACTCATATTTAAGCATGCTCAAGTGTTTTGTTGTCCAAATTATTTTTTTCTTAAGTAAAACAATGTCGGGTTGAAGCTTTTCGGAAATTGTTTTTGTGAATTCTTTGAAATGATACCTTGTTTTCTTTATTTTCTAAAAACGTTTTATGTTGGTTTATTTATCTTTTTCTAAGTGACTTTGAAAATAAATTTTTCTACTTTCTAAGTTACATAATAATATTTGAAGTTTTCTAGAAAATATGCTTTCTTCATTTTTCTTGTGTAAATTTCTTTGTTTAATTGTTTTGCAAAAATCTTTACTTGAATTTCTCATTCTTTTCTCATTCTCATATTTTCAAAATAATTACCCATGCATGAAAATTTGGTTTCTTTATAAAAACAAAGTGGAACAATTAAGGACTTTTTGTAGAAAACTAATTTCTATAATCTTATTAACTTTCTTGTAACTTAAAAGTGAAAATTTTATTTTCAAACATAAATTTTCTTTGCTATTGTTTGCAAGGTCTTAAAAATTTCCTTAGTTCTCCATCTTATTTTCTTTCTTTATGAAAAACCATTTTTGTCAACAAAATATTTTCTTTTGAAAAGCAAAGTAGAGTAACAAAGATTTAACTAGCTTTTAAGTAAAAATAGTTTCTAAATTCATAGTGAATTCTTTTTGTAACTTGAAAATGAATGAGTTTATTTTTGTTATCTTATATTTTTATGTTTCACATAAACTTATTCCTAAGTGACAAAAAGTCTTCTTTTATTTCATTATCTTTAGAAATAAAACTTTTGGACAAATCTAAATGAACATGATTATGAGAATAATAATAAACAAAATAACATAAAGTATAAATAATAAAATCAAGTATTGGAGTCTTAGCTTTTTCAAGGCTCCCGGGACTAAGAAATAAACTAGTCCCATAAAGAAATAAAATGAAAGAAGAAAAGCTTGTTTTGACTTGATGAGGACAAGTCTAAGACTAGAGACTAGTCTTATTTCAACAAGGAATAAATAAATTGCAATGAAAAGTAAATAAATTGCTTTGCATGAAATAAATAAATTGCAAGATTATGAGCTTATATGCTCTAAAGAATATGTATATAGTTATATAATATAGTAGATAGTTATGAACATAAAAGAGACATAAGGAACATAAGAAAAACATAATGAATATATAAAGGAAACATGAACATAAAGGAATTGTGGTTATGAACAAAAACAAAGTATGAACCTATTGTTGCTTTCTTAACCTTCATGGTTTTAGAAAACACACACTAAGCTCATACTAAGTAGATGAACATGGAGACTTCTTGAAGAACTTTTACCTAAAGAAGATGAGCTTAAAGAGAACTTCTTGAAGAGCTTCTTGGAGAGAAATTCTAGAGAGATTTTGAGAGAGTAATTTTAGTGTGTGAAAGAAGTGAAAGAGAAGGGGGGTATTTATAGGAAAATGAGGAGTGGTTTTTGTGTGATTAAATTAAAGAAAATTGAAACAATTTGATGGCATGGGGGAGTGAAGTAGCGCCGGCCATGGTGTGAGGGGGGGTTTGATTTATTTTTGTGACTTTTTAATAATGAAAGATGTAATGTGTGAAGTAGATGTGATATAAAGTTATGGGAAAGGTAAAAAGTTAAGATAATAGGTTATGTAGAGTGTAAGAGTAGGTGTAAGAAAAAGTAGAGATAAAAGAATAGTGTAGAATAGTAATGAATAGTGTAATGTAAAGTAGATATGACAATTAAAGTACCGGTAGTAAGAAAATACGCGTATAATAGCTATATCTGTTATTTTTACTTACCGAAAAATTATGAAATTGATATTTTTGGAAAACTTATATTTTTACGAGTCTAACGTATATTCGGAATATTTTTACTATTCCGGCTTCCGGACACGTTTTTCGAGAACTGTGTCCGATCGGGTTCGAAGGATACCCGAATTTCGCGAAACTGAAACTTTTATAAAACCTATGGTTATTACGAGCTATTTGAGCTAATTATCCCAACTTCGTTTTTCCGGGCCAAAGAAAACGGCAATGCCGGATTTAGATTGATACGGTAAACTAGGGTTTTGTTGACCTTTAGGGTTTCGTTTGACTTCCGATTAGGGTTTTGCGCTAAACTGATTCCGAAAATTTAGGGGTTTACAAAATCTTAGGTGTCACGGTAACAATCGATTTATTATTGATCATCGATTGTCTAAGATGGTGAAAGTTATATTTTGTGTTTTTGAATTTTTATTGATAAGGATTCTAATCTTCTTAACTATAATAAAATTATTCATACTTTACTCTTCTTAAATCGCGAGAAATCGTGAGTGATATTTACAACTTTTCCTAAAGTTCTTTATGATTCTATATTATATTTTTTTATAATCATTATAATCAAGTTGTATAAAATTAGGGGGATTACAATTATTGCATTTATAAAGTGGAATAAAGAAAAACCAAATCCATTTTTACCATTCCAAATGTTTTTTTTTTTTTGGTTTCCTCAGCTATTCTAAATCCATAAATCTATCACCATTGATATTTGGCATTTTCAAATCAACCATTTTCATTCCTATCATCATCGATTATTACTATCATGATTATATCACTACAGGTTCATTTTTTGACGCAATGAAATAATTAATGTTTTTGTTATGATCCATTGATTCTTAGAATACCCAAGAAGCAATCCTCAATTATGTATTGATTTGATGAATGTCAGGATAATTGGCATCCAGAATTATGAAGCAATGTTATGATTTGAAGATTTTGAGAAAAAAAGTAGAGCAAGATGATCTAAATCTATATTTATGATAATAACTAATAGGTAAATTACGCTAAAAGGTATCAACATTTAGGGATAAGTTTATATGAAGTTTCAAGTGGTTAAAAAGAAAAATCAATGTTTGACAAAATGAATTAAATAATGTATTAACGTTTCATAAAGTTTATTTAAGGTATTAGCTTTTGGATTAGTTTTCAATTATTATATTAATTGTTAAAAAATGATACCTTACTTTACAAAATGTTGACACATCTTTTAATCACTTAAACATTGATACCTTAAATGTATTTAACTCAAATGATGATTCCATTTTTTATCCACTTGAAATATTAATACCTTATATAAACCTATTCCAAACATTGATATCTTTTTATGTAATTTACCTCAAAAATAGTGTGTTTTTCTGCCCTAAGACATACATTTATATGGGGCTCAAAAGCTGCAAAAAATAAAACTCAAAAAATTGATAAAAATGGAAAGTTCTAAAACTTAAGGACACAAAGTATATAAAAAGACAAATAAAATGTCACAGATGACATACAAAACAAAAGTATCTATAATAATTATAATAAATGTAAAACTTGCCAAAAAATGCTTGTTTGAGGGCGTAAATGAAGAAATTTGTCCTAGAATTGATATAACTCATTACCAAAGGTGAAGACTTCTTCCTATTAGCTCGTTCCATCAAGTTAAGTACCTACTTCTTTCACTTCATCACTTTTCCACATATATGATTGATTAGGGATTGTAGAGGTTATTAATATTATTTTGCTAGCAATATTTTAGATTAAGTGGATTTTATGTATTTTTATTGTAATGCTTAAGTTTAGGGACATTTATAACCCAAATTGGACATGCAAAGGCTTAGAACCTACGAGAAAACCCAGAATGAACTCCAAAAATTACTTCAAAGTAATTAATATATTAATAACTTCAAATTTAAAAGTCAAATTTTATTTTATCATTAATGTAAAGATCCGGTATGCTTAATTCTCAATTAAGCACACTAAGTCCCCAATCACGTATAACTCTCACGACTTATACTTAAGGTTGTCCTTAAAGAAGTTGTTTATGCTGAACATTACTAAACCAATTTTAATATAAGAAATCGTTTAGTTAGATTTTCAAATAACTGGATTTGGCAGCGAAAAATCAAATTTTATAAAACAACTTATAAACTTCTACTCCCTACAAAGCAAACCAGTTTTCTAAGAAACAAACTTTATAAAAATATTTTATGATTTACTTCTAGGGGTAGATAATTATTTAATAACATTTAGGCATTAACAAGCCCTTAAAAGAAAATACAATATAAATAAATCCAGTTTCTATAAAACAAAATAAAGAAGAAACAAAATACAATATATCTCGATCCTATTACATTCACCCATCTCCCAAATCTTCAAATTCGCTCAATGCCCAAAACAAACATCATCACATCAACAACAATAACAATAATAAGAACAAAAACCTCAATAGCCTTCACATCATCTCATCATCCATCATCACCAACATCAACAAGAACTCATCATCATCAACTTCATCAATCAACACCAACACCAACATCATCTTTATCAACAACAAAACCTGTAAAAAAAATAACAGCAACAAGAATGAGCCGAAGCTTAGTATACAGAAACACAATCATACATGGAGTGACACACGAGCTTAACTAAATGCAATGCACAATCAACAAGTTATTATCTTTTCTTTAAAATAAACAAATCAACATGGGAGTATTCAAACTCCGTACATTAAGGATCTAGTATCATGTCCGCCTCTCTGAGTGGTCATTACTGTTCATACAGACTAGACAGCCCCACCTTCTGGCGTAGCTCGTAATACTAGGGGATCCTGAGCAACACATCACGACGCTTAGGGTTTGATATAAGTAGTTCAAATACTTATATTGTCACGCCCCAAAGGGTACCTTAAACGTGACAGTCTGCCACACTCAATATTAAAGTTTAAGTATGACAACCTTAGCCATTCTCAAAAGCTTTTATATTAAGTGTAAGGCATGCTTTCACAACTTTAGAGGACCATATATGGAATTATGAAGTTTAAGAAGATATAAATGACACATTAAGAAAAGAGGATTCATAATAATCATTCATTCATATCAATGGTTATACAAACTTAGGGACATTTCTCCTTGATCACTTAATCTATTACATGAATATTTGTACATCAACACTAATGCTACACTTTATCTAAATTTCTATTGCCCAAAAAAAAAAAAAGAAATTACCTACCCGTAGTCATCGTGGCCTTAACCATAAATGGGAAACTGCAAAGATATCTATGGGGGTATAAGCTGACAGGCTTAGTGGGAACTATTTCCATAAATAACTTCTCATAACAATTTCAAACAAGTTGGTTAATCAACCAAATGTAATGCAACATACACGTAAGCAAACAAGCATATAGTTTTACAGGAACTATACGTTGAATGGATTTGCACCCTCCATTCGGGGTTTGGAGATACTTAACCTCAAAACAAGTAGTTTTTAAAAAATTTTAAGCTTGCGAGCACTCATCGCCAAGCATTCCGAATCTACTTGATTTGACCTTGCTTTCGGATCTTCCGTCAAGCATTTCCCTTAAGCCGCCAAGCAATCACTTTCGGATCTCCCGCCAAGTGTTCCTTTCGACATGAGCTTACTATCCTTCTCACCCAAGGATAATAACCCAAAATGCAATGCGACTCACTTCGTGGCATGCATGAATTCATTTATTTATAATGTCATAGCATAATTATTTTTGAATTAAAGGCGATCAAGGAATTTCATACAAATCAAATGTTATACTAAGACAAACATTTAAAACAATTCCGACTCCAATATTCTTAAAATTCTTTCAAAGAATTATTTTACACACATATCGATTTATCTTTTCCTAATTCTAATGCAACTAATTTACAAGTACAACAAGTATAGCATTTACTGGAAATAAACTCACGATGCCATGTCGACTATTCCTCTAAGCAGATGAGTCGTTCACATACTTCACTTAATCGTAATAGTCTTCGGAATAAAGGAATCCTTCCTTGGGGTCACCTAGCCAAAGAAAATACCCACAATGAGCATTCTTTGATGATTTTCTTGAATTTTGACAAAACAATGTCAAAAGAACGTTAAAATTCGTATAAAGGAATGTTCCAACTTAAAATGGCCATAACTTGGTCATTTTAACTCGGAATCGCGCAGATAATATACCGATTTCTACCTACTCAAAAAGATCTACCCATTTACAAAATTATTTTCATCAAACAAAGCCATATAGGCTCCGAAAAAGTGGCGACAAAATTCACCACGGATTTTCCAACACAAAACAACTTTGATTCAAGAAATCAAAATTTGTTCGATAAATACTTAGTTATCTATATAGTTGAAAAATTCTCTCTTTATAACTATATAACTCATATTTAAGCATGATCAAGTGTTTTGTTGTCCAATTATATTTCTTGAGTAAAACAATGTTGGTTTGAAGTTTTAGAAAACATAGTTTACAAGAATTTATTTTTTGTAACTTTTCTTGGAATGAATATTTGTTTCCCTTTGTTTTCCAAAGATGTTTTTGGTTGACATATATATATATATATATATATATATTTCCAAGTAACTTTTTGAAAGTAGATTTTCTTACCTTTTAAGTTTCTATACTAATACTATTTTGGATTTTTTAGAAAATACACTATTCTTCCTATTTATTTTTCTTGTACAAATTCCTTCGTCTATTTGTTTGTAAAAATCTTTATTTAAAAAATTCTCATCCTTTCCTCATGTTTTAATGTTTTTCATAGAAATCCTCCATGCATAAAAATTTATTTTCTTTTTAAAAAAAACAAAATGGAACAATATGTGACTTAAGAAACTTTTTATAGTAAAAGTAGTTTCTAAAATCTTAGTGGTTTCTTCTTGTAACTTGAAAAGAGATAACTTTATTTTTGTTTTCAGACCATAGATTTCTACTTTACATAAACACATTTCTAAGTGTCAAATCTCCTTTTTCAATTATTTTTAGAACTTGAAACTTTGGACAAAATTTAAATGAACATGAATTATGAGAAAATAATAGCAATAAAATATATAAGTAATAAAGTCAAGTATTGGAGTCTTAGCTTTTTCAAGGCTCCACTAAGAAATAACTAGTCCCAATGTAAGCCCCGGAAAATTCAATAAATAATTTCAAAATGAACTTTGAAAATAAACCCTAAAAATCACTCAAAATTAAAACCGATTTCGACAATCCCAAATCATGAATGAATCCAAAAATTTTTTAATTATAGAAAAAAATCCTTAAAAATAAAATAAGAACTCATGGTCTTCAAATTCAAAACCACGACGTATAAAAATTCTATATTTAGCTCCGCTTATAAAATCAGTAATATAAAGCCCAAAAACAAATTATAAAAAGTATATAATGATTAACTTTCGAAAATGAACCCAATCAAAAATTCCGAAAACGTTAAAGATATTAAATACTTACAAAAATAATAATTTAAAATAAACTTCTCAAATTAAATATGTTTAAGAACTAAATATCAGTTTCCAAATTGGCAAAGGTCTAACCGAAAATCCAACCCAAACCCTAACCGGAAATACAATAGTGTAAGTCCGCAATCTATGCCCTAACCCTAAAGTCCGAGATTTAGTTTAATATATAAATAGCTCATAGTAATATGAGTTTGTTTAAAGATATCATATGGTAAATTTTTGACCTATTTCGAACCTGTTCGAATACAGACTTCGAAAAGTGTGTCCCAGGGCTCAATATCAAAAATATAGCAATAGTACCGTTAGATTCGTAATTTCATAAGATTTCCAAATATCAGTTATATAATTTTTTGGATTATAAAAATTACAGTTATAAACCTTTTTATCGTATTTCCATTATTACCGGTAATTGATTAGTCTTTTGCACTATTCATTTTTATTTCATTACAAAATTTTATTATTCTTATAAAGCCTTATATTTTTAGATAAATATTTTATATATTATAGAAAATTTAGTTGGTTTCGGGTCTTTATGGGATCAGATTCTGTTTAAGACCCGATACTAAAAATAAAATAAATTAATTTAATAATTGAAAAATATTTTTAAAATATTTTTATTTTCATAAAATAATTTTTTTAGAATTTTTAGGGTTATGAAAATATTATTTATAGCCCATATTCGCGTATTTTGATCATACCGGTAACATAATTGTTAAAATACAAAAATAATTCAAATAATTATTTAATTTCAATTATGAAAAATCTGCTACAAATATTTGGAATAATTTTTCTAATTTTATTTTATTTTGTTTTATTTTATTAAGAAAGTACTTTTACAACCCATACCTTCAAGTACACCTTACACATATCACTTCCTTTTCACTTCAATCTTTCTACACATTATCCCACAATTGATGGTAGATTTTTGACTCTTTCATGGCTGCCATTGTCCTTTATTTACTCCTACTTTGACTAAAATTAATTATATTTCAATCCTTCTTCAAAAAGTTACATATACCATTAATTACATTACAATTTCAAGTCAAAATTCAACAAAATTTCCTCTCTCCCTCTCTCCTTCAAATTCACACCACGGCCCCCCCCCCCCCCCCCCCCCCCCCCCCTCCCCCCCCTTCTCTATTTTCTGCCATGTTTTATTTTTTTTCTCTCTTCAATTAATTATACACATTTAATACACTCATTTTCTCTCTCTCTCCTTCATTTACTCCTTCTTTCCTTTTTCATCCTTAGCTTTTTCTCTCTCTTTTTCCTCTCCATTTTGCTCTTGTCTTAGAAGAACCAAGCTGCCCCCATTCCATTCTTGAGCTTCCACACCTATTTCTTAATGATTTCTAAGCAAATCTTCTTCCCAAAGCTCCATAGGTGATATAGATAAAGTGTAATGAAGGTTTCATGCATCAAATGACCTTCCATAAGCTTAAAAGCTTAGGATGATGATGCCAATAATGAAAACTCCTTTTCTCTACTTTTATTATCTTGTATTTTAATTATTTTCTTGTTTAAAGTTATTTATATTTGTAGATCTAATTTTTTTAACTTTGATTTTCGTTTATGCCATGCATCTTGTTATTTAAGTTGTTATATTTGTTATTTCTTATAATTTATGCATAGATCTATCATCCACATGTTCATCTTAGTGATTCATGCATTAAAACTAGTTTAAAAGACTAGATCTAGTGTTTTGAGTTCATAAATGCATTAGATCTTTGTTTTATGTTCATGAGCAACTTGTGATAGCATGATGATGGTAGGAAGATTGTAGGAAACTCAAGATCTATCTTATTTTCAACAAAAATCAATTTTGAAAATTCGGATGAAGATGGAGCCATATTTAGAAAAGTGGTTTTTCAACTTCAAAATGTGTATTTTTCATTTAAAATGAAGGGTTTAGGGTATAGATAACATAAATGAGTAATTTTGATGAGCAAAGTTTAGATCTATGAGTTTAAAGTTTGTTTTCATGGGTTTCATTTAGGTGTATGTTCATATTATGTGTAGATCTTAGATTTGAACTTGAACAAAATTTGTGAAATTCATATTTTGGCAAGACCAATATTTAAAAACCAATTTTTTCTTAAGAAAATGAAGGCTTAATATATGTATATTATCAAGACTTCTTTTTACAAGAATCTAATGTGATTTTCAAAATAAAAATGTTATTTTCGGATTTTGGCCAAGGCATATTTTAAAAACATGTTTTCCAACTCAAAAATGAAGTTTTTGTTTAAGAAATGAAAGGCTCTTTGGATAGATATGTAAGGAATGGATTTTCATAAGTTTAGATAGATTTTATCAAAAGGAATATCCAAAAATGAATTTTATAAATTCGAATCTTAACTAAGACCCATTTTTAAAACCCATTTATCAACTCCAAAACTCATGTTTTATGTGAAAAATGAAGTATATAGGTAATAGGTATCATTAAGCAATGATTTTTCCAAGTTGAAATGAGTTTTGATGAAATTAATATGTAAGACAAGAAATAGAATCAAGATGAGAAAATTTTGAGTTAGTAACCAATTTGTGAAATTCGTAATTTTGAGTGAAGGCCATAAGAACACCTATTATCCAAGTTCAAAATGAAAGTTTTATGTATTAAATGAAGTCCTTAAGTAATAGGTATCATAAGGTCTTAAATTTTAATACATTAAACAAGTTTTTCCCAAAGGAATCATTTAAAAAGGTGGATTTTCTAAAATTCGGATTTTGGAATCAACCCCACTTGAAAACATGCTTACAAAGTGTAAAATGGAAATTTTTATGTAGAAATGAAGGTCATAATTAATATATATAATGAAGATTTAATTTTAACAAAAATAATTATGTTTTCTTAAGCAATAAATCCAAACCGAATGGAAATTATCAAAGTCAGAAAACTAGATTTTCAAAAAGTAGTTATAGTTGAAGTCTTGCAAAATAAGGAGTTCCAAATTTTCTTTTACCAAAAATCATCAAGATCATGCATACATGAAACTCATTCCATGCCATTCATGTTAGGAAATCACTCATATTGCATGTATAGCTAATTTATATAGTAGGAACATTACAAACATTTACAAAGCTATTTTTCGGAAATTGAAATTGTTGCTTCCCTAATCTGATCTGACCTTTTCAAAGCTTCAATGTTTTCAAAACTTAAATATAATATTATAATTAGGTAGATCTTTCGAAGTAGATAGAAATCAATATATAATCGAGATTCCGAGTTAAAATAACCAAGTTATGGCCGTTTTAAGTTGGAATTCCCGCTTAGGACGCGACGAATTTGATAGTTCGTATAAAATCGTTTGGATTAGTTTGAGTTGAAATACTTATTAGAGTATTTTTTCCTTTTAGGTGATCCCGAAATCGACGATTCCCTGCCATCGAATTATTATTACTAGAAGACCGGTGATCCAATGGCCGAGTAAGTTTTCTCTTGTTTTGTTACCTTGATTGTGTTTGTAGTTAGTTGCATTAGAATTATAGGAACAAGATAAAAATCGATATGAATGGGGATGGGATATATGATGAGGCTGTGATGAATGTATGCCAAAGAATACTAAAGCCTATCGAAACCATGATTTGATTGGATAACTGTACTGTTCGTATCATTTCTGTTATGTGTATGATATTGGCTGGTCACCCCAAAGTATAAATATTTTGACCTAAGCAAAAATTAAATTGATCATGCATCGCATCAGACATATTGCATTTAGTAGCATGCTACTCCTACGCAGGTCGATCGGTATGGTCCGTTGATGTCTCGTTTGGATAACGAGCCCGGTGCCAGAGCTCATTCAGGGGTACTAAGGCGCATGTGGATGCATTCTTGGATGAGCCTAGCCGAGTCTAGTGCTAAGAGCCGAGGGCTTGGGGACTAGATGCGGTCGTGTAGACTCAATACCATTCCTAACCCAAGATATGGAGGGTGTAAATCCGTTCTGTGTGTGGATTCCGGATACCCATGCATGATTGCTTGCTCACGTGTTTGTTTATGCATAGCATATGAGTAATTATAACTTGTTTGTTATGGTACGAAATTAAGGAAATTCTCACTAAGTTAGTGTAGCTTATACCCCAATAGTTGTTTAAATGAACATGTTATCTCAATAATGCAAAGTGAGGACCGAATTGGTTGGAGCTGGGAATGACTCCGGGATTTCGGAAAAGAATATGAATGTTTGAAGTTATCAGCTAGTTTTATGATTTGTCTTGTAATAGTTTATGTAGGGAAGTCTGTGGATGAATGTAATCGAAGTTGAATGATTGTATTTTGAAGTATAGTGATTTGTATTTGAAGTATAGTAAATTTGTATTTCCTTTACATTATTACTCAGTTGTATCAACATAAAATGTATCATTCCGATGTGTCTCCTTTATGTGTTAGACGCCTTGTACATAGTATGGAAGCCTTCGCGTGACTAAGGTGGTCATTCTTAGGCTTTAATATTGTGTACGGTGGACTGCCACGTTAAGGGTACCCTTCGGGGCGTGCCACCAAAAATAAAATGAAGGAAAGGAAAACTTGTTTTGACTTGATGAAGACAAGTCTAAGACTAGAGACTAGTCTTAAAATAACAAGAAATAAATAAATAAATAAATTGCAAGGAATTAATAAATAAATTGCAATGGAATAATAAATAAATTGCATTGTATGAAATAAATAAATTGTAAATAAGCTTATATGCTTTAAAGAATATGTACATATATATATGTAGATAATAATACTTAGATATATTAACAATAATATGAACAAAAATAATAACATAAACATAAATAGATTTTCATGAACAAGAACAACACATGAACATAATGTAGCTTCCATAACTTGTACTCTTTGGAAACTCACACTATGGTCATGTAAAGTTACATGACATGAAGAAGAAGAAGAAGAAAATAAAAGAAGGTAGTTACCTAAAGAAGGTTTTGATAGTAGTATGTGGTTATGGGTTTTAGTTGTTGATAGAAGTTGTTTGTGAAATTGTTTTGGGAGAGTTTTGGGATGGTATTTTAAGAGAGTTTTGAGGGGAAAAATTGAGCTAGTTTTGGTAAGAAATTTGCGGGTAGTGAATGTGTGAAAGAAGTGAAAGAGGAGGGTGGGTATTTATAGGAAAATATGGAGGAATTTTTGTGTGATTAAAATAAATAAAAATTGAAACAAAATTGAGGAGATGGAGAGAGGGGGGCGCCGGCCATGTACCATGGAAGGGGAGAGTGATTTATTTTTTTGACTTTTTGTTAAACAAAAGATGTAATATGTAAGGTAGATGCGAAATAAAGTTATGGGAAAGATAAAAAGTAAGGATTATAGGTTATGGAGTGTGTAAGAATAGGGGTAAGAAAAAGTAGAGAGAAAAGAATAGTATAGAATAGTAATGAATAGTGTAATATAAGATAGATATGACTAATAAAGTACCGGTAGTAAGAAAATACTCGTATAAATGCGATATCTGTGATTTTTACTTACCGAAAAATTACGAAACTGATACTTTTGGAAAACTTATATTTTTACAAGTCTAACGGCGTATTCGGAATCTTTTTTCTATTCCAAGCTCCCGGACAAGCTTTTCGAGAACTGTGTCCGATTGGGTTCAAAGGACACCCGAAATCCGCAAAACTGATGTTTTTATATAACCTATAGCTATTACGAACTATTCTAGCTAATTATTCCAACTTCGTTTTTCAAAGCCAAAGAAAACGGCAATACCAGACTTAATGGTAACGGTAAACTAGGGTTTTGTTGACTTTTAGGGTTCCGTTTGACTTCCGGTTTAGGGTTTTATGCTAAACCGATTCCAAAAATTTGGGGGTTTACATATATCTCCTACATAAATCTATCCAATAATAAAAAAAGTATCATGGCCCCAATTTTAGCAAGGTGTCGCTCTCCGAACAAGATTCAACGGTGTAAAAGACAATCAACAGTCATCAATTATTAAGTCATATTTAAGTTCTTAATTCATTTTAGATGCATATCCTAACAACCAACACGCAAGTTTCTGCGTACGTTAAATATGAAATCCAAACATAGCCTCGAGAGGAATTTCAAAAGACAATCCAAAAGATAAATCAAATATCCACTTCTGTTAAGAAAAGAACTCGTATAAGAAACTAAACTAAACTAATCTAATCATCCACATTTCTCAAACTTTTAATAACCCTATTTGATTAGACACTAATTTGGAACCCCACTATGGCTGTGAAGATCGCCCGGCCAAAATATGGATAGTTCTCTTTTGTCTGTCAAAGTGTTTTTTTCACTTTGATTATAGTTATTTATTTGCAAAAGCATCAACAAGGAATTTATATTCAAAAACATATAAATCCAAAACAATTAAACATTCGAAACAACATACTTCTTATATAGAACAAGGTTTATCATGTTTTCCTAGCTAAAACCCATCATTAGTTATCAAACCTATTTTACTTAACTTAGCCAAATTGATTAGATTTACTCATTTATTTCAAAAACTAAGTCAAGTTGATTAAAATAACTCAATCTAATTCATTTTAACTCATTCAAGTTTATTTAGTCAAGTTGAACCTAGAATTATCAACTAAGTTCATTTTATGTCTAACTTCCACATTTAACCCAATTATTTGTTGAATTTATAAATCTATTTAAATCATACTTAATTATTTTAATCAATCATTATAACACATCAATTATCATATATCTATCTCATTTTAGTCCAAAAAGATCCATTTGCTAAAGCAAACACAAATAAAGCAAATAAAAACAAGTTTTTAACTTTTTCTTGGAAAATGTATCAGTTAGAAGTGAAATTTAAGTATTGATACTTTTAGAATTTGCAAAAATTTAAAACATGAAAGTTGTATATCTCTTTTTAAGCTTTCCAACTCAACTTGAACCACCTCAATCGGAGGTCATATGAAAAAAGTATGGCCAAAATACGATCAAAGTCGGCAGCATAGAGGTTCAACACCAGCAGCGTTGGAGGTAGCTTTAAGAAAATGCCTTCTGATCACTTCAACACTGCCTCAAAGCCAGCCACGTAGAAGCTCCAAAAGGCGGCGTTAATGACAGAACAACTTTGCAAAAACATGGTTTTTACACTTTACTCTTATCAAAACTTCTTCAAATCATCTACTAAGCTTCCTATATCAATTCTAACATCAAATAAGCACCTATAACAACTTCTAACACTTCAAACTTCATGCAACAACATCAAACAAATCTAAACTTCTTCAGATCCTAACTTCCACTATTCATCCTCTTCCTCATCTACTCAACTTCCATGAACATTAATCCAACATATATAAATGTAAACAGCACTTCCAACGCAATTCAACATCAATTCATCAATTATTAACTCAAACAACAAATAAAACAAAGATAACTTGAAATAGAAAACTTAGCTTTTGGAGAAACATGTAATTTCTTCTTCTATCTCCATTCTTAACTTTGATTTCTCCTTTAGCTTTGTTGAATTTGAGTTGTGGTGAGATGAATTGAAGAAAGAGAGAAGAGAAAATGAAAGGAAGAAGAAGAAGAAGAAGGAAGAAGATACGGGAAAGGAAAGAAGAAGAAGAAGAAGAAGAAAAAGAAGAGAGAGAGAGAGAGAGAGAAGAAAAAAAATAGGCAGGGGAAGAAAAATAAATAAAAATGGAAAAAGATAAATATAAATATATTTTCAAAATTACATATTAGATTTAGAACTACTAGATCAATATCTATAGTTCCAAAAGTATTTAGAAAATGATTTATGAACTAATAGGTTAGAAATTAAGAACTTAAAATAAGAACTTAATTTAGGAATTTAATTTGGATACAAAGATATTTAATTTGAGTTCGGGTTTAAGAACTGATATTTTTATTCAAGCAAATGAACTCAAATTTTATTGAGATTTAGGAATTAGTGTTTAGGCTAAGAATCAAGAGTTTAGGAATCCTCTAAACATTTTTAGAACATGTTTAGGGATTTTAGGAATTTCAAATCTCAAAACCAACTTAATTATTAGCTAATTAAATTAAGCTAACTTGTCTAATTAAATCATATAATTCATTTGATTCATTTAATCTATCTAAACTCAATTTCTAATCTAGGTGAAGGTTTGGGGTATTTCAATTAAAAAGAAGCATGTCATCATTATCACAAGATCCATATGAATTCAACTAGTAGATGCTAAAAGGGTTCACCATAACAATGCTACAAGATTTATATATTTTATCTAGAATTTTTCTCTACAATAAGCACTATGCTCCTTTTACTATTTAGATAACTACACCTAACTATAGTCCTTATTTCATATATAATCACATGTCCTCTATTTATCATTTTGAAAGTCTCCAATGCTAGTGATATTCCTAAACTCATCGATGAATTTTAAATAACAATATCATTATATATACATGCACCACTTAAACCTGAAAAAAGATAAAAGAATGAGCTAGTACCCAGTACAATATATCACAAACACCTAATGTGATCAAAGCAACACACTTTCACATGCGTGTATATCACTAATGCAACTACCAACATCTTCTTATCTTTATCTTAATCTAACTAAGCTATGTAGGGATAACCTAGTATCCCATGAAACACCCAAAGTTTTGCTAAACTAAGTTAGAAATGGTTTAATTGAATAGTATAATAGGTAGTTAATTATGAACTTTTATTTGAACTTAGTTTAGAAATTAATTTAAATATATTAATTGAATAAATCAAATAAAGTAAATTATAAGATGTAATTAGATAGATTAATATAATTATATTAGTAAATAGATTAAATTGAAATTTGAGAGTTAGAATATTCCTTTCAAATTATTTGTTTGCTTTATTTACCTATTTCATGAATTGAATTACTCAATTCTTTTTTATCATCAACTTGAACTCCTTTTTCCTCTAAATTTAAAATGAACTAAATTTCTTATAATTTCGATTTCCTAAATTAAAAAAAAGGCTCTATTTATCCATTTTAATATAAATCTTGTTTCCTTAATCTCCATAAATTTTGAATTATTCTGTTTATTTATAAATATCAATTATTAAGTCCAAACCTAAACTAAATATCAAATTTCTACCAATTGAGCTCCTAAGTTAGATTTTTAATTCAAGTTATTAATTTCTATTCTCGAATTCTCAAATTTATTTCTTATTATTTTCAATACTTAAGATAATCATCTAAAAGATTTAAGGCTAAAGCTACAACCCATAAATATTTTTAAAATGTTTATCCTTATACTTTTTCCTTCCTTTTCCTTTTTTCTTTGTTGCCATTCCTTCTTTTTCTTTTCTTCTTTTCTTCCTCTCTTATTCTCTTCTCTCTTTCTTCTCTACATTTATCCTCTTCTTCTTCTTCTAAAAAACTTAAATCTAAATTTCAATTTCGAGAAGATAATAGAAGAGATTGAAAAAAAAAAAAAGAAATCAAGTAAGAAGTTAGGTAACATGCATCAAGTAGCTTCATCAACTTAAGAAGTAGTAGTGGGGAAGATCAAATTGCATGGAACTGATGAATAAGTGTTTGATATATGTAGAGCTTATGATAAAAATTCATAAACTAGTAATATATGGACTAGTATGTCAAAAACCTAAGTGTTTATGCATGTGTGGATTAGATATTTAATGAAATGATTTAAGGAAATATGATGTAGAGATATATGCACAAGTGATAGATAGTCATGACTATGAGTTTGCACGTTGAATTTGATATGTTTTATGTTGGGTTTGTCATATAAATAACTAGTTATGTAAGTTAAGTTTAGAAGATATAAGCAAGGAAGAACGTGAAAAACTGGTGTAAGGCATTGATCATAAGCGTTATGGAACCCATAATGGTCTCTGTCCCTTGTGTTTTATAGCACACACTTAAGAATGGGCATTATGGATCCCGTGATAAATTCCATTTTGTATATTAAAGCAATCATGGGTGTTGTAGAGGGTTTGATGACCATCACCGCCTTCATAACGGGCATGATGAAGGGGGTGATGACAATCACTATCTCCATCATGGGGGTTATAGAAAGAAAGATCAGACCCCTGCTTAAAAAAAAAAAGATTAAATGAAATAGATAATATTATATATTAGTACTTATATAATTAGGAATGAGTTACATTATAGTGTAATTGAAGTTATAGAGTGAATTAATAGGTTTAATAGTTAATTGGATTTAACATGGATTTAAAGTGTAAAATGGACTTAGTTAATAAATTTAAGTTCAACTTGACCCAATGAACTTTAGTAAGCTAAAATAAACTAGATTGATTAATTTTAATAAATTTGGCTAAGTTAAGTTAAAATAGGCTTAATAACTTGTAAATGGCTTAGAGATAATATAATTGTAATATGATAGACTAGACCATGATTAATAAGGGAGTATGTTGTTTTAAATGTATGTTTGCTAGAAAAATATATATTCTATATAAGTTAATAATTAATTTAAATACTTATATGCATAATAAAAAGTGATAACGATTTCATAGTGTGTACTTATAAGCAAAGGAAAAGAAATGAATTGACAAATAATGGAGAATTGTCAGTATCTTGGCATGGTGATTTTCGCAATCATAGCGAGTTTCCTACTTTTGTGTCTGATCAAATAAATATATAATATGAATTTGATGTAAGTTAATAATCGATTCAATTAAATGTTTTTATGGATTAATTTCTTGAACAGATGCTTTAGTCTCCCTTATGCATTATCTTATGAGCCTATCTTCTAATCATTACTAGATTTCAAATAGTATACCATGTACGATGTAATATGTTTGTTGTTTATTTAAGGTAAGCATCATAAACAAACTAAAACTTAAAGACAGCTATTAATTTATTAGTGCTTGTGTCACGCCCCGAAGGGTATCCTAAATGTGGCAGTCCGCCGTACACAATATTAAAGCCTAAGAATGACCACCTCAGTCACGCGAAGGCTTCCATACTATGTACAAGGCATCGAACACATAAAGGAGACACATCGGAATGATAAGTTTTATGTTGATACAATTGAGTAACAATGTAAAGGAAATACAATCCATTATACTCCAAATACAAAACCCTATTCTTCAAAATACAATTCATCAAACTTCAACTACATTCATCCCAAGACTTCACTACATAAAGCTATTACAAAGCAAATCGTAAAGCTTAGCCAAAAACTTCAAGCATTCTTATATCTTGCCGGAATCCCGAAATCATTCTCGGCTTCAACCATCTCGGTCCCCACTTAGCATTCTTGGAATAACCTGCTCATTTAAACAACTATTGGGATATAAGCTACACTAGCTTAGTGAGAATTCCCTTACTTCCGTACCATAACAAGCAAGTATTAATCAAACATATGCTATGCATGAACAAACACATGAGCAAGCAATTATGCATGGGTATCTGGAACCCATACACAGAACGGATTTACGCCCTCCGTATCTTGGGTTAGGGATGGTATTGAAGTCTACACGACCGCTGCTAGTCTCCAAGCCCTTGGCTCATAGCACTCGCCTCGGCTAGGCTCACACATGGAATGCATCCCCGATGCGCCTTAGTTTCCTATGAATGAGCTCTGATCCTAGGTCTCATTATCCAAACGAGTCCTCGGACCATACCGATCGACCTGCGTAGGAGTAGCATGCTACTAAATGCAATATGTCCGATGCGATGCATGATCAATTTAATTTTTGCTTAGGTCAAAAATATTTATACATTCTTTAGAATGACCAACCAATATCATACATATAACAGAAATAATATGAACAGTGCAGTTATCCAATCAAATCGTGGTTTCGATATGCTTTAGTATTCCTTGGCATACATTCATCACAGTTTCATCATATATCCCATCCCCATTCGTATCGATTTTTATCTTGTTCCTATAATTCTAATGCAACTAACTACAAGCACATTCAAGGTAACAAAACAAGGAGAAAACTCACTCGGCCATTGGATCACCGGTCTTCTAGTAATAATAATCCGGTGGTAGGGAATCGTCGAACTCGGGATTACCTAAAAAGGGAAGAAATACTCTAATAAGTATTTCAACTCAAACTAATCCAACGACTTCATACGAACTATCAAATTCGTAATTCGTGTTCTAAGCGGAAATTCCAACTTAAAACGGCCATAACTTGGTCATTTTAACTCGAAATCTCACAAATTTTATATCGATTTCCATCTACTTCAGAAGAGCTTTCTAAATATGAAGTTTAAATCAAGTTTTGAATATATCTAAGCCTCGGAAATGAGGGATCAGATCTGTACAATGGTTATGTTGATTCCGAAAATGCAATTTCCATGAATGCTATTGAGATTCCTAAGTGCAAAATGAAGTTAAATGCCTTGGTGATGAATTTCCCTATCATGAATGTCATGATATGAACTCTTAAGTGTCTAAGGTGTTATAAATTTTTAGACTTAAAGAAATTAAATAAACTTTTTCCTAGAAAATCATTTCATGCTATTGTTTAACAAGTAAGTTTACTACACTTGGTCACACTTACTTATTATAAGGATTTTCTTTAGGAAAACTCCACTTTGTTTAAAGAAATTTTGACCCTTATATTAGTTATATCCTAAGGCCTTTATTTCTTTAATAAAATCTTCATTTGTAAACTTTTAAGTGGATCTTACACTAGGGTGGTTCCAAAAATCCGAATTTAGAAAATTTCATTTTCAAGTTGATTCTTTTAAGAAAAATGCATTTTATACTTAGAACTTTAAGTATTTGTTTTACCTATACCCTAAGGACTTCATTTATTTAAGAAAATACCATTTTTGGAGTTGGAAAACTAGTGTTTCTAACCATCTATCCATTATTACGAATTTGGCTTTCAAGACTTTTCACTCAAAACTTCTTTTAGACTTCATCTCTTGTTTTAAATATTTTCTTTAGTAAAAACTCATTTAAACTCATGAAAAACATCATCAAACATTATCTATCACCTATAGACTTCATTTTTTTTGTAAAATACATCTTTAGAAGTTGGTAAAAGGGTTTTTAGGCTAGGGTTCCCAAGCCATCCGAATTTACACTAACTCATTTCTTGAAAAGTGTTTTCCTTTTTGGTTTTGTTAACTCATCTATCTATAGATCTATGTATTAGAAAGGTTATTTACTAAGGACAAAAACATTAAAGACCATTAATGCACATAAACTCAAAATAAAGATGAGATCTTAAATGTCTACATGAATTTGAGTAGTAAAATGATAGATCTACTATATCAAGTGCTTAAATAGGTTTTGAAAACATAAAAACTACATTTTTATAAAAGATCTTTTGTTCAAAACACCTTTTGTTGAAAAATCATAAAGCTTATGGCATGAAAGCTCCTTTAAATGTTAGATCTACTTTGTGATGGTTCGGTATTCTTGTTTTGATATTTCCTTGTCCCTAGTAAGAGCTCATGGGGATATTTAGTTGGAATTATCCAAGAATATTTTTGCCATTACAAGGATCTAAGGATATATGAAGCAAGATTCATTTACTTAAGGTAAAATAGGAGACAAAAAGGAAAAGAAACAAGTTGTGTATGTGTGTGTGTGTGGGCATCAAAGCTCACGGCAAGGGACAAAAAAGAGAGAGGAATGAGAGTTTCCTTTACCTTTTAGAAAGTTTGAAAATGAAAGAATGAGGAAAGAGAGAGAAAATGTAGTTTATATATAAAGTGAGATTAGGTTAAATGGGACTAAAATACTTTAAAAAAAATTGTACAATGGAGCTTCATTGGGGGGGGGGGGGGGGGCGGGTGCGGTGGAGGGGGGGTTTCACACCGGCCAATGCATGAGAAAAAGGGGGGATTTGATTTTTGATTAACTTGTTTTGATTGATTTGTTTTGATGGATGTACATAAAGTGACATAACTTGTAATAATTATTTGGAAAGAAAAGTCCTTGGAAAGGAAAATGGAATTGAATGGTTGTAAGAATAGAGTGTACAAATAAGTAGTCATAGGTTGTACTTGTGAATAGTAATGAATAGTAATCAAGACAACTTAATTACCGGTAGTAAGAAAAATACGAATAAGAAGGTTATAACTGTATTTTTCGTAAGCTGGAAAATTATGAAATTTATATTTTTGAAATCCTTATTTTATTTCGATTCAAATGAGTATTCACAAGTAGATTTTTGAAATTCTAGTTCTGGGGCACGCTTTTCTATAATAGGTCTCGGGATGACCCGGAATTGAAATTTTCTTAAAATATGATCTTTTCTTGGTTTGAAATATAATCAAGAACTATAATCAAAATTAAATTTTCTTATAAAAGTTTCTTAATTGGAAACTGAGGAAAAGTCGGAATTAGGGTTTCTAGTTCTCACTCCAGTCTTAATCTATTCTGGTTTAGGGTTTTGGTTTCCGGTTCTTGAGTTATCTTAGTTGCTTGAAAAACCGGGGTTTACAATACTTTGAAACAATATTCCATATTAAATTATTTTATAAAATTTCTTTTGATATGAAACCGAAGAAAAGCCGGATATATGGTTTCTAAGTCTTTCTCACAAAGCTTGAACTAAACCAGTTTAGACTTTCATTTTCCAGTTTCCGAAGTTTACTTGATTACTAGGAAACCCAGGGTATACATTATAAAAATAATAAAATTGTGTAATGAAATAAAATGAATAGTGCAAAAGACTAATCAACTACCGGTAGAAATGAAAATACGATAAAGAGTTATAACTGTAACTTTTATAACCCGAAAAATTATATAACTAATATATTTAGAAATCTTGTGGAATTACGAGTCTAACGGTACTAATAGTATATTTTTTATATCTCGAGCCCCGGATATGCTTTTCGAAGTCTGTATCCGAACGTGTTCAAAATAGGTCAAAAATTTACCAATCTGATATTTTTAAATAAACTTATATTACTACGAGCTATTCTACATATTTAAACTACCTCTCGGCCTCTAGAGTTAAGGGTGTTAGATTGTCGAACTTAAGCTATTGTATTCCACTTAGGGTTTCCAGGTGATTTTTCCGGTTTAGATCCTTGCCAAAATGGAAACTGATATTTTGTGTTATACAACATATTTAATTTGAGAAATCTATTTTACATTCCATTTTTGTAAGTATTTAATATCTTTTAATGTTTTCAGAATTCTTGAATTGGGTTTCATTCCCGAAAGTTAAATTGTTATTTTACTTTTTAATAATTTGTTTTTGGGTTCTATATTCCCCGATTTTATAAGTCGGAGTTACGTATAGAATTTGTCGTACGTAGTGGTTTTTGAATTGGAATTTATTGAGCTCTTATTTTGTTTTTAAGGATTTTCATTTTCTCAAGATTAAGAAATTTCTGGATTTGTTCGTGATTTAGTACTTGTTGAAATTCGGTTTTAATTTTGAGTGATTTTTAGGGTTTATTTTCGAACTTCATCTTGGAATTATTTACTGAAATTTTCCACGGCTTACAGCTTGTGTGTGGTTATTGAATCTGATTTGGAGAGTGACAATCTTACATAGTGATGCCAGCATAATAGCTAAGCACTTAGACCACCCTCTATCTTGATATGACAAATCATAGGTGGCTCGATGAGTGCTTAGGCCAACCATTAATATTAAAAATGATAGTTCATCGGTGGCTTAGCAGGGAGATATTAGGGGAAACAATATTATAGTAACGTTTATTTATATTGCAAAAACGTTATATTAAGCATTGTAATATATGGGCTCTATTACTCTACTTAATCAAAATGGAATAATACAGATAAAGATGAATAATTTCAGTGACCCCTAAATGAAGCTAATTTTTTATAAATGGTCCTGTAGGCTATAGGAGATATAAGTATTCAATCTATTTATATTAACTCCCTAAGTAGTTATTGCTACATAAGACTCCAAGATTCCTAGTGGCATGTTACCAGAGTATGAGTACTCCAATATTGTTTTGTTATACTTAAATTAAATATATAAATTTTTGGACAATGCATTGCATTAGAATAAGTTCATGGGCAAATTTTGATTCTATATGTGTTGCTGTCACACTAGGCTTTAGCTCATTCTTTTCTTCCTTTGAGATGTTGATTGGATGATGATTATTGTTTCGGGTTTTGGACGACTCTAGAGGAACTTGTTGATGAATGTAAGTAGGTTAAGATCATTGGATGTATTTTATTGTAATTTGTATAAGAACTAGATTTATCTTTTGAACTTGTATTGCCACGCCTTAAATTAAGTGAAGGGTTACCAAGCCACCACGTATAGTACCTTATGTATTATACGCATAGGCTACTCTACAAGAAACTATTTATGTCAAACATTTGCTAACCTCTTTTAAGTACATAAATCATATGATTAGATCTTTGAATCAATGGGATTTAGCAACGGTAAAGTAAAGTTTACAAAAACATTTCATAATATACTCTCATAAGTAAATTAACCTCCACAAAAATAATTGTACCATCTGGTATCTTATCAGAATACAAATTCATGATGGTAAACAAAGATTTAAAGCTTAAATTACAAAACATGGGCTCCTCAACCAGGCTCTTAAGAAAATACAGGTTTCAAAAAGATAAATCCAATTCTTAACTAAAATAAAAACATTTCCAAACTTTACACAAAATAAAATAAATCCGTCGATCCTAACTCGCTTCCCTCATCCTAAAATTGTTTTTGAGTATTTATGAACTAGTTACAATCATCACCATTCAATCAACACCTGGAAAGAACAAAATAATGAGTTGAAGCCCAATACAACTATAGCATAGCCACAAGTAAGATGGGGACACGTGCTTAATCTAATGACATGTAACAACTAATATATGTTATCTTAAAATTAGAGCATAACAAACAATAGTAGAGCACTCACACTCCAACAACATGCCACTAGGAATATAGGGGTCTTTAGTAGTAGCAATTGCTCAAAGGGTTGATATTAGTAATCTGAATACTTATATCTCCTATAGGATCATATATCAATAATAGCTTCATTTTAGGGTCACCACCATTACTCATCTTTATCCATATTAGTCCATTGTGATTAAGTGGAGTAACATAGCTCATATATTAAATTGCTTAATAAACTTCTCTCCAATATGAATAAACATTATGGCGATAGTGTTTTTCCTGTCAGCTACCTACAAAGCCACCGATGAGTTATCATTTTCAATGATAAAGGTTAGCTTAAGCACTTATTGAGCCACCTATGATTTATCATATCAATAATAGGAGGGTAGCTTAAGAGCCTAACTACCATATAAACATCGTCTAGCAAGGTTGTCGCTTCTTGGACCAATTAAACGGCTATACACAAACAACAATCAATTATTAATCGTCTTTAAATATGAGTTCATTTGGGATGCCTACTCTAATGTACAACACGTTAGTTATTGCATACCTTATTCCACATCCACAATCCAAACAAAATCTGAGGATAAATTAACTGTCCATATATCTCTTTATCAAGTTAATTCATATAATCATTTAAATCAATTATTTACTTCCATCAAACTCATTTTTAAAAACTTATTTGATTTGATCAGACATTAAAGTAAGAACCCAGCTATGATTGCGAAAATCATTATACCAAGATACGAACAATTCATGGCAAAAAAAAAAAATGATATAGATAATTCTTTCAATTCATTTCTTTCCTTTGTTTATAATTATCCACTATAAAAACATCATTGTTCCTTATCATTCATGTAAATTTTTAAATAAATTACCAACTTATATGAAAAAAAAACTCATTTTTTTTCTTAGAAAACACACATTTGAAGCAACATACTCCTCATATTATTTAAGATCTAACATTGCTATAATTATATCTAAGTTATTTATAAGTTTTAAGGCTATTTTAATTTAACTTAGCTAAATTGATTAAACTTAATCAATCTAATTAATTTTAGCTTACTAAAGTTCATTTAGTCAAATTAAACTTAGGTTTACTATCAAGTCCATCTCATACTTAAAACTATCTTAAGTCTAATTAGTTGTTAAACCCAGTAATTCACTCTATAACTTCAATTACACCATAACTTAACTCATTCTTAGTTATACTAGTACAAACATATCATATTATCAATTTCATTTCATCTTTCTTTCTTTTTTCTTTTTCTTTTTTATGCAGGGGGCTAATCACTCCCTTCATCACCCTCATGATGGAGAAGGTGATGGTCATCATGCCCTCTATAATGCCCATGATCATTTAAAATTTGTAAAATAGAGCTTAACAGGGGATTTATCATGCCTATGATCTTCCAAATTTTGCAAAACAGTGTTCATCATGAGGTAGATCATGCTTGTGATCATCTTTAAACTCCAAATCTAAAATAAACATAGGTATCATCACACTTGTGATGAATGCCCTATGTTTGTTTTTCACATTTTCCCTTGTTTAATTCTTCTAAATTAGCTTATTTAACTACTTGTTTCATATCTTAATTCTCAATATCATCATACAAACTTGTATTCATACTTATATAATCTTTTATACATATTTCTACATCATATTTCATTAAGACATAACATGTCACACCCCGAAGGATACCCTAAACGTGGCAGTCCGCCACATATGATATCAAGACTTAAGAATGACTACTTTAGCCATGCGGAAGTCTTGGTATTATATGTAAGGCATCTAACACGGCAATAGGAAACGCTTTTGGGAAGTGTGGTCTAAGCAAGTAATAATGAATATACAAGAATCCAGAAATAAAATAGATCATAATATTAATAATCAAAGATCTATTACATGATTTTTAGGGGCATACCCCCGCTAAAACCCAAAGATCGAAACAACTAATAGTTTTTACAATAATTTAATACTACATAAAAAGATTCAAAGGAATTCTAATCTAATTCTTCAAGTAGATTTCCTTCAAAAGCTCCAAAAGAAAACTTACGCGAATAAGAGGAGACCTTGGGTACAAAAACAGGTGTTCCTGAGAATGCAAATATCTATAGGGGTATAAACTTATGGGCTTAGTGAGTAAATCCCAAAATTCATACTTGAAACAAAATATCAATCAAGTTTATTAGGCAAGCAAATAAGAAACAGAAAGCACGTGAGTATGTAAGACATATGATTTTCTGAAAATCATACGTTGAATGAATTACGCCCTTCATTTCCGGCCCATTACGGCCACTACTTCTTTTAAAAACATTTTTATAGATCTTACTGGCTCCTATATGCCATCAAAAACATGTAGTTATTATTGGCTCCTACTAGCCATCAATTTTTATATATATTTTATCGGCTCCTACTCGCCACATACATGATATATCGGTTATGCCTACCACCACTATCATACACTTGTCCCACCAATTGTATAATAGCAAATGCAATGTGACTTAACATACGAAGTGCATGCGTAAATTTTTAATTAAAGCCTAGCCATTATATTTTAATTTCTTATAAGTAATCAACCAATTTCAAACACTTCAACGTAATAATACTCATACAATTTATTACAAGTAACTCATGCTTCAATATACTTAATATTCTTTCAATATATTATCATACAACTTCCATTTTATCTTGCCTTAAATCTAATACAACTAAATTTACAAGCACAAACATAAGCATAAAAAAAGGGAGTAAACTCACTTGGCCATGATGACACTCCTTTCTTATGGATGAGTCAATTGGTAATTCCACTAATCGAAATAATCCTCCGGGTACGAACACCCCTCCTCGGGATCACCTAATCAAGAAGAATACCCATAATGAGTATTTCTTGTTGATTCTATGGTACTTATCAAAAACTATGTCATAAGATCATTAAAATTCGGATAGAGACTAATTCCAACTTAAAATGGCCATAACTTGGTCATTTTAACTCGAAATTACGCATATAATATACCATTTTATACCTATTCAAAAAGAGCTATCCATTTGTATCAAAGATATAGATATTATAATGGTTTGAAAAACTTACTTTTTCTTCCTCTTACAAAAACTTGTATCAAATATATAGATATTATAATGGTTTGAAAGACCTTTGAAATGTATAATATATATTATATATATATATATATTCATTGACTCATATCAAACGTATGAAATTAATAAAGTTGTCTCAACCATGAATTTTTTGTAAAAGTAAAGTCTTCTAAAAATTTTGAAAAAGTAAAACTTTTGAAAATTTCTTCTTAGCTTGCTAGAAAATTTCTCAAGTTATTTGAAATGAATATTTTCTTTCCCTTAATTTCATTTCCTTAATCTTTTTGAATTTCAAAAGAAAGATTTTCGTTTTTCTAAATTCCTTATAGCTTAGTTTCTAATATTTTTTGAAATTAGTAATAACTTTATATTTTCTTACATTTAAAGAAATGATTTCCTAAGTTGTTCATTAATCTTATTCCTTAAGATCATTCTATTTTTATGAAAGGAAATTTCTTGGTGTTTGTCAAACTGGTTTATTTGAAATGCAAAGTATGGATGAAAAATGAAGTTTAGTAAAACTTTTGTTTAAACAAGAACTTGAAATTTTTAAATTTAAGAATACCTTTCCAATTTACAATTTTGTAAGTTGTAAGTGTGTATTATCTAAGAATTCCTATGTTCTTTAGTTTCTAAATTCTATTGTGAGCTCCATCAAATTTCTTAGAATAGTTATACTAAGATGGATTCTTAAGTTTTTATAGAAAAATCATTTCTTTCATGATAATATTTATTTTGAAAAGAACTTCTATTTAAGGAAAACTTTGTTTTTCCTTCTTTATTTTGTTGAGACAAAATCAATATGTTCATGCATGATTATGATTATGAAATTATGAAAGCATAAGAAGAGTATAATAATTAATAAAATAAACAAGTAAAGAAATATGTCAATTATTGGAAACCTTAGCTTAATCAAGGTATCACAGGACTAAGAATGGACTAGTCCCAAAAGAAATAAGGAAAAGAAAGCAAATATTGTTTTGACTTGATGAGGACAAGTCTAAGACTAGAGACTAGTCTTAAAATAATATGAAATAAATAAATAAATTGCATAACTTGGATGTAAATAAATAACAATGAGCTTATATGCTCTAAAGATTATATATAAGTACATAATTATATATAGTTACATCTATATAGAAGGTTAACATAATATCAATAATAATATGAGCAAAATAACAACATAGAAATACATAAATACATATTCATGAACAAGAACAATACATGAACATAGTGTAGTATCTATAACATTAAGTTTAGAAAACTCACATCATGGTCATGTAAAGTTACATGACATGGTGAGAAAAATTTAAAGAGAATGAGAGGAAATTTTGAGAGAGCTTTGGGAGTGGTTGTGGACAGAGTTTTGATATGAGAATTTTGGAGAGATTTGGTAGTGAGTTTATGAGTAGTAAATGTGTGAATAGAGAGAAAGAGGAGGAGGATATTTATAGGAAAATAGGGAGTGAATTTAGATATAACAAAATAAAGTGAAAAAGAAAAAAATTTAGATAGATGGAAGAGGGGCGTCGGCCATGGAGACAGAGGGAGAGGGAGATGTAATTTTTTGTATTTTTATGTATTAAAAGTAATAATTTGTAAGGTATATATGATATAAGTTATGGGAAAGATAAAAAGTAAAGATAATAGGTATATGGGGTTGTAAGAGTAGGTGTTAGAAAAAGTAAAGATAAATAAATAGTGTAAACTAGTAATAAATAGTATAATATAAAGTAGATGTGACTAATAAAATATTGGTAGTAAGAAAATACGCGTATAAATGCGATATCTTTTATTTTTAGTTACCGAAAAATTACGAAACTGATTTTTTGAAATCCTTGTATTAAATCGGTCCTAACGGTGTTATCGAAATATTTTTATTATTTTGGGCTCCAGAATATATATTTCGAGAACTGATCCTATTTGAGTTCGAAGAACATTTGAAATTCGCAAATATGATATTTTTATGTTTCCTCAAGTTATTACGAACTATTATCACTAACTAACTCAACTTCGTTTTCTAAGGCTAAAGAATATGGGAATGCCGGATCTAAATTCTAGGGTTTGAACTAGTTTTTTGTTTGACCTTTAAGGTTTCTAATTGATTTTTAATTCTAAGATCAAACTTAAAATTAACCGAAATTTTACGGGTTTACATAACATCAAACACTTAACCTACTCATGCATAAACATGGCTAGTTTTAGCATACATGCTCATATATTACTAATCTACTAATTTTATTAAAAACCCTACACATTTCTAACATGAACTCATCATTCTCATGAATTTACAACAAATAAATTAAAGAAAACAACTAAATTTACTCATTTAATCAACTAAATATTCACTACTACTATTTGAGTTGGTGTAGCTTCTTTTAGCTTAATTTCCTACTTCAACTTGTTTTCTATCTTCATTTTCTCCTAAGATCTTGTTGAATTTGAGATTTAGGGTTTGCTTTTTGAGTGAAGAAAAAGAGAAAAAAAGGAAAAGAAGAAGAAGGAGTAGGGTAGTTGAAAGAAAAAAAAAAAAAGAGAAGGAAGGAAAAGGATTGATTTAAAGGGTTTATGGGCTTGAGCTTTGATTTTGGATTGAGCTTAGTCTTTAATTTGAATTGGACCTCTTAGACAATAAGATTAAGGAAGTTGAAATAATTAAAAAAGAGAAAAGGAATTGAAAAATGATTCTCAATTGATAGGAATTTAATATTTAATTGGAGTTTAGGATTTTGGGACATTAGAACTAATATTTATATCAAACAATAGAATTCAAAATTTATGAGGATTAAGGAAAATTTAGACTAAAGTTTAGGTGTTTTGGAATTAAAATTGATGGTTGAAAAGAATTAAATAATTTAATTTATGAAATTGGTAATTGAAACATTGAAAAGGATATTTGAAATCTCAAATTTCAGTTTAATCTATTTACTAATTTAATTATGTCAATCTATTTAATTATATCATGTAATTTAATTTACCTGATTTATTCAATTAGTCTATCTAAATTCAATTTCTAAACTAAGTTTAAATCAAAGTTTAGAATTAACTACCTATTAAACTATTCAATTATAACATTTCTAACTTAAGTTGGTGATTTTTTTTTTTTTTGGTCATTTCTTTTATTAGTCTTAAAGGGCTTGGTTGTGGAGCCCACAGTCGTAATTTAAGTTTTTAAGCTTTGTTTACCATCATGAATGGCTATTATGTTGAGATACCAGATGGTAAGTTTGTTTTTGTGAAGGTTAATCTACTCATGAGAGTAGAAAATGAAATATTTTTATAAAATTTATTTACCGCTGCTAAATCCTATTATTCTTAGAATCTGATTTCATGATTTTAGAAATTAAAAGTGTTAGCAAATATTCACAATAAACAAGATATATTTATGATGTTAGGTACTCCTTAGCATTCATGAGTTCACAAACTAAATACTTCTCAACATCCACAACACCAAAACACCTAGTTATACCAAGATTATTTCCATGCATAACTCCAATATGAGATAACATCTCATATAGATCATTAGGTTACCATGATAAAGTGGGTACTCACCACCTACTACTAGTAGCCACACACAAGCAACAAGCGAATTCTTATAGAAAATTATTTATTTAGTTAATTCATGTATCCATCTTAAACAAACACAGACAATAAGCAAGGCATACATATACCTAGTGTATTGATTCGTCTTGAGTTATAGGATCCATCACCCGGTTTACATATCAATTAAATTATTAGAGCCACTTATACTTCCACAACCACCTACAATCTACACTTGTATACCTCTCGCTTATACCCGACTATAATATAAGATTTTAAAGTCTTAGAATGTAGATAATTCTTAAATAAAGATATTAAGTGATTTTATTACATTTGTGAACGAAAAGGTGATTTCGAAGAGGTTTTAGTGTGTGGATGGGTAAGTGCATAGGCTGATGTCAATTGTGCACTTTCAAGCATAAAATTTTAAGTCATAGAGTGATACACAGCCTAGTGCATGAGTTGTGCACTTCCAAAGCATGAATTTTGTCAACCATATAGTGGTACACGATATGATGCACGAACTCGTGCATTAGTCATGCACTTCTAGAAATTGTCTTTCTCATTAGTTTTTCATTCTTTCAAATCAAAACCAATTTTAATTCTTTGTAACATCATCTATTACCCTAACACCCTAAAGTACACAAGTTTACGTTGTTTACTAGACTTAACACTCTAAAGATTAAAACTAGTAACAATTTACGTTCTAATGAATCTAACTTATTCATGATCTAACCTCTCTTAAATAAGCAGTATACATTAAATAGGCATTTTAATGGGTTTAGATCCAAAGTGAGACCGTTGAGGGACCCACTCATGATAAAGACTCATTGTAGTTGTAAAATTTGATGAATGACATCAACAATTAAACTCTAAAATACCAAAGTACATTCTTTATTTAGATAATTGGAAATTACATAGACACCATCATACCACCAAATTTCCACCTCATATGATCAAATACTTTATTTCATTAAGTACATTGAGATTTGATACTTTACAACTCCCTTACCTATCAAAATGAATTTGAGTTAGTTAAGATTGCCTTATCCTTTTCCTAGTTCTTTTTCTTTTGATCATGACATTAGATATTGATGCAACGGGAAAAGTAAGGAACAAACCATTGATAACTATTATGTTCTATGCCTTAGGGCATACAATTATAGGACACTTTAAAAGCTGCTAAAAATAGAACTAAAAGTGCAAAAAAAAAATCCTAAAATGAAGTACACATAAAGATAAGTAGCATGCCACAAACGGTGTGCAAAGCCAACAATCCTATAAAAAGTTATAAATAAAATGAAACTTTCCAAAAATACTAAAAATACTTGTTTAAAGTCCTAAACAAAGGAATTTGGCCAAAAACTAGTCTAGCTCGTTGTTAAAACTAGTGACTTCTTTTAGTTAGCTCGTTTCCTTCCAAGTAAGGTCGTTAGATAATCCAACAATAATAGATCAATTTCTATCCTACTTCTCTAGGTACCTATTTGCCACTATATCGACCTCATCAGATACTATATACATCCTACTCCTCTAACGCCATGTACATACCTCACATAAATTACTATAGTCTTAGGAACCTTTTCTAATCAAATCTATGAATAGTAAAATTGAACTATAGATACTCATAAAAAGTTGCGCCACAATTTGTCTATAGTTTGAGAAGTAAAAATGATTAGTCAATTGATGATCTTGCCTAGGTATAGAAAAGCTTAAATTTGGTTATTAATTAGGGTTAATGACGAAAATGGTATCTCAACTTTTGCAAAAAGAACAATTAAGTACTTAAAGTTTGGTTTTGTATAATTTGGTATTTGAACAAAATTTTTGTTGATATTTTTCATACTTAAAGTTTGGTTTTGACAATTTTGGTACCTGAATAAAGTTATTGTTGACTTTTTTCATACCTGAAACAAGTGAAATGACATATGAAAAGATTTTACAAAAAGTTTGTTTAGGTACCGAAATTATGAAAACCAACTTTGGATATAAAAAAAGTTAACAAAAATTTTGTTTAGATATCAAATTATTCAAAACCAAACTTCTGGTACCTAATTGTTCTTTTTGCGAAAGTTGGAGTAAATAAATGCGTTTTTTCACTATCAAGAAAGTGCGGTACATGACAAAGCTTGGAATTGGGTAATATCTTCCATATTGCTGAGATGACACGAAGGTTCTTTATATTGACTATGAATCCTTCCCAGGAACTTGTAGAGAATGGAATCGAAATTGCCATAGAAAGGGGTTATAGATACAATATATCGCCGATATCACATGATTGTTTTCCCACATGGCCCATGGGTTGCCAAAAAGCTTACAATAAAAAGAGAAAAATATCATAGCCCAACGTTAGGGCCTATGGTGTGAAAGACCAGTTTTTGGAGAAAATTTCATGTGATATTCAATGCAGTAGTATTTATAGCATGATGCCACAAGGATGAATACAATATGTTTTAGGAAAACATGAATAATTTACATTCAGTTTCATGTATTTTGCCACTAATATATATATTATAATACTATAAGATAACTGGCATCTCTAAAGTATATTTTTATTGCTAATTCTTTTTCTATAAATACATCTCATACCAATTTCCTTGACAGAAATTTAACTTCTTAAAATCAACTTTCTTGTAATGTATAAAATGAAAAAACTAATATGACTCGCTAACATAAACAACCATTGATACACACTCCGTTTCTAAGAAAATCAAACAAATACCTGGAAAGGGATTGACAAAACTAAACACTCATTAAAGAAATGAGGAGATTACAAATATACTTCTTCATATTTGCTTCAGAAGTGCTCAGCCTATTAGCTTTAAAATTGTGTCTATATACATACATATATATATGTATATAATGCTCAAATTTCTTGCTTTCCTTTTTTCCCCCTTTAAAAAGAAGTTAGATTTAAATTCCTGCATAACTATTTTACCTTAGTTAGTTCCGTGTTTTTTACTTTTAATTTTAATATTTTTTATTATTGTATCTAATAATGAAACAATAATTCAAAGGTTTCTGGATTCTAATCCTCGAATTTAAAAGATAAGGGCAAAATATGGCTATTCTTCGTAAGAAAACTAGCAATTCACGTGAGAAAACAAAGTTTAGAAATCTATTGCAATTGGGCAGGTATCATGACACGAATTGCCCCAACTAATTATATATACATATATATATATTCCTCGATTTTAGGGTAAATATAAAGGAGCAGTTTTGTGTAATAGTTCCGGACCCGACATAATAGGGATTACGATTTCTATCTGAACCCAATCATCAGTGATCATGGGACACGATTTGGATGTTTTATCACGGTTCGGGCCCAAGACAACCTAAGTTGGCTTTTCTTTTCTTTTTTTTTTTTTCTCTCTCTCTCTCTTATTTAAAGTTTGTAGACACATACCATTATCTATTAAGATTTTAAAATATACGTATCAATAATTTGACATATAATAAAATAAAATATCGTTGTAAGCCTAATAAAAAAAATTGAAAATATAAATATTGAGAAGTGGCATTAAAAGCGTATGATTCAAGCTTAAAAACATAATTTTATTATATATTTGATTAGAGCCCAAATAATGGGCCCATATTAGGTTGACCCATCTAATTGGGTTGAGACTTGGAACCTAATATAAATTTTATTTACATATAATAACACAACATCATATGAACATTATAGAGGTCATAGGTTCAATCCTTTCTGACGGTATAAATACATTTTATCTTTCACACCCACACACATGACACATGGCAGAGGCAAATTAGAGACGCATAGTGAAATAGAAATGAAGACATGACATATTTGGAATTAGGAACAAAAAGTGGTTTTGATTCATTGTTATATATATATATATATATATATAATATATATAATCAGCTTAAGAAATTTTTAAAAAATCAACAAGGCGGATTCTTCTCCTCCAAAATCTTATCTTGATTTAATAAATGTATAGAGAATAGAAGTTCTAGAGAGTTTAGTATCCTTATTAATGCACAAAATATTTATTTTTAGTACAAAGAGTACAAAATCTTTGATTTTTTTATGATTTAGAAATAAAAATCAAATATGTGAAATTCAAATTTACCAGTTGCCATGCTTAAATCCAAGTTCCAATAGAATAAATAGATGTACCACAATGCCACATCAATAATCATCTTCAACCTCTAGCTAGGAATCCTATCTCTTTTATATTCAAATCAGGAACTTCCAAGCTTTTTTTAGCATATGCACCAAATCAATGGCGGATCGCATTAAGATACGTTGAATGGAGAACGAAAACTAATCTTGATTCATAGTTCTGTTAGATTAAATTGGCATGAGAAATCTGAGAAAAATCAATAATGTGGATTCTTCTCCTTTAAAATCTGATCTTAATTCAAATAAAAGTACAGAGAATAGGGCTTCTAAGACTTAGTGTCTATTGATGAATCAAATATTTAATTTTTATTATAAAGAACACAAAATCTTTGTTTGTTTTTTCAATTTTGAAAAAAAAAAAAACAATTCTATGAAATTCTAAATCACCACTTACCATTCTTAAATCAAAGCTCCATAATGTAAATAGAGGCTCCTTGAACATCTTTGTACATCAAAAACACATAATAGTCACTAACATACACAAATCAAAGTTTGAGTTTCAAGTTATGGTTTCAAAATTGTTTCTTCAAATTTGTCCTTTTCTATTATAACTGGAGTAAATTATTACTACAACGAGATTCTCAAAGTGAAAAGCTATCGATTGATAGCTTTAGTTCACTATAAGGTTTCTTCCCTACTACCAAACTTAATTCCGTCAATGACTGCCATCTTGTATTGATGTTTTTCAGCAGATGAAATAATGGGTCTGTAGTGCGTAAGCGAAAAAGGCCCCTTATGGGTAGTGGGTGAGGAAAGACAGTTCCTTTCTTGCTTTAGAAAAGAGAAGAGTGCCAATGTGGCTACTAATTAATCTAAATCAATGGCACATGGGAGCCGTCTTGACACAAGGTTAGTGTTCTAGCCTTTCCAAAGTGTATTTCACTAATGGCTTCTCTACCCAACCTTCCTCTCCCTCCTCAAATTACTCAATTTCTCAATCTTTCTTACGCATCACCACTGACTGCTGCTAGCTAACCTAGCCATCTTTATTTGAATGCCACAATACAATCCTTCTTGGATAAGACCACCACCACTAGACTCCCTACCCCCCTAAAATCGGTCAATTTGATGCATCATTCTTAACTAACCAATGATGGACCACCTAATCTTCTTTCTGCGAGTCTTTGCTACTTTTATCAACTGAGTTCATGACTCGAATCCAACCCATTGACTAAAATTTTGTCTTGTGCAAGCCCATGTGTTTTGCTTCCTTTAAATAAGTTCATCAACTTTTGATAAATATATCTCAGTGGTATAAATCCTAAGACATATAATTAAAGAAGAAATTTTGTTGTGGAAATAGATTAGAATAGACTGGAAATACCAAGAAAAAATATAGGAAAAAAATAAAACCCCATTAAGGATATATATGCATCTAAGGCACAATGGTAATAAGAGTTGAGTATTTCTAACTTGTGTAGACACAATGACATTAGAGTCAAAGAAGGATAGGAGGTTTGTTGACAAATCTTAGAAACTTTAGATTTCTAATTACCATTAATATACTTAAATACCCAAGATGACACTTGGCTTAAAGGATGAGTTAAAACTTAGGGTAGCACATTGTATACAAAACTTAAGGTCTTTGAAATAAATGAAGCATAGCTTAAAATTAGGATTAAAGTAGGTATAGGTTCTAAACGTAGGATTCGATTAATCTGATAGAGTATGCATAAAGCTCAAATTTGTTAAAGTAAATTAGCTCAAATTTGTTAAGAGTGGTGTTGATAAGAGGGATCCTTGCAATTTTAATCATCATCTATGATTTTGGGGAATTTTACCAATTAACAAAATGAATAGAAAGAGAATATGCTAAGGCTTTCACTAAGAAAGTATAATTATAGTTAAATTATATCCTAATGTGATGATATTTTAAGACCATCGATACTAAAGAATATGACACTTTGAAACTAGCTTTATGGTGGAATAGCATATTCCTTAAAAGACAGAAGAACATATGAAATAGAGTCTTAGAGTTTTTTAGAAGTAGAAGAAACTTCTAAGAATGAAAGATTTTGAGAGAAATAAATAAATAACCTACATTATTATATATGATTTTTGTAAATGTTCTCGCAAGGAAGAGTATTTGTGTCTTTCCCTTGACCATAAAATGATCCCCTATAAATACCTAAGGTATAATTGTTACTCTATTCTCTTCCCTTAAAATACCAGTTTTGATTTAGACAACCATGATATGATGTTTTCTTCGACATTTTTATTCTTATTATTATTGTTTTTGTTTCTTAATTAAAGAAAATTTAAAAGAGGTTTCTTGATAATACTTCAGAACCTATGCATAATATTCTTAGAAATCTTTCAAAGTTTTCTTTGATCCATAGAATTTTGAAGTGTAAAACATAAGAGATGAATGTTTCCACAACAACTTTATAATTTGGACTATAAGTGGATTGGTGATTCTTAGAGAATGAAGAAGATTCAAAGATCAGCATTATGAATACTTGATGAAAATAATAATATTTTATAAATGAATTTCAATATTGGAACATGTTTTTCCCTTAATGAATGAAGTAAGAAGGATCAAGTGTTGTTTTAGATTATTGAATATAGGGATTTGTTGAACAAATTGAATAAAATTTTCAAAACTATTGTTTTAAGCCGACATGACACCTAATGTGGGTTATGTTATGCCCTGTACTGAGCCTTTGATTCCAACACATGACCTTCACACAGCCATGTTGCCACCCATGGAGAGCCTCTCATCTCAACATGGCCCAACTTCTTTTAGAATTAGAAAATTCTTCCTTTAAAGCTTATGAAACTCATTTAAATCATTTCTTTAAGTTTTAATTACACTTTAAAACTCTAAAACTGAAACAAAACCAAATTAAAATACCAATTTTATGAGATTATATATCAAACAACCCAACAATAACCATAACTTAGTTTTCGTTATAAACCTAGTATGCAAAAAGTGAAATTAGAGGTTAAATGATAGTCATAAATACCTTTTAAATTAATTCTTATATAAAAAACTAGGAATATTATAATATCACTAATGCATTGAGACAACATTTCAAGTATGCATATACTATAGTTGTTGCTTGTATTTTCCTAGATATAATTCCAAATTACTATAATAATTGTCTATTGTGTATGCTTGACTCTCTAGTTGGTAGATTGGGAGTACCAATCATGTTGACATAGTACCTTAATGATCCTTATGCAACGTTCTCCTTGTATGGGGTTGTGCTTTGAGATTATTACAAATAGACTAGGCGATTTAGATTCATAGATTCAAAGATGTTAGGGAGTATCCAACATTATATATGTATATATTTTAGGGTAAACATCAAATTTGATTCTGAACTTTAAATGAAAATTTATTCATAATATATAATTTTTGAAGCCTTCCTCGCCATTGTCATTTCAAAATTAATTTTCCACTAATATCTATTGTAAAAATATCATTACTCTCCAAGTCTTTTCAATAATAATATCTATTATACCTTTTTAATATTATATTTCCATGTTGTTACATTTCATGAAATATTAACATTTCATATTAGTAAATTTATAATTTATTATTTACAAAGCCTTCAATTGTATCGTGTCCCTTCAAGTTAACATTTAAATGATAATATCTACTATGAAAATGCTATTATCCTGAGTTTTTCTCACTAATAATATCTATTGTACCTTTTTTTTTTGGCCAAAATCTATTGTACCTTGTTAATATTATATTTTTACATAGTTATGTCTCATGATATTTATTACTTTTTTCATATTGATACCTTTTTAGTATAACCTTTTTTCTTGTTGCTACATTTCAAGGAAAACAACCTAACCTTGGCTTTCAATATTTATGGGTTATAAAAAAATGAAAATTGATGGTTTAATATAATATATGATTATATCATTAATATTTATAATATATTATTTATTATTACTATATATTATATAATTTTTAGAAGCATTTTCTTTCAATTTAATTTTTTGTTTAAACTAAAAAGTACCCATTCACAAAACTACATTAATGCTTTATTCAATATATAAAGAATACTAGCTCTTCTCACAACCACATTCATGTTTATATTTTTGTTTTCATATACCCTTTCCAAAGAAACATTTAATTTTATATCTTCTAATCATACTATTGGAATCAAATGGTAAAAGAAAAATGAAAAAAATAATTACCACTTCACATAAATCGAAGGACAAAATAGAAAATCTTGTTATGTTGGTTTTTTTTTTTCTTCCAAACAATATCTTCATTGATAAAAGTTTCAACCATTACCTATTTAAAAGTGTTTACATTTCCCATTTCCACCTTTTCAAAAACAAATCAAATAGTCATGAAAATTTTGATTAGGTATTAAATTGATTATTTCAATGTTAGGTACAAAATTGAATTTTTATATACAAAGTCACTAAGCACTAATATGATATTTTACCTATATATATCTATTATAATATATATAGTTTTATCCCTTTGTGTTTCCATGGCCTAAAAATTCAACATAATAAATTACTAACTATGCATTTAATTAGGTAATTGCATGTAATTGTGTTATTCTTTGAGCACATACATTTGGTCAGGGTATATGTGTATCGAACTTGACGAACTCTAGTTGATTCTTTTATCTTTTTTAAATACAGAAAAGAGGAATGGTTTACAATATCAGTTTTTATGACCAATTAATGGAATATGAAAATGCTATTAGATAGGTTTGTAGTGAAGATTGTGACTTAGATGAGTTTAGTATCATAAGAAAAGGAATAAAGACAGTTGTGAGTTATGAAGTCTGTTTCACAATATGTAAAGCCAAAGGCGGACACAGATTATGTAACTGGAGAGGGACTCTTATTAAGTTAATCTTAAAATTATTTATTAATATTCACCCGCTATTACAATTATATTACATTTTATATAATTATGAGAATTTCATAATGCTTTCAACGTGTTATTTTTTACATGAAAAAAATCATTCAAGCAATAAGTAAGAGTATTTAGTGCATTTCATAAGAGATGGTATATATGTCACTAAAAACATTAATTATTAATTAAAAATATAAAGTTAATATATGTATAAATTTCGCTTTTAATAAAAATAAATCATAAAATATATCTAGATATGTTATTTATTCAATACTTGTGTTCATTTTCTTAACATTACTTATAGAATAAATAATATTACTAAATCAAATTATATAATTAATGTGTAATATGATTGCTTTTAGCACAAATAGATCATAAAATATATGTAGATAGAAAAGTTATTCAACAATTTATGCACATTTAAATAACATTAATTGAAGAAAAAGTTAGTAATCAAATTATATGATTAATGCACAATAAGATTTAATTATAATATGAATAAAATTATTATTATCTTATGGTGTACTTTAAATATAAAATAGTTATTAACAAAAATTTATTTATTTTGATAATTTTATGATAAAAGAATTTAATGATATTAGTTATTGTGAAAGAAAAATTAAAAATAAACATATATATGTATATATATATATATAGAGAGAGAGAGAGAGAGTAGTTAGTGTAACAAATATATATTAAAAAAAAGTAAAAAAAAAAATACTCCCATGGGATTTGAACCTAGCTATGACCTCATGGGTGTAAAAGAAGATACTTAATCACTAGACCATACTTAGTTTTATATCATAATTCTCTTTTTATAATATACATATAATATATAATCTTTTCTTCTAAAAAAAATCTAGAAATTAATTTTCTCGAGTCTAGGGGCCTGTTATATGGCTTGTTAATTGTATTAGTAGGCTCTATAAGTCCCTTGTACTAAAATATTTAATTAATGTCAATCTCAGTTATATGAAATAATTATGGATATAGTAAATGAATGTTGATGACATAAATGTTATTGGTGGATTAATATGTCTAGATTTAATATGGACACATGCCAAACTGTATTAATTCATATATCTAGGGCATTATAATGTATACACCAATTTCTCTTGAAAATGGGTTAGAAGGGATAGAAAGGGAGAATGTTTAGGTGATGATGGAACCAACATTTGGAGAGAGGGAGGAAGTAGAAGAAAAGAGAGAGGGAGGAAACAAGGGAAGAGAAAGGATTACATAATTTATAAGAAACTCTATTGTTTCATATTCTAGTCAATCATTTGGCCATTAATATAATAAATATTTCAATGTTGTGATCACTATTGTCTCAAAATAATTACAAAGATGTTTCTATCTTTAAATCATATAATTCAAAAACAATACCTTTGATATTCTCTATTTGTTTTTCTAATGATTTATTCATACATTTACCAAAAATTATTAAAAAGAAAAAACAACTTTTTGAAATCCTTAATTAAGGACATCATATTTTATAAAGAATGACAATGATAGTGAAAAAAAAAAAAGGTAAATTAGATTAAGAAGAGGATTCAGTGTTTGCGGATAATTTTTTTTTAAAGTATTAATATTTGAAGTGGTTAAAAAGAGGAATCAATCTCTAGCAAAGTGTGTCAAATGAGATCATAGGGATTGAACATTGAAGAAATTTAAGAAAACTTAATTGAAAACTTATTCATAAAACGTTAATTCCTCTTTTTAATCACTTAAAATATTGATATCATAAATGAATTTAGCTCCAAATATTAATATTTTCTACTGTAATTTAAAAAAAAAAAAGCAAAAACATATGTTTTAAAGTGTAGAATACTTTAAAGTATTTCAACTGTCAATACCCTTAGGAGAATTGCTCCATATGATCTTTTTTTTCTTTCTTTTTTTCTTTTTGGTTCTTCCACTGTAACTGCTACAACTTTCATTATTGTTCCTCTACTTTCCATTGCTCTTGTGTAATGATAAAGAAATTGAGGTCCTTAGATTTGTCGATGACATTGTAGCCTAGTGGCATATTCCCTTGTTTCTCAAGTGAGAGATATTAGGTTCAAATCCCTCCTTCCTCAATATAATGACCAAAGAAAAGAAAAAGTCTTAGATTTTAAGAATGAAATAATTATTGTACCTTTACTTTTCATTGCTTTTGTGCAAGGATAAAGAAATTAAATGATAACGATATATAATCAAGTTGACAAAGACAAAGAAGAAAATTAAAGGATTTCCACATTTGAATTATCTGTAATTATGTTATTTATTTGCATTTACTCAATTATTTGTTGTAATTAGTTTCCTATTTCTATGCTCATGTAATCAGTATATATTCTAACCATATCAAGAGAATAGTAAGCAATAATTCTAAAATTTCTCTTTTCTTAAAATTCCTTTATGGTATTAGAGCCAAGATTTGCTCCCTGATTTTTTTTAGCTACATTTTTCAATCTTCAAGCCTCTCATCCCTCTAATTCCAATGGCTAACGAGAATATCACAAAACGTATTTCTACCAACACTTAAAACATCTATCCTTCTTCTTGACCATCATATTCATTGTTAGTGTGGTACTTAAGGTCATGTAGTCTCTTGCTGTCCCTTTTGTAGATGACATTTTCCACATGTGCAACCTCCTCCTCGTCCCGACAATCCATCACAATCTCTACCACCATCTCCATGGCAAGCTCAAGCAAATGATGCAACCACCCTTACCCCATTACTACATGACTACTTGATGGTGGAACCACTTATCATGTCACCATCGACTTAAGCAATCTCTCTCTCCACAATCCTTAGGGTGGCACCAATGAAATTATGATCAGCGATGGCTCTAGACTCCTAAAATAATGGATTGCAAGAGATTTTAGAGAAGCATACCTATGTTTATGAAGGATCTATAGATGTACAAGACACAGCAAGGAGTGAACTTGCAAAGAATATTCCATATCTAGAACAAGAATTAAAATGTACAACAACAAGTTTGATTTCATTATGAATATCATTCTGATTAGAGATGACTTAGTGTTTGAGAAAAATGTTGTCTTGTCTAAGGTGGTAAGTGAGCAACAAAGTGATAATATGTTAAAGCCCCAAGCTAGAATGACTGGTTATATTTACTATCATTTGGCTGAGATGACAAAATTTTTCCATCTTATATTTCAAAATTAGACAGTTACTTTTTATTTTGATGGATTAGCTTAGAAGGACTATTTTCATCAACACCTAACTACTAACCTCAATTTTGCTTTTCAGCAAGCATTGGGCAGCCATTGTTTCTTATATATTGTCCTCTCATCATTGCCTATATATTTATACCATATATGGAATGGGACTTGGACTTATATGCTTTTTTTTTTTCTTTAGCATTAGGAAGCAATGAAAGCAAGTAACCAACAAGAAGCATCACAAATTTCATGCACTCTATTTTAGGCACTTAACTTAGGATATGTTCAGCCATAGGCTACTGTGCTAATAGCACAATTAAGGAAACAAAAGCCAATAGATAAGTAAAAGACTGAACTTTTTTTTTACCTTGGCTATTTTACCAAGTTACAAATAGAGGTCAATGCATCATGGTCATTTTTCTCCAAAAGATAGAAATTTTTTTCCCCAAACTGGATACTCCGCTTATATAAGTTAATGATACTGGAGTTGCAAGCAAAGGATCAACCACATCACATTTTCGTATACCAGTCCTTTAACAAGCTATTGGCTGCTCTATTTCAATTGGGAATTCAACATATCAAATGCATCATTTTCATGTCTCGAATAATTACACGATGGGTTAATGGGATCTTATTTTAAGGCATTTTTTTTTTCATGACATTTCATCAAACACTATCATGGCAACATTGAATTCCAACCTTGAAGATAAGGTAATTTCAAGGAGCGGAGAAATTCTTATAGCTCAAAAATAAGTATGGGGATAAGGAGTTAAAGGATTACATAGTTACAACAATCACAACAGATTATAGAGATTATAGATTAGCATATTGTAGTTAAAGTAGCTATAGGTAACAACAATTGTAACTACAAACAATTGTAACAACTAGATCAATATAGATTTATAAATAGTAGAAAGAAAGTAAGGAAATGGGTATTGATAGAACCAAATTTTCCGCAATCACAATAGTGTGATTGTAGGAGCTTTGGCATATATTGAATGTTGCCATACCACCACTGTCATCTTGTGATTATTGTAAACCCCAAAAACTTCCACCATACGATATGACCCTAGATTAGAAATTATGGGTTGACTAGTAACCCTAGGAGTTAATTGGAAACTCTAGTGTAGATAGATACTTTAAATTTGATTCGGTTTGGGACTCATAAACTTTATAAAAGGACTTCTTTGACCCCAATTGATTCCAAAAACAAGATTTCATATTCCGAGTTAATAATTCAGGTTGTGATCAAAGGAAACTTCAAATCCTAAACCCGAATCCTTGTCAAACAGACAGATTATATAGGAAAACCTAAATATGGATATTAAGTGATTACCTTAGTATTCATAGAGACCGGGATTGAAACAAGGTATAGTAATGAACCTATATTTGGATTGAAACCCTAAAATTTGAGAGTTCTAGTCAGTAATAAACTACATTGATAAGATTTCATAGTGAGTACCCAAATCTAATATATATAGAACTAGTATAGCCTATATATTAGTAGTAATATTACATAAATGACTCAATAGGATTTTAGTTAGAAAATTGTGATCTTAAGATGAATGGTTAGATATAAATACCTAATAAAAACATAAACTGATATATCTCTTGAGATCTAGACCTCAAACACAGAATTGAATTATACCAATAATCAAATTAGGGTTTTCTAAAGCCCTTGGAGCCTAAAAAAAAATTGACCCGAAAAGCTTATAAAATCTAAATCGCGTAGGATAAATTTTCTTAAACAATTAGATACGTACTATTAAAGTTTAAATTGTACTTTTTGTTAAACTAAACACTTCGTAGGATCCATTAAAGACCTTTGTACATATACATTTACTTATATAAGCTAAAATATACCCTAATAGTGTAATAAACTACCCGAAAACTTAACTAAATAACATCTAACTATTATATAATAATATATAATATATATATATAATCTTAGCTTGCTAGAGACGGTTTCCATTTGGAGTGAAGGCTGGGATCTTCTTATTTTAGTAACGAAAATCCTTCACCTAAACAAAGTTAAAGTCAATATAAATCTAGTTTCAACCAATGCAAATCGGCCAAATCATCCTCCATATTTATGACAATCAACAAGGGAAAGGAATGGACAACAAACAAGAGCAATTCGTGCAGATTTGAGGAAGGAACGCGACTGGAAACTTGCACTACATTATATAATATATATATAAATGCAAATGAACTCGACGGCTAAGCAAACAAACTCCAAACTTTCCAAACTTTCCAGAATTCATCTACATCTTATTAGGAGTAGAACGAACCCAGAAACCGAATTTTAAACCCTCACACCAACCCCATTCGAAATTTCGAACAAACCTTGGAAAAACGTCAAAAAACGAGCTTGAGGTAAGTGATCTTATTCCGCGAATTTTCTTTCAGTTTTAAAGATTGATACTGACTTTTAGACATCTTAGGAAGCTAACCAAGGCCATTAGGAGCTTCGAATTTCATTGTGAGGTCGCGGCGAAGGTATTTTTCCCAAACCCTAGCCAAGTTTGATTATTCGAAATCATGGATAGCATGTTGTTTTTAGGTTATGATTCTTGGATATTTAGGTTTATTAGGTTCCTAGGAGTTGTTTAGATCCAAAATCCCGACGTTTTGACATCGGGATTCGTCGGAATTGGCCGCGGCTCATCGGAGAAGACGATGAACAGTGCTCCCGATGAGCACGGGCTGGGTACACGGGCGTGTACACCCCGTGTACCTCCGGGCCAAATTTAAAAAAAAAAAAAGAAAAAAAGAAGAAAGAAAAACAAAACTAAATAAATATTAATATAAGTAATTTCTGAACTTTTAATATTTTTCCTGCATTTATTTATTTTCTGGAATAATAATAATATTATTATAGTATAATAATATTAAATCCGAAACTATTTATTTATTTATTTAAATTTAAAAATAAAATTATTTTTCTGACTTATTAAATATAGTAGGATGTTTTAATACTTAATCTATTATTATTAATCTAAAAAGAATTTTTTTTTTGAATATAAATTACCTAATTAAGTAATTCCATAATAAGTTTTTAATTATAATTATTAATAACCTTAATATTATTAAAAAATTTTGTTAAAATTTTTGAAAATATTATTTTTTTTAAATAATATGAATTATAAGACTAAAATTACTTTAATTGAAGTATAAGACAATTAGTATAATTCTTAATGTGATGGAATATAATTATCCTATCCAATCTATTTTCGGAAATTTAATTATTATTATTATTATTATTATTATTATTATTATTATTATTATTATTATTAGTATTATGATATTATAATTATTTTTAGTGCTATTATTGATGATAATTATTAATGTTTTCATGATTTTCGAAAAGCGAAAAATAATTTCGAAAATAGTTATAATTAAGTTAATAAATTCTTTTATTAGTGAGTATGTTTTCATAGAAAGATATATATATGTATAAATTATGAGTTAGTAAGTACTAAATATATACTAGAATATTTATATATATAAATAGATAACAATGGAAATTTAAATACTCCAAATTTGTGAGTATAGGAACATCTATATTCTATAAGAAAAATTTATTAAATAATTTAAAAGAAAACCGATATTTTTGGACAATAAAAATGAATTAACGAAGTTATTAACTTTTTAAATACCCAATTGATCGATTCACATATCCAACCAGAACCAAGACAATAAAACTGTGAGTACAAGGATTTAGAACTTAGAACTATTTTGAAGGAATTAGCTAAGAATAAAACAGATACCCAACCAACCATTCGGACATTTAAAATATTCATAAAACTAAATTGTATAGTCTAGAATTTTAATATTTATATTATCTATCTCAATAGGTGACTCGGGTATTGGGGAGGACCTACCTGAAGATTACTACGATTAAATAGGATGGGCAGGTGAGTGACTCAGTCTTATTACATTGATTGTGCTTGTACTAGTAGTGAACCATAAATAAAAAGATAATGAAAATTGGTGATCTGTTTGAAATATGAAAGTTGTGTATTGTATTCCATTGATTGCCATGTCACTCTAAAATAAGCGATAACATAATTACATGTATCTTGATAATGTATGTATTATCTAATTGAGTGTCTGTATTGCTTGATCACCCCCAAATTGACTAAAAACTACTGGTACCATAATAGAAAATAATCATGCATTACATACTATGCATAAAAAGCATTGAGTAAGTGGTAGCCTACTACGTGTTAGTTTCTCTGATCTCTGGTAATGCTTGAATTATCTAGGCCAGAGAGCTAGTAGTTAATTGCAAGATTACTTTTGTTCTGTTAATACCATATGAACTACATGGTAACGAAGGACGCCGCTTATGGTATTACATGGGAATAACTAACACTTAGTGGAGTTTCTAAAGCTAAAACAGGAAATAAATAATGGAACATGATAAGCTTAAAGAGATAAATAAATTTGAGATTATTATTTCCTAGAAGCTTAAGTCTCTCCTGGGTAGGTGGACCATAGATTGTGATCCTTCAACCCCAATGGGAGGGCGTAAATCTTCACCCTGTTTGGATTTCGGGTTATCCAAGCTTGTAATGTTCATTTGTGTGATTGATGCATTTCATATGATTGTTAAATAACTTGTATGATATGTGTAATAAGTTCTGGTTATTCACTGAGCTTGTGTTTTAGCTCACACTCCCACAGTCCTTTCAGGTTCACCCTGCGACCCTGGCTCATTACTAGCAGGAGCATGGTCCCGGTAAGAGATTAGAAGCTAGAAGTTTAAAGTTTAGTATATGATTAGAATATCTATATCTATAATAGACTTGTGATGCATTTAAAGTGCATTAGAATCATCAGCTATGATTGTAAGGACTTATAAAGCATATGATCTGTAATATTATAGTTTGTAAAAGTTGTTTACTAGTTTACATCTTATATATGTTTGTTTATTCCATCCAAGCAACTAAAAGATCCTGTTTTTAGAAATCATGTCATTCCTAGAAGGTAAACTAATAATGGTAATCGAGTGGTTCTTGATTATTATTATTAGAATACCCTCGGGGCGTGACAATTATCCTCAAGACTACTTATGTCACAAACACAATAGATAAGCACCATCATTAGGATTTCTATTAGAGAAGATAATACAAAATAGAGAATCTAAGGATTACCTTCGTAGAGTGAAGGGGGATTTGAGTAGAGAGAGTAAAGAATAGGGAAGCAAGCATTTTAGCACCTTAGATGGAGGAGAGGCGAGACTAATAGAGCATTCTAGAAGAGCCAATTGAGGAGAAGGGTTAATTTAGAAGTAGGTGGTTTGGGCTGTAAAATACTAAAGTGGGTCAGCTCTATCATCATAGTGGATTTGGTCTATTAATTGGACCTTGGATGAAGTGTTCTTGTACAATAAAGTGTACTTCAACATAGTAATTCAATTTTCAATATAGTAACAGGCCTGAACCAAAGGTACCAGAAAAGTGGCAACAATAGTATATTGAGTATAGTAAAGTAATGGATTGAGATAGTATGAGTGAATGTGTGAAGGGACTAGAGAGGATTGGAGAAGGTTCTTTCTCCATTTGCTTTTTATAGGTATTTATAATTAGAGGGAAGTGTACTCCCATTTGCATCTATTATAGTTCCCATGATTCATTGGCATGCATATATCATGGGCATTATGAGAAAGAATGTGCAGAAATAAATACAAGTTATCATGTGTCTCTAATATCATTGGATAGCCTTAAGCTTAGAGACTTAATGATAGATATTAAAGAGGATAATAGGGTAAGAATATTTGTAGAATATGAAATTAAAAAATAAATATTATAAATCTTAATCTTGAATGGGTCTGTAAACAGTTAAAATGATGAAACTAAGTTTGGACTAATTTATAATGCGATTTAAATAGTTCAACCCATTTTTAATTGTGTCAAATTTTTATATATAGACCTACTTGTGCTTTATTGTGTCTAAATTGACAAATCACTTGTCAAATTGCTAGCCTGAATAATCCTTAATTTATATCAAAAGACTAAAATATTGTGAGAATGAAGGTTGCTAGTTTGTTCTTTCTTTAATTGTATCATGTTAATAGTAGTACTTTGATGAATTCTCTCTAAGTAACTTAGGTTTAAACTCAATAGAATTGAAACACACTCTTCTTTAATAGTCCAATATATTAACATATATATCACTAATACAATTTTATTTTGGATATTGTGACCCCATAGTCTTGGCCCCCGTGGTCTCTAACCGACGATCCATAGAAAGTTTTAAAAACCAAAGATAGAAAAGGATAAATTATAAAGACACCACTTGAAAACTGTTAAAAAGCATGAATCCCTATTTTTTAAAGAGTCTATACTACCCTGAAAAAAATGTGGGTCCTACTTATTTAATTGAATCATTGTCTATGTGTATATTAAATATGATTTTGATGCTGATGTAGTGTATTACCTAGTTTTACAAAATAATTTTTTGGATTAAACACCTATAAACCCAATTATTGCAAACCCCCCTCCCCCCCCCCCCCCCCCCCAAAAAAAAAAGGAGAAAAACTTGATAAACACTTTAGAACATATTATTAGAAAAGAAAAAAAAAAAGAGCATAATTTTAAGAAAACCATATAAATTCCATGAACATTTAGAGTACTTTTAACATGAATACATCAGTGACGAATATGAAAGACCGGGAGCAAATATTTTAAGGAAAAAAGGTTATGATATAGAAGAATTTTTTAAAAAAAGAAAAATAATTTGATCTTAAAAGCAAATATTTAAGAAAAAAGTTTTTTTTAGAAACTTTGTCTTCATAATCTATTAAAAAATGTAACTAAAAGTAGAAGGATCTTTAAATCAATGCAAAGACTTCTTCTTTTTTTTTTTTAACATATATAGAACCCCTTTTTTTTATTAAATCACTTAAAGAGTTTCTTTCTTATAATTTCTTGGCTATTCAAGAGTTGGTTCACTGTAACCGCAACAGAAAATTCCATTAAATCATTGTAAAAGACATTCTATTTTAACATATAAGAGAACATTTTTTTCTTTTAGATTAAATCACATATTTTAAAATAAAGATTTTGTTAGAATGTGATCGAAAAGTTGACCATATTTTGATATTAATGTTAATTGTTTTTATTAACTTTCCTATTTGGACTAAGTTTTCCTATTCAATTAGGATTCCTATTACTAGTGAATAAATATAATCCATTGATTCTATATGATGGACATCTTAGATTTAAAGTTGCTCTGTATAAATTGGTCCTCCCTCCTCTTATCAAGGTACCACAAAAAAAAAAAAGGAAAACCATTCTATCAAATTTCTTTGCAACATTAAGTTTAATGTTAAGGGAGAAAAATTGATTTTAATTTAAAAGGTGTCAACCTAAAGCCTAAAGCTGATCAAGTTTGCGTCTCTCTATAATCACGTTGAATTCCAGATTAAGTAAGTACCTTATGTTTGTACGTAATAAATTATTTATTTAACATCGTGTGTTATAATGATGTTTATGACTTAAGTTTTAAAGAAACAACATGTGGTATCAGAGCATATGTTATGAACAAATAAATTTGTTCATAAATTATGATCATATATTAAGATTTAGATTGTTATTATCTTTATGATAAATCGATTAATAAAATAGAATAAAGTGCATGATATAATGTTTCATAGTCAAATTACTATTGGTTGGTCGTATTATTATAATTATGTTAGATATTAATCTTGATTACTGCCGTTTATATTGTTTTGGTCAAATGAATATTGGATGATGGATACATGTTAGTTTTCAATTCTATAAGAATATGCATCGGGTTTTGTACTTTGTTTTGGAATTGTTTATGAAAAATTATTATTGATCCATGAAGTTTTGATTATGGTTTTGATAAAGTCATTTTATATTCGCTTTTTATCATATGATTCATGCTTAATCATTATTTGTTTTATAAGAAATCATGAGGAAATAGTACTTAAGTATGTTTAATTTGATATTCCATCTTTAAAGACTTATATGACAAATACAAGCAAATGAGAGGACATTATGCAAATTTGGAGACATTGACAACGTAGCTAGCAAAAACAAAGTGTAAGCCACCAGCCTATAATTAAATTGACCATTTCAAATGCAACACAGCTAGCTTTTATACAAAAAGTAGCCAGACATCAACAAACAACCTATACGCTAACAATATTGAAGCAAGGCACCAGCCCTTATAATAAAAATCGAACCAGCCTTCATCAATTCACCAAAGCCGTCTATATAGGATTTAAAAGCCACTAGCTTTAGGTGGTGTAAAACATTCTATACATTTTTATGCATGAACAAAAGTTGGCTACTAGAGATTCAAGGCTGCCAGCCTTGAGTCGACGTAAGTTCATTATTGCTCTCGAAATAATTTTTTTTCAATGAAGGCCACTAGCCTTCATGCTAGTTATTTCTCCTACGACTTTTCATATATAAATTCTCTTGTAGATTTTATTGAAATGAGAGAAGAACCTGACAAAACTCTAAACTAAAATCCTTTGCTCCTAGATACAAATAAGGTAAGATACTAGAAAGCTTTTCTTTTTAGTTTGATAGTGGATTTTATACCAGGATTAAGTGGAAAACATCATTTGAAGTTGTATTTAAGATAGGATTTTCTTGATAAGATAATTTCATTGTTTTCTTATTCATTTATGGATGTGTTTAATACTTGTTCCTTTGTGCTTATTGAGGTTTTTGAGTTGTTGATCTAGATTATTTGATTGACGATTATTATTGTTGATTGAATTATTTCTTATGTTCATGTTGTTTATGCTGTTTCGCTAAACATATGTTTTGGATTGAATTTAGAATGCATGTTAGGTTGGGATTGCAATTAAAAAATTCCTTTCTAACCGATTCTACGATTAGTTAAATCAAGCTTACAAATCTCATAGGAATATGGATTTTAAATTCAATTAGGGTTTAGTAAATAATAAGGATTAGTCAATGGATCACTTTCCTAGGAATATGAAATATTTATTAGTTAATTTAGGATAATCACTTTCTTTGGAAAAAGGAGTTTTTATCTGATGCTTGATTGATTGAAAAACTAAACCCATTAACAATTTGGATTTGCAAGCATATTATAGTCATAGCATACATTTAATTGATTTTTAGATCTATTGGCTCTTAACCTAATTCAATTAAAGATGTTGGAAATCCCATATTTTTATAGATTAGTTATATCTAAAAAAGATCTAAAAACATAATCTTTTTTATTTTGCCTAGCTACAATTATGACTAATACAATTGAAAGCTAGTCCTTACTCCTTATGGACACGACTTGGTACTCCTCGAAATTTTATTACTTCACATGCACCTAGTGCACTGGCTAATAAATATCTAGTATATAAAGGAATTTAAAAAAAGATTAAAAATAGTTTTAAAAGCACATATAGAAAAAGTGTGATCGGTTTTTATTTCTTATGTTTTGATCATTTAATGATATTTTGACCTAAATGAATATTTTAATTCAAAATTCATCCTTTTGGATGTTATGATTATTTTTATATGACATTAAGATTAAGATAAATTTGTTAGTCACCAAAGTGGCCTATGTCCAAAAAAAAAAGTGGCCAAATTAATTTTGAATATGTGGTCATATAATTTATAAATTTTATGGAATGCTATTATGAGGATTTATGATCGATAGAAATGAAGGATTTTACCAAAGGTAAATCGATATTCCATAGCTAATAAACATAAAGGAGGAAATTAATATACTTTTGTCATATATATATATATATATATATGATTATCCAAAGATGTTGTATGGATTTAGCGTGTTTATTAATTTTCTTATAAAATTAAATGGCATTGTAATTATGATGATGATGATATTATTGCTATGTTTGCCTAAAGAGGTTTACAATATAATTTTATGTGTTTGATTATTTTGAATATGTTAATTTAATAATGAGTATTTATGTATTTGAAATTGTTTCCCTACATTCGAAGCTAATGTTGTTACTATCCTTAATGGTTTAAACTTCTTTAAAAGCATGACAAGTCAATTTCCATTTAGGTGTATTGGATCTTGACTTCGCACTTTAGAAGAAAAGTCTGCTAACATTACTAATACGAGTAGTGAAGATGAAAAGTGGAAACATAAGGCATGAGATAGGTGTCGAGCCTGGATTTTTCCACTTATCTTATCTGGTTCATTTCTCCTAACCCGATTCACATTAAACCCAACCCATTTAACATGAATCCTAACTAGGGGTTAAAGAAATTTTAATTTTTTAAAACTTTTTAGAGTCGCCACCCGATATAAATCGGAAAAAATAAAAGCTAGGATCAATGGGTCGGTTGATCCTAACTTAGCTACTAGTCTGCGAAAATTTGATTAAAAAAAAATCAACTTTTAAAACCAGATATCATGGATTCGGGGGCTAACCTATTAAAACCAAATGTTACCACTTTTGAATTTTAAACTTATAATTTATCCTTTTCATGCTCAAAAATTCAAATGATACATTATAAAACAATATTCACAAATCACATTATTCATTTTTTTATTTTTTATTATTTTTTTTTAACATGAATATCAACAAATATATTTCCTTTTTTTTTAACAAAAAAACTTATATTTACAAAATATTATTCACAATATTTAAAAAAAAACAAAAACATTTTTTTTTATTTTTTAATGTTGCCCCGCAGGTGCCTACGTACTCGCTAATCGAGATCAGACAAAACGTAGTTCTTTAAAAAGAACTTTAATTTGTTGATCAATTTTATATTTTTGAAACTTTTCTCACTTTAAATTCATTAAATTTTAAATTTTTTATGAAAATCATTTTTTGATGATCCTATGATCTAATTAATTGATTTTTCATTTCATGAAATATAATTTTTCTAAGTCCAAAAATCAATTTTTTTTATTTTGGTTTTGGAAAATCCAATTTTGTCATTTTTATTGTTTTTTTTATCACTATTATTATTTTTTTTAATAATCATTACATAAATTCACAACATATTCAAAATATTTTGTAATAATATTAAAATTATTTTTCGTGCATTAAATATGCATTCTAAGGCAATTTATGTATAAATACATATTAAAAATATTCAAAAATATTAAAAAATATAAAAAAATAAATTTATATGAAAAATAATTATTTTGATTTTTCTGGATTTTTCTGAATTTTTCTGAATTTTTTTATGAATTTTTATGAATTTTTTACTATTTTTTACTATTTCTAAAATTAATTATATAAAAACTATTAATAAAATAATGCGGATTAACTGGACCGTTGGATGGATCGGACGCGATCTGGATCGTCTGATCCGAGACTGATCCTGATCGTCTAATGGAATTGACCAATCTGGGGCGTTGATCGAGATGATTAAATCTGGGCCGTCTGATCTGTTTTGATGAAATCTGGACTGTCTGATCTGCTTGATCAAATATGGACGGTCTGATCTGCTTGATGAAATATGGGCCACTGATCCGCTTGATCAAATCTGGACCGTCCGATCTCTTGATTGAACCTGAGCCGCTGATTTGCTTGATCAAATCTGGACCGTCTGATCTACTTGATTGAATCTGAACCGCTGGATCTGCTTGATCAAATCTGACTGTCTGATCTGCTTGATTAAATCTGGGCCGTCTGATCTGAGTTGACCGTGACCGATGACCGACGACCGTTGACCGATGACCGACCGGGTTGGATTCGGATCTTCGGGTCGATCTCGAACTCCGACGGGTGAATGACGATCACACGATTTTTCGAGCGCTCGTCGGCCGTCCTTGGTGGTTTTAACTTCCCTAAGCTTGTCGGCCACGACTTCTATGCTGGTGGCGCGTCCGTTGGTGTGGTGGTTCTCACTCAGAACCACCAGAAGCGGCGGTTCGCGGTGGTGGGTATCGGCGGCTCAATCGGAAAAAATTAAAAAAAAATTGCAGAGATTAATTTGATAATTTAATCAAATCCATGCACACCAAAACATCAAAATGAAGTTTCTAATACTCCTAAACACTCAATTGATCCAAATCTAATCAATCACTTCGAATTTGGAAAATTCGAATTCTACATTCTAAATTCGAAAATTTCGAATTGATTATTGTTATGTGTGTGTTTCCTTCGAAATTGACTTGTGCCTTTTGATCCTAGGACCCTCTATTTATAGGTTGCAAGCTCAATTTTACGTTTCGTACAGTTTCGAAAACGAATCGATTTTTGCCTCTTTGTTTTTCACGAATTTAATTCGAAAATTCGTGATTAATTTGTTTCAAACTGATGAATTGATGATTAATCTTTCATATTCTTCATCAAATCATTCAATGTGGGTAGATTAATTGTCCATTTTTCCAATTCTTAACTCCTCATTCATGTGCAATTGAATGTTTTATAATTGCATTTGTTTTTCAATTTTTAGCACGAATTTTGTGACTTTTGGTTGTTTTTACACATTAATTGTGCACTAATCTTCACATTCCATAACTACTTTGCAATGGCATCATCAATTTCAACAATGAATGATGTTTTGTCAATTAAAACTGAATGCAAAGTAATGCAAAAAGTCACTTTGAAAAGGCAAAAAATTAGATGATAAAAAAGGCAAAAATTCTTTGCTAGGGTTTGAACCTGTGTCCTTTGCTTGAGTGGTGTTTGGGTCAATGTATTTAACCAACAGGCCATTTGGCCTGTGCCTTGATCACTTAGCCAACTTCATTAATACTTAAATAAGGCTTTAGGAAAAAATGAGTTTAATTAAACAAAAATGAAGATTTTGTTTAACTTTATAAATTTAAGCCTTAATTAATTGGGCAAAAATTGGGTGTCTACAGCTGCCCCTCTTTGTGGTAAAGTTTGAATAAAACTTTTGCCACAAGACAAAAAGATAACCACTTTTTGCTTAACTTCTCCTTCCAAATTTTATTTTCAACAAAGAGATTTGTATCTTATGCTAAACCTCCTGTCGAGATTAGACTTTGAGATTCGCTAGGTCAACTGTTGGACCTAGACTTAGAACACTGATAGACCATCTGTCGGGTCTAGATTTTGAAAAATGATAGGCCATCTGTCGGGCCTAGATTTTGAAATTTGCTAGGTCAACTGTCGGACTAGACTTAGAAAACTGATAGACCATCTGTCGGGTCTAGATTTTGAGAATTTGCTAGGTCAACTGTTGGACCTAGACTTAGAAAACTGATAGACCATCTGTCGGGGTCTAGATTTTGAGATATGATAGGCCATCTGTCGGGCCTAGATTTTGAAATTTGCTAGGTCAACTGTTGGACCTAGACTTAGAAAACTGATAGACCATCTGTCGGGTCTAGATTTTGATAGACCATCTGTCGGGTCTAGATTTAGAAAAATGATAGGCCATCTGTCGGGCCTAGAAAATGATAGGCCATCTGTCGGGTCTATATTTAGGAAAAATGATAGGCCATCTATCGGGCCTAGAATTTGAAAAATGATAGGCCATCTGTCGGGCCTAGATTGATAGACCATCTGTCGGGTCTAATTTTGAAAAAGATAGGCCATCTGTCGAGGCCTAGATTAAAAGACTGATAACCATCTGTCGGGTCTAGATTTTGAAATGATAGGCCATCTGTCGGCCACGATTGATAGACCATCTGTCGGGTCTAAATTTGAAAAATGATAGGCCATCTGTCGGGCCTAGATTAAAAAGACTGATAGACCATCTGTCGGGCCTAGATTTTGGAAAATGATAGGCCATCTGTCGGCCTAGATTAAAAAGACTGATAGACCATCTGTCGGGTCTAGATTTGGAAATGATAGGCCATCTGCGAGCCTAGACTCAGAATACTGCTAGGTCATCTGTCGGACCTATGGGCTTTAATTGGTCATTTGCCGGACCTACGGGCTTTGGTTTGGTCATTTGCCGGACCTATAGGCTTTGGTTTTGTCATTTGGTCTTGGTCACTATCTGGAATGATGGATTTCTGAATTCTGTCTTGATCACCATCTTTAGTAGATGGGTTTCTGAATTTTGTCTTGATCACCCTCTTGATAGATTTCTTGAATTCTGTCTTGATCACTATCTTGAGTGGATGAATTTTGAATTCTGTCTTGATCACCATCTTTAGTGGATGAATTTCTGAATTCTGTCTTGATCACCATCTTTAGTGGATGAATTTTGAATTTGGTCACCATCTCTAAATGATGGATTTTGTATTCGGTCACCATCTCTAAAGGATGGATTTTGTATTTGGGTCACCATCTCTAAAGGATGGATTTTGAATTTGGGTCACCATCTCTAAAGGATGGATTTTGTATTTGGTCACCATCAAAGGATGGATTTATTTGGTCACCATCTCTAAAGGATGGATTTTGTATTTGTCAGTACTAGACTATCTGTCGAGTCTAGACTGAGGGTACTTGTGAATTTTTAGTCCACTGGGAGTTTTTTTATGATAATTTTGGTTCCATATCCAAAAAGCATGCTTCAACTCTATCAAAATTAGTTATCCTTGCAGTAATATTTTCTTTTAAAATAAGAACAATCAACAGACCAAACTGTATAAACGCATTCATTCAGTATTATAAGATGCTCAAACTTCTTTGTCTGATGATTCAAATGGTGTTTGGTTGTAAATTTATTTGGAAGAATTTTGTGGGTTAGGCTTTGATTTGACTTTAAAGAATTTCAGGCTTATGACTTCAGAATTACTTCAGAGAATTTCAGGGATATCAATTTCTTTGATCGACTTCATTTCAATTCAACTTTGTTTATAATTAAAAATAAAATCAATTGATCACTTGAAATGACAAATTTTATTGATCAAGGATAATACAACTTTACAGCATCTGAGTTCACAGGATCCTTTAAATCGGGTCCATCCATTTGGGAAAGGATTAATGCTCCTCCCGACAAGACCTTCTTCACTATATATGGTCCTTCATAATTTGGTGTGAACTTTCCTCTGGAATCTTGCACATTTGGCAGCATTTTTCAGAACCAAATCACCTTCTTGGAAATTTCTTGGCTTAACTTTCTTATTAAATGCTCTAGCCATCCTTTGTTGATATAATTGCCCATGACACATGGCAGTCAATCTTTTTTCATCTAAAAGATTTAACTGTTCAACCTTTGTCTAACCCATTCAGCTTCTTCGAGCTCTGTTTCAGCCAGTACTCGGAGTGAAGGAATCTCAACTTCTACTGGTAAAACGGCTTCAGTCCATATACCAGGGAATAGGGCGTTGCCCCAGTTGACACTCTTACAGAGGTTCGATACGCCATCAATGCTAATGGGAGCATTTCATGCCAATCTTTGTATGCAATTGTCATCTTCTCAATGATTCTCTTGATGTTTTTGTTGGCGGCTTCTACTGCTCCATTCATCTGTGGGCGATATGGAGTGGAATTCCGGTGTTTAATCTTGAATTGCTGACATAAATCAGTCATTGCATTGTTGTTCAGATTTGTACCATTATCGGTAATGATACTTTCTGGAGTTCCATATCGAGCAATGATATCTCTTTTGATGAATCGCACCACAACGGCTTTTGTCACACTGGCGTATGAAGCGCTTCAACCCACTTGGTGAAGTAATCGATTGCAACTAGTATGAATCGATGACCATTTGAAGCTTTTGGCGAAATTGGCCCAATTACATCTATTCCCCATATTGAGAACGGCCATGGTGTTGACATTGACTGTAATTCCTTCGGAGGAGCATTTATCTTGTTTGCGTAAATTTGACATAAATGACAAGATCTCACATGTTTGATACAGTCCGATTCCATGGTTAACCAGAAATATCCTAGCCTCATAATCTTTTTAGCTAGCATATATCCGTTCATATGAGGTCCACATACTCCCTCATGAACTTCTTCCATTAATTTTTGAGCTTCTTTTTCATCTACACATCTCAACAGGGTTGTATCGAATGACCTTCTGTATAAGGTATCTCCACTTAACAAGAAATGACTTGCCAGACGCCTCAATGATTTCTGATCCTTTTTTGTAGCACACTCAGGATAGCTACCTGTTTGCAAGAAAATTTTGATATCTTGAAACCATGGTTCACTTGATCAATCACAGCACAGAATGCGGGTTCACTTCTTATTCGGACTTGCAAAGGTTGTATTCTTACTCCTTCAGTGAATTGGATCAAAGAGGCCAGAGTAGCCAATGCATCAGCAAATTGATTCTGAGTTCTCGGCACATAAGTGAAGGAAATTTCTTTGAATCTTCCTGCTAACTCAGCCAAGTGATTATGATAAGGAATCAACTTGGGATCCTTAGTTTTGAACTCGCCTCGAGTTTGGAAAATGATAAGTGATGAATCTCCAAACACTTCGAGCTCCTCGATATTCATTTGAATTGCCATTTCTAATCCCATGATGCATGCCTCGTATTCCGCTACATTATTTGTGTAAGGAAACATTAATCTGGCTGATGCCGGGAACTGTTCTTCTTTTGGTGAGATAAGGACTGCCCCTATTCCACACCCGTATACGTTGGCTGCTCCATCGAAATACAACTTCCAACTGTTGCTTTCGACTTCTGTTTCTGCTATCCTGATACCTTCATCTGGAAACTGATCTTGTTCCTTTAATTCTTCATCATCAACTGGGCTTTCTGCGAGTTGATCAGCTAAAACTTGTCCTTTGACTGAACTTTGACTTACATAAGTGATATCAAATTCAGAAAGTAGCATCTGCCATTTCGAGATTCGACCAACCAAAGCCGGTTTGCGCTAAGTATCGCAATGGATCATGCTTCGTAATCAACTCGATCGAGTAGAAGAGCGTATACTGCTAAGTCTGTGCATAACCCATACTAATGCACAGCAGGTTTTTCTATCTCTGAATACTTTTGTTCTCCATTTGAGAATTTCTTGCTTAAATAGTAAACAGCTCTTTCTTTTCCTTCCTCATCTTTTTGCCCGAGCACACACCCATGGATTCAGGAAGAATTGTCAAGTACAAGAACAACGGTTTCCCCGGTTTTGGAGTAACCAGTACTGGTGGATTCGTCAGATATTGCTTTATCCGATTAAAGGCTTTTTCACATTCGTCATTCCATTCAATTAGGGCATTCTTCTTCAGCAGTTTAAACAGCGGTTGGCACTTATCAGTCAACTGTGATATGAATCGAGCAATGTAATTCAATCTTCCCAAGAGGCCTCTGATTTCTTTTAATGTTTTTGGTGGAGGCAAATCCTGAATTGCCTTGACTTTATCAGGATCGATTTCTATCCCTTTTTGGCTAACCATGAATCCTAATAATTTTCCAGATGTCACTCCGAAAGTGCATTTTTCTGGATTCAATTTCAACTGAAACTTCCTTAATCTTTCAAAAAGCTTCCTTAACACCACTACATGATCCTCTCCTTCCTTTGTCTTGGCGATCATGTCATCTACATATACTTCCACCTCTTTGTGCATCATATCATGAAGTATAGCAAGCATTGCTCGTTGATAAGTTGCCCCGGCATTCTTGAGACCGAAAGGCATGACTTTGTAACAAAAGGTTCCCCAGGCTGTAACGAATGTGGTTTTGACCTTATCTTCTTCGGCCATTAATATCTGATTATACCCTGAAAATCCATCCATGAATGAAAATAGATGATTTCCAGCGGTATTGTCCACTAAAACATCGATGTGAGGCAATGGGAAATTATCTTTCGGGGTTGCTTTGTTTAGATCTCTGAAATCCACACAATTCTCACTTTCCCGTTTTTCTTAAGTACTGGCACTATATTTGATACCCAATCCGAATAATCAGAAACCTCAATGAATCCTACTTCAAGCAACTTTTTTACTTCATCCTTGATTTGGAGGAGTAAATCCGGCCTAAATCGCCTTAATTTTTGCTTTATAGGTTTAAAATCCTCCTTTGTTGGCAATTTGTGAACCACAATGGATGGGTCTAAACCGGGCATATCGCTATACGACCATGCAAAAACATCCAAGTATTCGGCTAGTAACTTGGTTAAATCTTGTGCCGTGCTCTCAGGCAATTTTCCCCCTATTCAGATTCCTAGGGTTTTCGCTTGTTCCCAAATTAATCACTTCAATGGTTTCGGGAATTTCAATCCTTCCTTGTTCAAAATTTTGCCAAATTTCTTGTGTTCTAAATTGATAATCAATATCATCTTCAACGTCTAACCCAGTAGAGTTAGAGGTGATATTGATATTTTCATTAATTATACGCGCGAGATATCCCTGAACTTCATCACAATTGTCGAATCTGGTTGAATATGAATGAGGAATGTATGAGAATATGTGAAAGCACAAAGAAATAAATTTCATTAAACTGGGACGGTGTTTAAGTACACTTATTTGAGCATCACATAATACTGAAAAACACAAAACACAAATCTAGTCTTAGATAAGTTCTTACTTAAAAGACTTAATACTAGCGCAAGGCACAGAGAACCAATTTCTCAAGATCATTTCTTTGGATGAAGCATCTTCTTTGATATCATCTGGCTGCTGGATATGATGTGGCTTTGGAAAGGAATGGCTGATGTGAGGGATTTTGATAATTGGATCATACTCCTTGTCGAGCTTCCTCCTTCTCATTTGGTTTTTCATTTCTGCCACTTCAGCACAAGTGGGGGAATAACCCAGTCCAAAGGTTCCCACCTGAGTTTCTTTCTCATCATTCATCATGCAGACTTCGTCAAACATTTGGAGCCCGAAGTCTTCTTCTCCTTCTTTTCCAATGTAAGGGACAGCTCTCCTTGTAAATGGCATAATCCTGTTCTCCCATAACAGTGATGAGTTGACCATTGGCTATGAACTTAACCTTCTGGTGCAGGCTTGATGGTATTGCCCTGCAGCATGGATCCATGGTCTTCCCAACAGCAGATTGAATGTTCTGGGGATATCAATCACTTGGAAAGGAATAATGAAAGTTTGAGGCCCGATGGTGACTTCTAACTCCACTTCACCTATTATATCTCTTTTTGACCATCAAAAGCACGAACCACAGTAGAGCTTGGTTTGATGTCTGACGGTTCAATCCCCAATAGGCTCAAAGTGGCTAAGGGGCACACATTCAAAGAGGATCCATTGTCACTAATACTCGAGAGACGATCTTTCCACAGCTTTTGACTACAATGAAGAGGGCTTGTTATGTTGATCCCTTCCTCTCCCAGTTCTTCAGATGAGAAAATGATTTGCTCATTTGCAAAGATTGAGTTGATTATATGCCCCAAGGCTTCTTCTGATACACCCTTGGAACTTTCACTTCTTCTAAGGCTTTGAAAAGAGCCTCACGGTGTACATTAGAGCTAATCAGCAGACTCATGAGCGATATTTGGGCAGGGTTTTGGCCAACTGCTCGACAACTTTGTATTCACTTGCTTTCATCAGTTTTGCCAATGCTGACTTCTCTTCATCTTTCTTCCCTTCTTCATTTTGCTGCTGTGGCATATTCACAGTTGCATTCTTCCGGTCGACTCATAAACTCTTCCTGAGCGAGTAAGGCCACCAACCATTGAAGCATGATTTACCGCTTTATAATCAAATGGAGCGGCTTTATAATCACTCACAGCAAGGGGTATCTGAAAGGTATAGTTCTAGGCTTTGATGAAGTTGATCCATCTTCACTACCTTTGCCTATCTCGATTTTGATGGATCTAGGTCCACCTTCATCATGCACACAAGCTCTTCTGGATCCGGAATCTCAGCGGTAATCATATTGATAACTGGTCCATGGTTTGGCAATGGGTTAGTAGAGACGTTTGGAGCTTCAATGAAATCCAACTGGATGACTTTTGCATCAATAAGATCTTGGATTTTATGCCTAAGCCTCCAGCATCTGTCTGTTGAATGCCCGATTTGCCCCATGTGATATTCACACTTCAGCTCAGGATTGTAATTTTTAGGCCTGTAGTCTTCTAGGAACTTCAAGATTGATCAGATTATCGGCCCTTAGTTTAGCTAATACTTGGCTAAGGGGAACCGGAATTCGAGTGAAGTTCCGCCTGTTGAACCTTGATTGTTGATTTGGGACTGCACTTTGTTGAGTCTGATCCTTATTCTGATTTTGATTCTGATTTGTTGACAACACGAATGACTTAGTGGGGCCAGTTGCATCGAAGTATTGACCATGCTGACGGTTGAATCTTTCCTTTGTATGGGACATTTCTCGGTGCAGTATATTTCTTTTCTTGTTGCAATTTTCCTGCTGAAATTGCATTCTCAATCCTGCATCCAGCTATCACCACTTCTGAGAAACTTGCTGATGCATGCCCAATCAGATGGGAAAAGAAAGGTTCCTCTAATGTGTTGATAAAAGTGAAAGTGAGGTCCTTTTCAGGCATCGGGGTGGTGATCCTTGCAGCAATGCTCTCCAGCGCTGAGCATACTCCTTGAAAGTCTCTTCTTTCTTCTTCTTCAGATTGCTTAAATCCCATACCGAGGGCGCCATCTCAATGTTAAACTTATACTGATTAAAAAATGCCCTAGCCAACTTGTCCCAAGTATCAATTTCTGATGGTCTAATTGGGCGTACCAGGCCAAAGCAGCACCAGTAAGACTGTCCTGGAAGGTTTGCACCATCAGCTTGTCAAATTTCATATTGCCCCATTCGTCGTACATACAATCTGGTATGCATATTAGGACAACCTGTCCCGTCATATTTTTCAAATTCGGTGCCTTAAATTTCTCAGGGAAGGCACCTTCCTCATATTGAGGCAAATTCAGGATCGCGGTTTGATCAAAACCATCGAACGTCTTCATTTTCTCAAGCAGTTTTCTCTCCATCTCTTTAGCCTGAGCTTCCAGTTCTTTCTTCAACTCAGCCGCATTAAACTCATTTGGTGACTCCTCTTGCTGAATAAGCTGCCCTCAATTTCTTTTCCTTTCTGTGCCCTTGAGGATTCTTCAGAAGTTGTGGGGGTCTTAAGTTGTGCAAGACTCTGTGTTAAAGCCTGCATCTGTTCAGCAATTCCAAGGAGGGTTTGTTCCACGGTGTTGAGTCTTTGCTCATTGGTCTGGTCTGTGGGTTGCTCCCGGTGTTAGACATCTTAGCTCGGGATCTGGTAACAATAGGGCTCCTAACCGGCTTGGACGCTATCTTTCAAGTTTTTGACTTAAACTCGAATTTGCTAGACCTGGACATTTATTATTTATTAATATTTTTAAAGAATAAATGAATATATACATATGCAAGAATGTAGATATGCTATCATACAGATGCAAATGGGGATATTGACCAATGATTTAAAAAAAACATTTGTATTAAAAGATAATGTTTGACATAACAAAAACTTCTAATGGTTTAGAAACCTTATTTCCTAGTGACTGAATCAAAACTACTTTCTAATGGTTTCAAAGAACCTTGATTCCTAAGGACTAAACCTAAACCAACTAAACCAGTCTTCTTGTCTTAGTGGGGCAAACAATCTTGTCTTCCAGGGCTAGAATTTTCTTTCGAGCTGCCTTCAACTCAGCCTCTAAGAATGCAATTCTGCTTCCAGCACTTTGCAGGCGATCCACCATTTCCCTCTCTCTTTCTTGGAAACCTCGGTGACATACTTCCAGGCGAGCCGAAACAGCTTCCATGTAAGCAGTTGTTTCAGGGTCAGGTTCCGATGGTGCTGGTTGAAGGATATCGGGAGCTTCATATCGAATATCCTTATTCTTCTTCATTTGGCTAGCCACATACCACCTGGTTGCTCTATACTTCTTGGTTTCCTTACTTTCTGGCTCAACTTCAAAAACCGGCTTCACCTCTCTATTTTCCCATATAGTTCGGATTTGATTTAGCTTGAATTCTTTAGCTGGTAGTATCTTGGTTGGATCCAGATAATCTAGAGTGACTTGCTCCAAATAGGCTTGACAGTAATATCTTGCAGCATACCATACTGTCTGATAACACTTGAGGGATAATAACCAGTACAGCCAGTGATTCCAATTAGGGGTACTGCCATGTATTCCTTGCAACTTAGGAGGCTGCAGGCTTTTGAACCAGCGAGCTTGCCACATCATGTCTTCAGGTGCATGTCTTCAAGAATGGCAATTATATCCCATATAGGATGCTCATCTTCCATGTAGACCCTTTCAGCAAAGGATTGGATAAGATCATATTTCAGACTGATGAGGGATCCATTAGCCAATTCTTTTCCATATTGCTTAATGTGGCTAGCAAACCAAACCATCAGTAAGTGCATGCTTGCTTTGAACTTGCTCTGTCCTTTAGACTTGATGTGATTCAGACTACGGACTTGCTCGGCTAGAAGAGCGGGAACATAGGATTTGCTAGCTAAATATTGAGAAACCAGCTCTATGACCCGGAAGTGGATGAACAAGTTGCCATTAGGGAAGAGAATGGTTGCAAAAGCAGCTACTATGAAGGCATTAATCCGTTTTCTTCCCAAACTTCAAGTGGTATACTGAAAGTGGCTCGGTTGCTTTAAAGTATTCAGGAGTTCCAAACCAATCCATCAGTGTGGTTAGCCGGATGCAATATTCATTACAATCTTTGATGGCTTCAATTATTGCCCCTCTTGATTCCAAAAAATTCTGAGATAACACGGACCGGGCTATGCTTGAAGTTCGGAACATAGATTCCTTCAGAGGTAGGAGGTGCTTGGAGTAGTCTAGTATATTCCTCAATGGTCGGGCTAAGTACATGCTGACCCAAACGGAAGACAGCTTCTTCAGGTTCCCATAAATGAGTGAGGGCTCGGAACATGGGAATGGAACATGGATCTTTGGTAGGCTGAGGATTGGGCCTAACCTATCTTCAATAAATGACTTTTGGACCGGACTAAAACTGACAAACCATCGTCCAGTAGGAGCATTGGATCTTTGAAAGGTTCCACTCGATTTTCTCTAATAAGGCGAGCCCATAAGCTATCGCTACTGTCGGTTGAAGACATCATTTTCTGGAAATTTTTTCAGAAGGTATAAGCTAATATTTACAAAAAAAAAAATTTGAATTTTTTTTTTTACAGCTTTTGTATTTTTTAGAATTTTCTTTAAGTATTTTTTTTTAAGTATTCACATATGTACATTTATATTTCAACTCCATTTTTTTTTAGAAAAAGTTGGTCATATCCCATGCTAATGAATGCATGATTTGGTAAGGTTCTATAGGTTCCCCGATTTAGTGGTACTAAACCGGAGTGGGAGGACATTTCTTAATCTAGAGGGTGGAAAGCCACAGCCCCCGAACCTTACTTCGTCCTCCTCGCTTAGGCTCTTAAGACGGCCCTGGTACGACCGTATCTAGCACACAATCATGCTAATGCAAATGCAAATGCAAATGCAAGCAAAGAATCAAGCTTTTGTTTTTCTATTTTTTATACTTGCAAGGTTAGTATATATTTACAAAACAATTATTCAATATAATATACAAAGAATCATATATTCACATGGTAATTTACAAAAAAATAAGCAAGGATAAATTCAACATTTATAATTCCGAAGTGGCTAGCCTTCTTTTTTTTTTTAAAAAAAAAAAAATTGATGTCCCCAGTGGAGTCGCCAAGCTGTCGAGCCTGGATTTTTCCACTTATCTTATCTGGTTCATTTCTCCCAACCCGATTCACATTAAACCCGAACCCATTTAACATGAATCCTCGACTAAGGGTTAAAAGAAATTTTAATTTTTGAAAACTTTTTAGAGTCGCCACCCGATATAAATCGGGAAAAAATAAAAGCTAGGATCAATGGGTCGGTTGATCCTAACTTAGCTACTAGTCTGCGAAAATTTGATTTAAAAAAAATCAACTTTTAAAACCAGATATCATGGATTCGGGGGCTAACCTATTAAAACCAAATGTAACCACTTTTGGAATTTTAAACTTATAATTTATCCTTTCATGCTCAAAAATTCAAATGATACATTATAAAACAATATTCACAAATCACATATATTCATTTTTTTATTTTTATTATTTTTTTTTTGAACATGAATATCAACAAATATATTTCCTTTTTTTTTAACAAAAAAACTTATATTTACAAAATAGTTATTCACAATATTTAAAAAAAACAAAAACATTTTTTTTTATTTTTTAATGTTGCCCCGCAGGTGCCTACGTACTCGCTAATCGAGATCAGACAAAACGTAGTTCTTTTAAAAAGAACTTTAATTTGTTGATCAATTTTATATTTTTGAACTTTTCTCACTTTAAATTCATTAAATTTTAAATTTTTATGAAAATCATTTTTTGATGATCCTATGATCTAATTAATTGATTTTTCATTTCATGAAAATATAATTTTTATAAGTCCAAAAATCATTTTTTTTTTTTGTTTTGGAAAATCCAATTTTGTCATTTTTATTTGTTTTTTTTATCATCATTATTATTATTTTTTTAATAATCATTACATAAATTCATAACATATTCAAAATATTTTGTAATATATTAAAATTATTTTTTGTGCATTAAATATGCATTTCTAAGGCAATTTATGTATAAATACATATTAAAAATATTCAAAAATATTAAAAAAATAAATTTATATGAAAAATAATTATTTTGATTTTTCTGGATTTTTCTGAATTTTTAAGAATTTTTATGAATTTCTTAAAATTTTTTACTATTTTCTGAAATTAATTATATAATAAACTATTAATAAAATAATGCGGATTAACCTGGACCGTTGGATGGAGCGGACGCGATCTGGATCGTCTGATTCGAAGACTGATCTGATCGTCTGATGGAATTGACCAAATCTGGGGCGTTGATCGAGATGATTAAATCTGGGCCGTCTGATCTGTTTTGATGAAATATGGCCGTCTGATCTGCTTGATCAAATCTGGACCGTCTGATCAGCTTGATAAAATCTGGGCCGCTGATCCGCTTGATCAAATCTGGACCATCCGATCTGCTTGATTGAATCTGAGCCGCTGATCTGCTTGATCAAATCTGGACCGTCTGATCTACTTGATTGAATATGAACCGCTGATCTACTTGATCAAATCTGGACTGTCTGATCTGCTTGATTGAATCTGGGCCGTCTGATCTGAGTTGACCGATGACCGATGACCGACGACCGACGACCGTGACCGATAACCGACCGGGTTGGATTCGATCTTCGGGTCGGATCTCGGAGCTCCGACGAATGAAGAAGACGATCACACGATTTTTCGAGCGCTCGTCGGCCGTCCTTGGTGGTTGTTGACTTCCCTAAGCTTGTCGGCCCGACTTCTATGCTGGTGGCGCGTCCGTTGGTGGTGGTGGTTCTCACTCAGAACCACCAGAAGCGGCGGTTCACGGTGGTGGGTATCGGCGGCTCAATCGGAAAAAATTAAAAAAAAATTGCAGAGATTAATTTGATTAATTTAATCAAATCCAAGCACACCAAAACATCAAAATGAAGTTTCTAATACTCCTAAAACACTCAATTTGATCCAAATCTGATCAAATCACTTCGAATTTGGAAAATTCGAATTCTACATTCTAAATTCGAAAATTTCGAATTGATATTGTTATGTGTGTGTTCCTTCGAAATTGACTTGTGCCTTTTGATCCTAGGACCCTCTATTTATAGGTTGCAAGCTCAATTTTACGTTTCGTACAGTTTCGAAAACGAATCGATTTTTGCCTCTTTGTTTTTCACGAATTTAATTCGAAAATTCGTGATTAATTTGTTTCAAACTGATGAATTGATGATTAATCTTTCATATTCTTCATCAAATCATTCAATGTGGGTAGATTAATTGTCCAATTTTTCCAATTCTTGTAACTCCTCATTCATGTGCAATTGAATGTTTTATAAATTGCATTTTTTTTCAATTTTTTTAGCACGAATTTTGTGACTTTTGGGTTGTTTTTACACATTAATTGTGCACTAATCTTTCACATTCCATAACTACTTTGCAATGGCATCATCAATTTCAACAATGAATGATGTTTTGTCAATTAAAAACTGATGCAAAGTAATGCAAAAAGTCACTTTGAAAAGGCAAAAAATTAGATGATAAAAAGGCAAAAATTTGCTTTTGCTAGGGTTTGAACCTGTGTCCTTGAGCTTGAGTGTGTGTTTGGGTCAATGTATTTAACCAACAGGCCATTTGGCCTGTGCCTTGATCACTTAGCCAACTTCATTAATACTTAAATAAGGCTTTAGGAAAAAATGAGTTTAATTAAACAAAAATGAAGATTTTGTTTAACTTTATAAATTTAAGCCTTAATTAATTGGGCAAAAATTGGGTGTTTACAATAGGTCTAACACATTATCTATAAATATCATGCGGATGACAATTGCCAACAACATTAAGACCACTCTTCAAGAAAGTATAACAGCTAAGGAATACCTTAAGTTAGTAGAAGAACGCTTTTGTTCCACTGATAAGTCGCTTGCAAGGACACTAATCGCTGAACTCACGACCATGAAGTATGATGAGTCACAAAGTATGCAGCAACATGTCCTTGATATGACTAATATTGCAACAAGACTTAAGATTTATGCATGACTATGGATGACTCATTTTTGGTGCAACTTATTTTGAGCTTGCTACCTTCGGAGTATAGACCATTCCAAATTAACTATAAAACTATTAAGGACAAGTAAGATGTTAATGAATTGTCCAGTAAGCTTACTCAAGAGAACGCGAGACTAAAGGCATAAGGAGTTTATATAGTAAACCTGTAAGTTAAGAAGCTAGCAAAGTTCTTAGACCCAAATCCTAGAAATTTAAGAAGAAAGGACTTGCTAAAGTTCCATAGGTCACTGATGGTGATAAGAAGGAAACTAGGGTAGATAAATGTAACTTTTATAAGAAGGAAGGACATTATCAGAAAGAATGTCTGAAACGTAAAGATTGGTTCGAAAATAAAGGTAAATTTAATGCTTATGCATGTTCTGAATCAAACTTATCTAAAGTTCCTTCTAATACTTGGTGGTTGGATTTTGGTGCCACTACTCATGTTTCTAATATGGTGCACGGATTCCTCACAATCTAGAGCATATACCCAAGTAAGAACTTTCTATTCATGGGGAACTAGATGAAGGCCCGAATTGAAGGCATATGGACTTTATTATATTATTTTAGACACCGAATGTCGTTTAGTTCTATTTCAAACTCCCTATGTACCTTCATTATTTAAAAATTGATTTTCATATCAAAACTTGATGCTAAAGGGTTTAGTTTTAAAGATGGAAATGGATGTTTCAATTTACATAATAAAAATAATTCCATTATTGATTCTAGAATTGTTATCGATGTCTTATATAAATTAAAACTTTATGTTGATTTCTCTGCATCTTTGATGTGTATTCATCAAAATAGTGGTATTAAGCATAGTTTGGCAAATGCAAACTCTGCTTACTTGTGGCATAAACGTTTATGTCATATATCTAAAGAAAGATTAATAAACAATGAGATTCTACCTAGATCTTACTGATCTTGGTTTATGTGTGGATTATGTTAAGGAAAAGTAAACCAAACATAACAAGAAAGTAGCTACCAGAGGCACTCAACTTCTTGAGATAATACATGCTGATATGTGTGGACTTTTTGATACTCCATCTTTTACTTACAGATGACTTTTCACGATATGGATATGTCTATTTTGCTAAATGAGAAATCTCAAGCTATGAATGCTCTCGAGGTGTATGTTAAGGAGGCTAAAAGACAATTAGACAAAAAAGAGAAATTTGTAAGTTCTAATAGAGGTGGTAAATATTATGGAAGGTATGATAAATCTAGACAAAATCCAGGTCCATTAGCAAAGTTCCTTTAAAGACATGGCATATGTTCATAGTATACCATGTTAGGCACACTTAAAAAAAAAATGGTGTGGCTATTACTGATTAGTGTACCAACTACGTACGTAGTAATAAAAACTGGTGAGTATCAAGTCAAATCCATAGGGAGTTATATGATAAGTACTAGATTATAGTGATTTGACTCTAAGCTAGGCAACATAAATAAAGTTTTGAGAGTTTTAAACTAATTGAACTACTTCTAAAACTATCACTACAACTTATAACTAATATAAAACTAAAAAATAAACTAATTTTACTTGTGAAACTCTTTTAGTAAAATAGGGATGGGATTATGCAATGGTTTTAGGATTTCCATTCATTGCTTTGTAATTATAATCGGGATTGTTCATTTAGATTTTGATTAAACTCACAAAAATTTACTTCCCATTCGAGTTGTAAGATTCTAAATATAACATCGATATCTCTCTTGAGTAACGCATTTATAAATATCAGTTAAATAACACACTCCTCTCACAAGCCATATTAATCTAATTGAACTTGTGGTTCAAGCATGTGTCCATGTTAATAAACCATAATTTCAACTGCATTAAGAACATTAGTTCCACAACTTGAGTTGAAACAATATGTGTCTGTGTTTGTTTTGAGGTTGCATTTTCTATTTTAATTGAGATTTTAAATCCCTCTCGAGTATCTTAAGCTCTAATTTACAAGAAGTTCATAGACAAACTGACCTTGTAAACATTAAAATAAAAATAAGCAAAGTTCCAAATCAACAAGACCCGTTATAAAATACTAATCAACTACTCAAGAAATCTATAATCACATCACATAATCTCACTAAATAATTATAACTCATACTGATAAATGGAATTTCATTCATAATAACTTGAACATAATTCATTACAAAGGATAAAGGAGAGGAAACACCTAAAAGATATAGAATGTCTTCTAGTAATTCTAGGGAACCAACTCCACTATGAATGTATAATGAATAGTGCCTAGTGATAAGGTGAAGTGAAGTTGAGGTCGATGAAATGAGGTCAAGATCAGTGAGTGAGAGGAATGTGGATGAAGATATGATGGAGTATTGGATGAGAGAATTTCTAGACCCAAGAGAGCTAGACTAAGTGTAATGATCCACAAAAAAAATGACAATGGAACGGGTATATATAGGGTCTTCAAAAAAGAGGGTTGACATGTGGAAGTATGAGATTGGTAGAATTTGGTGATTGTGATGTGACAAATATATGGAGTAGACCCCAAAATATTATAACACGATACAAAAGACTAAAAAAATTTTATAAAAACATTTACAAAACAACATAAGAAAACGAAACAGCAGGTTGCTTGAGTTGATCTAGTGGTCAAATATAGCAGGTTGGCGTAGAGCTTTTCATTCTGCAAATTGGAGCTCGGTCTTCCTTAAACGCTGGTCAAAATCAACTCTAAATCGAGTTGCGGAGAGTTATGAGCTTAAATCAAGTGTAGCAAGTTGGGCTTGTTTGATGCAGGAGCACTCAGTCATCAGGTTGAATCAGTAGCAGGCAGCTTGGTTTGAAGTTGATCAACTGTCATCATGTTGATCTAGTGGCTCGATGGTGTTCATGACAGCTCAACTTGATCGGTGATTCTAAATTGGACCTACTCGACTAATGGCATCTTGGGTGCTCAACAAGTACACTCCTGCTACAGCTCAGTATTTGTAAATGGGGAGCACACTGCTTGGGTCAGTTCAGTGTGTGGTAGACCAGGTTGGGACTACTGTCTGCAGCAGGTCGGTGGACTGTGCTGGTCGGCAAATTGAGACAGCTGGATAGAAGCTGCTATTGGTTACTTGGCACGTCTTGCTCTGTAGTTGAAGTAGCAGCTCGACTGTTGGTTTCATTTCAGCTTGGTGCTCGGTGCCATCTAAACCTTTGTTTTCTCAAGCTGGTCGTTAGTTGGGTAGAAGCTTAGATCGAGGCTGTACTGGTGGGAGCTCAGACAGTGCTCTGTTCAGTTGTAGGCGTTTAGATCTTTGCTGTTCGGAGTGTGCTCTGCATCTATTCCAAATGAAGCGGCTCAGTTTTGTGAGCCAACTCAGGTCGGTGTGGTAAGTTGCTCGGATTAGACTAACACGGCACAGTTGAGAGCTCAATTCAGATCTGTCTAATGCTAACCATGAATGATCGGGCTTGGATTTTTGCTGGTGTTATTTTGCTGAAGTTTGATCAGTGAACATGGAGCTTGCTCGATCAGATTTTTGGTCTATTCAAACTAGTGGAGCTCGGTGGTTCTTTTTATCTGGTCAGTGGCTGCTGCTGCTGCTGATTTTTGAAGTTCGGCGTTGTGGCGTGACAGGTCAGTGAGTGGATGTCCAACCATTGTTCGCTGGCAGCTCGTCTATTGCAGGTTGGCACTTGGTTCTATAATGAGCTCGGCATTTAAGGAACTTGGTCTGTTGTGCTCTGTTGATTCATGCTGTCGTGGATGCTTAGAGATCGATGCTTGTGTGGCATTTGAGATCAGCTTGTCTGCTCTTCAACATTGCTCATATCAACATGAGCTGCTGCTCGTGATGACTGAGGGGTTCAGGTCGATTTGGATTTTGAATAGGTCGGCATCTACTGCCTGCAATTTTTGGTCTTCCAAGGCACGTGGAGCTCCGTATGCTCTGCTAACGTGTTGCTACTGTTAGCTCGGACCTGCTCTGAAAAGGAAGACTCAGAACTGCTACGCTGCTTGGCTATGTTTTGCTACAACTTTAACAATTGATTAGCTACTTGAAAGAAAAATTGACAGTTCGCACCAGCATTAACTATTCCATTTGACCTGTCAAAAGGTAATTCATCAAAGGAATTCAAATGATAAGATATTGGCATTCTAACAGCAGTTTGATTCTTAAACATAATAAAATGCAGAACAGAAAAGCCTTAACTCGGCAGCCACATCCATAAATTTCATTTCAATTTTCACAACTTAACGGAACATATCTCAATGTTCAAATGATGGATAGCAGGTTACATATGGATTTCGCTTATTTTATCCATCTTTTGATCCTTTTTACTAAATTTGATGCACACTTGGTCCAAACATACAATTCTTCTATTTATGACATAATTTATCCTTAAAAACACCAAAATATACATGAAAGTGTGAGATAAATGTGTATAAAATACTCCTATATTAGTAATGCTTCATTACGTAAAACCTTGTGGATGTATGCTCTTAAGATCGCAGTGTATTAGTTGAATAGGATTTCTAGTAAGACAGTCCTGAAACTCTTTTTGAGTTATGGACTAGAAGGAAATCTAGTTTAAGACACTTGCATGTATGGAGATATCTAGCAGAAGCACGAGTATATAATCCAGATGAAAAGAAATTGAATTCTTGTACTATTAGTGATTAATTTACTGGTTACCTAGAGAAATCCAAAAGGTATAGGTTTTATTGTTCAAACCATAGTTCTAGAATTGTTGAGATAGGCAATGCCAACTTCATTGAAAATGGTGAAGTTAGTAGGAGTGCTAGCAAATAATCTATGGATATTAATGAAATAAAGGTTGATGTTCCATCACCAATAAGTGTTCCTATAGCCATAGTTGTTCCAAATATTATTCTAGAAATGCAAGAACAAAATGATGGTGACTAATATTTGAATGAAGATGCACTTCATGAAGAACCACACTTATCACCAGCTGAAATAAATGAGCCACATGGAATAGCCTCAAATAAACCTAAAAGGTTTAGACAGCTAACTATTTCTGATGACTATGTGGTTTAAGGGTGTGCGAAAAACTGAATGTTTAGGATAATCGAACCAAAACTGGAAAACCAATTCGAAAAAAAAAAAGGTTAACCGGTCCATCGGTTTCGGTTTAGGATTGGATTTTTTAATTTTTTTGGTTTTCGATTTCGGTTTTAATTTTAGTTTATAAAATCAGAAACAGACAGTTTTGGTTAACCGTCCATTTTTATATATCTATACATATAATTTATAATATACTCATAATTATTTTGTTAAAAATATAAATAGTCAAATATTGAAATATCATATTTTTTTGTAACTTTTTTATTGATTTTTTAAAAAAGCCTTATTATACAATATTAAACTGTCCTTTGTGGTTTACTTTCTTAAAATTTTAATTGTGAACTACAAATTAGAAGTTTTGTTAAATCTATGACCAAGAACACTACTGGTTGTATTAAATATGGCATTTTGTCTTTATTAGTTGCCATATGTATTCAATATCAATATGATAAAAAATAGGTCATCCGTCTTAGTGGATTTTTTTTCAACTATTACCATACATATTCATCTATTTTGCTTGTGTAAAAAGCCAAAAAAGGAAAAGAACTCTTGCATTCTAGTCTTTGTTGCATATAAATTTTTTTATATAATTATAAAAAAAATACTCTAATTTTTTTATGGGCATATTGAAATATACGTTTAACTGCAAATTTTGCATAATCATTATGTTAAATGGTTAAAAACAAAAAAAAAATTAACAAAAAAAAAGTTAATCGTTAAGGTAGTTAACCTTTTATAATGGATTGAATTAGGATCGAGATATTAAAAAACTGATTATTACGGTTAGGTTTAAAAAATAAGGTCATGGATCAGTTAACCGAACCATAAACACCTCTAATGTGGTTTATTTACAAGAGTCGAAATTTGACTATGGCATTGATAAAGATCTTGTTTCATTTTCACAAGCCATTAACAGTGATGAGTCTGATAAGTGGATTGATGCAATGAAAGATGAGTTGAAATTGATGGTTGAAAACAGTATCTGGGATCTCATCGAATTGCTAGAAGGGTCCAAACAAATTAGGTGTAAATGGGTCTTTAGGACTAAACATGACTCGAAGGGCAATATCGAATAAAGTAAAACAAAGCTTGTTGCCAAAGGTCATACTCAAAAAGATGGCATTGATTAAAAAAAGACTTTTTCACATGTTTCAAAGAAAGATTCATTAAGAATCATTATGGCTTTAGTAGCTTCATATGATTTAGAGTTATATCAAATGGATGTGAAAACTGTCTTTCTTAATAGGGTTCTTGAGGAGAAAGTTTATATGGATCAACCCGAAAATTTTTCCATATAAGGAAAGGGCCACTTAGTATGTTAACTTAAGAAATCAATTTATAGATTTAAACAAACTTCCAGGCAATGGTATCTTATGTTTAATGATATCATTGCATCTTTCAATTTTCAAGAAAACATTGTTGATCGGTGCATTTATCAAAAGATTAGTGGAATTAAGTTGATTTTTCTAGTTTTGTATGTTGATGATATCTAGATTATAGCTAATAATTTGGATTGTCTCAGGAAACTTATATCGAAAAAAATTCTTGAGAGATTCAATATGAACAAATGTTCAACAGGTGTTGTCCCAATACAAAAAGGGGATAAGTTTAGTCTCATGCAATGTCCAAAGAATGATGTTGAATGTAAGGAAATGGAATCTATTCCATATGCCTTTGTTGTTACGCCTCAAAAGGGGGCCTAGTAGGATTGATCTAAAGCTATCATACCACGTGTGCACCCGTAATATGAGAGTCATCTTGTAAGTCAGAGTGTATAAGACTCTATTTATCAGTATCAATTATATAATGGATATATTATATTACTGGATTTCAACTATGGAATCCGATTTTTCCAATTTTTGCCAAGATTGCAGAGAATCGGTATCCCCTACCAAATAATGAAATTGAGTTCTAACTTAAAATATAAAGTCTTATTTGTTTATAAAAATTACAAATTTTACATTTTAAGTTCAGTGCCACTTATATATCTAACTTCGCTATAGACTGATGGAGAAGCACTCTTCATACATCCCTATCCCAGTCCCAATTAGCGTTATACCTGCACAGAAACTATTGGGGAGTGAGCAAAACCACAGGCTCAGTGAGTTCATTCCTCACTACTACTGGTCACGCAAGTTATCAAATATTAATTATGTATTCACACAAACCTATCTACACACAATATAAATGTATACGTGATGAATGCAAGTAGCACATCTATGGGAGTCTGGAACCATAGACGATGTAGATTTACCTGTCTACATTTCAATTGTCTCCCATACTTACCTGCATGGGACACCTCGCCTTACCCGCACGAGGCTGTCCGGTGGTAGCGTCTATCTAGACTTACCCAATGCTTAACCGCCATTGGTAACAACAAATATTCCTCAACGTGTTCACGTGATTTACGCTGGTTAATATTTAAATACATATAATGCCAATTTGATGGCGATTTTTACAATCCATTACCAATCTATGGTGAATCAGGCAAGTAGACCCCGACTCAGGTAACATCTATTGCCAATACGAACCAACACCTATTAAAGGTGAATCTGGAGGATAGTCCCCAACTCAGGTAACATCTATTGCCACGTGACTAGTGGACCCCAACTCAGGCAACATCCACTATCACAACAATACTCAGAAATGTCTCATGTTTATCTCATAAACTCTTTTAGTATAGATTCGTCCTTTTCAAAAGATATAAAAGCAACCTGGAATATTCCAAGTCAGATTTCTTTAAAAATACATTTCAAAATACTTTTGATCTCAAATTCAAGTCATTTCCTACAAGGATCAAGCACATGCGACGAGTATATCCAATTAGTTTAGTCGAATTATTATCTTTATCCATTTATTCAAGTGATCATGCAGATGATAGCACTCACATCAATCAGTCATCCCACATACAAGCAATACAATCAACATAACAGCAAACAGTATCAATCACAAGCAAATAGTAGATCATCATAATTCCCTCACCTGTGGTCCTCGCTAAATTGTTGTATAAGCTATTAGAAATTCGAGAATTGATCTATTTTTCCTATGAAAATGAAATAACATATATTTATTATTCAACTAATCTATTCTTTTATTAGTTCCGAAAATAAGATATTTGAAACAACATATTCACCATATTAATTATGGTATAACTTATACTATAAGTTACACTAATTCTAATTTAACTGTATTTTAGAAATTACGTACTCCTGTCTTTTTATAGTTTTACCTAGTATATTAATCTAAGCTGAATTGATTGAAACTACTCTCTTAATTCAATTACTATATTTACTTTAATTAGTTTAATCAACTTAATATGATTTTACTTAGTAGAATAATTCTGTATTAGCTCTATTTATTTTATTTACGATTCATTGTCACTTATTAAGACAATTATTTATTAACATAGTGTAAATAACACAATTGAACTTCTATGATTGTCTAAGTGTCCTATCTTAATATTTGATTTAATTTCTAGTACATGTATTGGTCCTTTTTATAGTAAAGAATATTTACTACTTTTTATTTATTTTCAATTTTCTTTTCTTGATCTTAGAATATTTTATATTTTATTTTTATTGGATAATTACGGAGTTCGTACTAAGTAGTTTATTACGATTATTATTATCATTTTATATCGTCCTTTAGCTTGACCGATTATAGCAACAAATTCCTTCTAATTATTTATTTTCAATTTTCTTTTCTTGATCTTAGAATATTTTATATTTTATTGTTATCGGATAATTACGGAGTTCGTACTAAGTAGTTTATTACGATTATTATTATCATTTTATATCGTCCCTTAGCTTGACCGATTATAGCAACAAATTCCTTCTAATTATTTATTTTCATCTTGTTTCTCTTGATCTTATTTGATATTAAATATTTTTATTGAGTAGTCATAGAACTTATTCTCAATAAACTAATATTTCATTATTACTGTTACTATCAATTTTATATCATTCTTTAATTTGTAGTATCTAATATTTATTTCTTATCATTTAATCTTGTTGTGTTCCTCTTAATCTAATTTATGTATTTATTTTGTTATTTTTGAAAATCACATGATTCATAATTTTTAATCTTATTAAATTTTCTATTCTTATATATCTATTATAGATAATTGTTTAGAATATTTATAATTCATTTTTTTAGTATTGTATTTTTTTATTTATATATTATTCTTCTTTATTGCATATATATATGTATATTTAAATATTTAAAATAATATATATATTGATTTCAGATGAACAAGCTTGATCTTGAAAATTTTTTATGTACGTCGGCATCAAACACCACCGGCTTTGATTTCTAGATGTCGGCGTTCATGTAAACTTTTATTTTGTTCAAACGTGAGCGAACGCTGGCTCAAAGGCTGCCAACATTCAACAAACGCCGCCGGCGTTGGGTGCACGCTGCCTGCTTTGAATTCCAAAGGCCAGCGTTTGTATAAGAATTTCGTGTTTCAAAATTTACGTAGCCTCTATTGCAGACTACGCCGCTTCTACGCCGCCGGCCTATCCCTATAAGCCATCAGCCTTTGGGGTATAAGCTGCCGGCGTAGGAGCGATGTTTACACTGTTCATCATCTTCCTCATATTTTTCCTTTGTTTCGAACTTATTTTTCTTAATTCATTTATATATTATACTTATGTTTAAACAATTTCCAAGTATTTTTCCATACTTTATATATATCACATGTAATATATCAATTCATATGATATCCTATAATCATCGAACTCTATGATTTCCTAACTTCTACATATATGTGGAGTTTTAGGATGAGATATTACCTTGTTTAGACGTGTTTGATGATCTTAATCCTTCTTCCAAAGCTTGTTTCGACCCTAGATGTATAGAAACATTGTTCAAGATCATTTTTTTTAAAACTATTTTACACAAGTTAAAGTGAATCAACTTACCTTGTCTTCACTTTCTAAGCTTCTAAAATTGTTTTAATGGAGTTTGTTTGGAGTTGTATTTGTTGTATGTTTTGTGGAGTTTTGTTGGACGAATTTAGTTGATTTGTTAGCTGATAGTTTGGTATAACTTAAGAGTTTTGGCCTGTGGTTTATTAGTAGTTCTTATATATATATATATATATATATATATAGATGAAGAAAAGAGGGGCAGCTGCAACTTGAGTCTTCAAGGAAATTCTCCACCGAAATGCAATTTGCTTTACATGATTTCTTATGCATTAATTATCCTTGCTGATTTGGCTAATTTGGATTGGTTAGGGTCATTGTTTATCTTGACTTTAAATGTGTATTATTTGATCAAGTTGAGGTGTATTTCGGATGTAGCTTCTCCAAGGAAAATCAACCGTAAATTTACAAGTTTGCACCACAACTATTCAAGAAATAAGGCGAAAAAAAAATGTAAGGTAGATATGAAAAATGGAGATACAAAAACAAAGAGAAGATGATAAATTTATAACCAACAAATGTATAAGGAGGGGGAAAAAACATGAACTTATGAAAAAAAATCAATTTTGCGGGTTTAAGTGGTACGTATGTTAAATACTAATTCAGTAATATTTTTAGATGAAAAGTTCCATATTCGCGTTATTAAATATTCTGAACACTATGGTATATATAGAATTTCTATTAAAGATTTGTATATATGTGTTTGAATTTTCGCTTTTTATTGGAACCTTATCGCGTCCAGAGGAGTTCAAATTCAAAACTAACCAAGTACGTAATACGGAATAAAACAAAACAAAGAAAAAAAATGCAAGTGAGTTTGAATGTATGAAAATATTAAAATAAAAAAAAGATGATAAATTTATAATCAATAAATATGTAAGGAGTGAGAAAAAATATAAATTGTTGAAAAAATTTAATTTTGTGGTTTTAAATGACATGTATGATAAATACTAATTTAATAATATTTTTGGATAAAAATTTACATACTAACGATATTAAATATTCTGAATATGATAGTATACATAGAATCTTTAGTCTAATGGTTTTACATTTTAATTTTTATACCTGCTATCATAAATTATATTGTATCTGTTCAAAAGTTTTGTTTAGTGGTATTTTGATAAATTAATAATTATATTGCCCTTAATTTAACTTTATTATAAATTTATAAGATTTGAAATTACATATGAATTCATTTCTATTTATAAATTTATTTTAGAGTTTTTAATAGATTAGAAATTTAATTTAATTTTATATTTTTTACTTGGTTATTTTTACTAATTATAAGTTACTAAATTAGATCAAAATTTTAGTTTCCATAGACTCAGAATTACTTAACTTGAAGGTATTAATATTTTTTGAATATTAAAACTTATGTTCTTAAATATTAAATAGTTTCTTTATTCTTTATTTCGAATATTATGAACTTTTAAAGTCTTAGTGATAAATATTCTTTATTCTAATTTGTTTATACTTAAAATTTAAGTTGCGAAAAATTTGGAGTGATTTCTGATATTTTTATTATAGTTCTTTCATGATTCTACATTTTATTTATAATATTTATTATAATCTAGTTCTGAAAAATCAAGGGGATTACACTTGTTATGGGTAGTTTGATGTATCTATAAACATGTACAAGACCTGATATTAGATTTGCAGTTGGAATGCTTAATCAATATGAAAGTAATCTTGGAATGGATCATTAAAAAGTTGCAAAGAAAGTAATGAGATACCTTCAAGAGACTAAAGATTATATGCTCATATTTAGGAGATTTGATTAGTTAGAAGTGATTGAACATTCATATTCAGATTTCAAGATGTCTTAACAATAGAAAATCAATGTTTGGTTACTTGTTCCTATTAGTGAAAGAAGCAATCTCATGGAAAAGTGCCAAACAATCTATCATTGTTGTATCTACTATGGAGGCAGAATTTGTAACATGTTATGAAGCTACAATTCATGCATTATGGCTGTTTCAAGACTTAGAGTTATCAACATGTTGGAGCCCGTAACAAGGCCCGACCCAAACACTCTTCTTACACTCGCTTAACACTCGCACACCTCCACAAACCCTAACACTCTCGCTCAGACTCTCTTTCTTTTCTCTCTAGAATAAGCGTAAGTACTTTTTTGAAACCCTAGTTTACTGCTTTCGTTTTGATAGAGAATTGAACTAACAGATCTATGTTTTGTGTTGCTTGATAGGTACCTTTTCGAGTAAGGCAAACTCCTAAGAGAAAGAGAAAGGAAAAGAGACACTAGAGTTTTCGGGAATAAGGATGAGTTCCTTTTTCTTTCCGATTTCCTTTATATTCTTGTATATCACTACAATTTGTTATTTTGACAGTTATTTGTTGCTGATCTGTCAATTTTGTTACATGTATGTATGTTTCCGTACTGAAAACCCTAAAAACAGAAAGTGTAATCTAAGTAACTAAGTAACTATTTAGTTACAAAATCCTTCATCCAAGTGGGTTGCCTTGTTATTCTCTTTTGGGTCGTAACATTTTCCTCCCCTCCTTCGAAAACAACCTTGTCCTCAAGGTTGTAAGTTGGATAAGCCTTCTGGAAATCTTCTAGATTCTCCCAAGTAGTATCCTCAGGTAGTAAACCGTGCCATTGAACTAGAATCTGAGGAATTAATCGACCCTGTTGAGACACCATTCTCTGACCCAAAATAGACAGTGGCTGTATGAGTGGGTGTTGATCCACAGCATGTTCTGGTAATTCCAATGTTGGAACTGAGACCCCAAAAGCTTTCTTCAATTTAGATACGTGAAATACATTGTGAATTTTAGAGAAAGGAGGAAGTTCCACTTATAAGCACATGTTCCCACTCTGTCCAGTACCTTATAAGGTCCATAAAACGTTTAGAGAGCTTAGAGACCCCATGATGTGCTAAGATAGTTGCTTATAAGGTTGCAACTTAATGAAAACCAGATCCCCAGGCTGAAGGACTACCTCAGTCCTATGCTGATCAGTAATTTTTCATTCTATTTGAGCTTGAGTCAAATGTTGTTTCAGAAGCTTCAAAATCTCATCTCTAGTTAATAAGTCTGCTTCCACAGCTTCCAAAGTAGACGATCCTCTAACATAAGAAGATATAGTAGGTGGGTCTCTACCATATACTATTCGAAATGGGGTAAAGCCTGCACCTCCATGAAATGAGGTATTATAGGCAAATTCTGCCCAAGGTAAATACTTGACCCATAAATTTGAACAATCCATTACAAAACTTCGCAATATTGTTGAATAGTTCTGTTAAGAACTTCTGTTTGACCATCACTCTGAGGATGGTAAGCACTTGTCAGCTTCAATTTGGTCCACTCAATGAAAATAATTCTGTCCAGAACTTGCTCAAAAAGATAGGATCCCGATCTGATACAATTGTGCGAGGATAACCATGTAGTTTGACTACAATATTGAGAAATAAGGTAGCCACTTTGGTTGCTGTGAAATGAGAGTCCAATGCCCCCAAATGGCAATATTTGGATAATCTATCACTACAACCAAGATAACTGAAAACCCTTGTGACTTTGGTAGGCAAGTGATAAAGTCAAGACTAATATCCTCCCAAATCCTATCTGGAATAGGAAGTGGACTTAATAACCAGGAGAACGGCCTTGGTACTTCACCTGTTGACAAATGAGACAGCCCTTAACAAAGTCTTCCACTTGTTGCTTCATGCCTATCCAATAAAAGTCACTAGCAAGTCGTTTATAGGTTTTCAAAATTCCAAAATGACCCGAAGCGGGGATGCATGATACTCATGTAATAAGTCTGGAATGAGTGAACTCTGAGGTACTAAAAACAGTCGGGAACCATAATACAACAAATTGTTGCACCAATGAAGGTCCCATTTCAGAACATTCCCCTCCTTCATGTCACAACAATTTTGAATTCTTCTAGAGTTGTATACTCCTGTTTCAGTTTGTCAATAAACTGAAAACAAATAGAAGATATTCCAAAATAAAGATAACTATCATCAAATTTTCTGGAAAGAGAGTCAGCTACTTGATTATCTACTCCTTGTTTATAAACAATGGAATAGTCATATCCCATTAATTTGGAGAGATACTTCTGCTGCTCAGGTGTTTGAATCACCTGAGTGAGTATTTCCTTCAAACTCCTATGATCTGTCCGAATGAGGAAATGGCTCCCTAACAAATACTGTCTCCATTTTTTAACTGCCTGAACAATAGCATATAATTCACGAACATAAGCTGAGCTTTTCTGAGATGTATAGGTAGTTTCTTGCTAAAATAAGCAAGTGGGTGACTACCTTGTAGTAATACAGCTCCTACACCAGTTCCTGAAGCATCTGTCTCCACAATAAACTGCTGATTAAAATTTGGAAGCTTAAGAATTGGTGCTGAACACAGTGCCTTCTTAAGTCTTTCGAAAGCCTTCTTAGCTGAATTAGACCAATTAAACTGGTCTCGTTGTAACATATCAGTCAATGGACTGGCTATCATAGCATAGCCCTTAATAAAACGACGATAATATCCAGAAAGACCCAAAAATGCTCTCAACTCTTTAATAGTAAGTGGTAATGGCCACTTCATAACTGCTTCAACCTTAGTGGATTCTGGTGTAACTCCCTCTTTGCACACAATATGGCCCAAGTACTCAATCTGTTCTTGGCCAAAAGAACACTTACTATCCTTAAGATAAAAATGATTCTCCAACAAAATCTGTAAAACACTCCCAAATGTTCCACATGCGCATCCATAGATGTGCTGTATACAAGTATATCATAAAAAAAAAACAATGACAAATCGCCTCAAATATGGTTTAAACAACCTGTTCATTATAGATTGAAATGTAGCAGGTGTTGCTTAAACCAAAAGGCATGACAACAAACTCATAATGACCATCATGTGTTCGAAATGCTGTCTTTTCAATGTCTGATGGATGCATCCTAATTTGATGATATCCTGAACGCAAATCCACTTAGAAAATACAGAAGCCCCATGTAACTCATCCAACTCATCAATAGTTGGAATAGGAAACTGATCCTTGATTGTGACTTTGTTTAATGCTCTGTAATCAATACAGAATCGCCAGCTTCCATCTTTCTTCTTAACCAACAATACTGGTGAAGAATATGGACTGGTACTATGTTGAATGACACCTTGACTCAACATATCAGCTACCTGTCGCTCTATTTCAGATTTCTGGAAATGTGGGTAACGATAAGGCTTAACATTGACTGGTTGAGCTTCATTTGTCAAATGTATCCTATGTTGGACATCTCTCAAAGGAGGCAAGGATGAGGGTGTCTCAAAAATTTGAGAAAATCTGCCCAATGTGTGCTGAATAGCCGCATTGCAGGTGGTATTCTCTGAAATTGGTCTGAACCCTGAGCCTTCAATTGCAAACAAAAAGCAACCGCATCAGTTGCTAATAATCTTTGAAACTGATGGTGAGTGATAGGTTGCATTTGAGTGCCCACATCTCCAGAGAGCTGGACTTGAACTCCATTCATAACAAATTGCATTGTCAAACTTCCATAATCAACTGTGACAGGTCCCAATTCTTTCAACCATTGTACTCCTAATACTGCCTCAGCCCCTTGAATAGGTAGGATGTAAAATGTAGTAAAGAAATCCAATCCTTGAATCTGAAGTGAGAACATTTCTGCACATTCCCTCACATTGCAATTTATCCCCATTTCCCACGAGAACATGAAATTGGAGAGGGTTCAATCACTAAACCCAAATATTTTGCAATACTTTGCAAAAAATTATGAGTACTGCCCGAATCAATCAGAATAGAAATATCATGATTTTTAATACATCCTTGAAATTTTAATGTTTTTGGAACTTGCAACCCAGCCAAAGCATGAAAACTGATAGTACCCTCATCATTAACAGTAAGTAATTCATCCGATTGTGCATCCATTTCATTATATTGTCTTCGTCTTCTATTAATACAGAAATTTGGCTTTGCATTGATGTCCCCTATGGAACTTTTCATCACAATTATAACAAAGGCCTTTCTCACGTCTAGCTAACATTTCAGAAGGTGTTAATTTTTTTATGGGAAGAGATGAAACAGGGGGATTAGGTAATAATGGTGGTTTGGAATTCCCAGTAGATGACTGTGAATTAATTGTGGTAGGTTGTGTGTATGGTTTTGAAAATTGAAGGGGTTTGGAATATGTATGAGAAGATGAAGAAGCATTTTTGGAACAAAATATGAATCATGGAACTTAGATTCATGCATTTTTGCTAACCATATAGCATGTGCTAAATCTGAAGGCCTAGCAATCTGTACTTCTCTTCTAATATGAGATTTTAAGCCCGAAATAAAGCAACTCATTAAAATGATTCAGGAATACCTCTAACTCTGTTAGAAAGAGCCTCAAATTGTTTCTGATAATGTTGAACAGTGAAACTTGCACCAATTTAGCCAAAGTCCCTTGAACATCTTCATATTCAGATGGTCCAAATCTAACTTTCAAGATTGTAAGAAAGAATTCCAAGTTGTGATCTGTTTATTTGCTTCCATCCATTGTAACCATTGCAGGCCATCATCCTCGAATGCAAAAGAAGCAATTTCTAAACGCTGCTCCACTGGAATATTATGAAAGGTAAAGAATTTCTCAGTCTTGTAGATCCATCCCAATGGGTCCTCTCCATTGAATCGAGGTATCTCTAACTTGATCCCTTTCAATAACGTGTCTGCTAAGGAAGATGATGAACGAGGACTGTCTGAAACTGAATTTGATTGTGGAAAACCCTCGGTCTGATTCCTAAATGTATCCAATTTGTCATTCATCTGTTGAATCGAGTTCTGCATGTGATGTTGTAAAGAACTGACCGAATCTTGAACTGTCTTATTTGCTTGGATCGACTCTGTCATTTGCACTTGCATTTTATTCATGGTATGCTAACGAATAAACCAGGGATTGTAGTTTGACAAACTCTTCCTGTGCCCGAGTACTCGCCATGGTTGAACGCAGATCTGTACAGAAACAAGAAAAACGAGAGCACCAAAATGTTGGAGCCCGTAACAAGGTCCGGCCCAAACACTCTTCTTACACTCGCTTAACACTCACACACCTCCACAAACCCTAACACTCTCGCTCAGACTCTCTTTCTTTTCTCTCTGGAATAAGCGTAAGTACTTTTCTGAAACCCTAGTTTACTGCTTTCGTTTTGATAGAGAATTGAACTAACAGATCTATGTTTTGTGTTGCTTGATAGGTACCTTTTCGAGTAAGGCAAACTCTTAAGAGAAAGAGAAAGGAAAAGAGACACTAGAGTTTTCGGGAATAAGGATGAGTTCCTTTTTCTTTCCGATTTCCTTTATATTCTTGTATATCACTACAATTTGTTATTTTGACAGTTATTTGTTGCTGATCTATCAATTTTGTTACATGTATGTATGTTTCCGTACTGAAAACCCTAAAAACAGAAAGTGTAATCTAAGTAACTATTTAGTTACAAAATCCTTCATCCAAGTGGGTTGCCTTGTTATTCTCTTTTAGGTCGTAACACAACACCATTACCAAGCTGCTAAAAATTTACAGTGAGTTTTCTTCTCTAAAAACGACAAATATTCCAGAGGTGCTAAGCATATGGAATTAAAGTATTTTGTCGTTAAAGAGAAAGTTCAAAAACAAAGAGTGTGTATTAAACATATTAGAACGAATCTTATGATTGCTAATCAATTAACTACAGGTTACAACTAAAGACATTTAAAGAAAATGTATAGAGAATGTGTCTTGGTTGTACTAATAATTGATTATGATGATGTTAACACATTCATGAGCTCAATAATGATATGTTTCTAATTTTTTGATATTATTTCTTGTTCCTTATATTTGTATACTCTTGTTGTTTGATTAAGAAATTAATGTGTCTTTAAGAAAATTATGTGGACATCATGTTGTTTATATAACTTGTGTGACCTAAGTTGCTAGAGTGATAGTATATGAAAGGAAGTATGCAAATTGAAAGTGTATGACCGCCATAACTCTCATTACGTGATTTATTATATTAAAGTTGATTATGATGAAAGAATGGTATTATCAGATTTGTTTATGTGCACCTAATGTTACACTATTAAATATTATGAACTGTCAGACCAAGTGGAAGAATGTGGTTCGAAAGTTGATCATATTTTAATATTAATGTTAATTGTTTTGATTAACTTTCCTATTTAGATTAAGTTTTCCTATTCAATTAGGATTCTTATCTAACAGTGAATAAATCTAATCTATTGATTATGGGATATGATGGTCCTACCAGATTTAAAATTGTTCTATACAAATTGGTCATCTCTCCACCTATTAGGGTCACATAGCAAAAAATGAAAACTGTTGCATCAAAGTTCTTTGTAGCATTAAGTCTAAGGTTAAGGGAGAGAAACTAATTTTATTTAAAAAGTGTCAACCTAAAGCCTAAAGCCGATCAAGTTCGTCTCTCTATAATTATGTCAAATTCTGCATCAAGTAAGTATCTTATGTTTGTACATGACAAGTTATTTATTCAAGATCTTGTATTATAATAATGTTTATGACTCTTAAGTTTTAAATAAACAACAAATTTATGCATGTTTTTATCATCAATATTCCTTGTACACAAAAACAAAGATCTGAATATTTTCCCCTGAAAGTGACCCCATTTTTTTATTCTTTTGGATTAAATATTTTTTTCCTTTTTTTCTCATAGTAATGATATTTGGATCCAAAAAATTGATTTATAAAATGGGTCATATGACATGACATTTACTTTTCATATTTTATTATTCAAGTTAAATTTAATATAAACATAAACAATAATTCATTAAAATAAATAGGATCCACATCTATTTGAAGGAAGTAAGTGTAGGCTTTTCAAAATATTGGGAGTTTATATAATTTTAATAGTTTTCAAATGTAATTAAAAAAAAAAAACTAGTATGACGTCTTTAACTAATAAAAATCTTGCCAATAAATACTTATTCAGATAGTATTATTGTAACATTGGTCAAAAAAGGGCTCTACGCTTTATCAGCGTAGATTTTTTCGAGGAACAACGGTGGACCCCTCGTTTACCTCCATTCATTTAATTATGTTGTCCAACGTCTTTAGTAGCATATACCAGCTTTCTATTATTCCATTAAATGTCTCATTTCCAGTACTGGTATCTATAAAATATCATCACAAACTCACGAGATCACATGCACAAAAAGCTTCATTAGTTTAACCTTAAAGTCTTGAACCAAACAACACCAACAAAAAGTATAGTATAAGTCACAAAAACATGGATGGTGAGTTAAAGAATTTGGTTCTGGTTTGGATCTCTGTGCTTACATCCTTGTATTACTGCCATACCATTGCCAAATACATCCCCTCTGGCACCACCCGCCTCGCCGCCGTCCTTCCAGTTGTCGGCCTCTTCTTCCTTCTTCCTGTACCTTTAACCACCATCTCCTTTTGCGGCTTGACCGCCTTTTTTGTTGCATGGCTTGGCAACTTCAAGCTCCTCCTCTTTGCTTTTGGCAAAGGCCCTTTATCTTCAAATCCTCCACTTCCTCTCCTTCACTTTATACCAATCTCCTGCCTTCCTATTAAGGTACATAGTGAAAATGAAAAAAAGGGTCTCAAATCACCTCTTAATTATGCCACCAAGTTATTAGTAATTGCTTCATTTTTGCCTTTGTATGAGAGGAAAGAGAAAGTTAATCAATTTGTCTTGATGTTGGTTTATTCTATTCACGTGTATATTAGCCTTGAAATGTGCCTAGCATTGGTTGGAGTCGCGGCTCGAATCGCGATTGGTATTGAGCTCGAGCCACAGTTTGACGAGCCGTACCTAGCCACCTCTTTACAAGATTTTTGGGGTAGGAGGTGGAATCTCATGGTGACCAGCATTTTGAGACCGAGTGTATATGATCCAGTTCGGTCCATTTCGATTCGGCTGATCGGAAAGAGGTGGTGGATTCCGCTTCCTGCGGTGGTTGCCACCTTTTTGGTGTCAGGGCTTGTGCACGAGCTTGTCTTTTATTACATTGGCAGAAAGGAGCCAACATGGGTGGTAACATGTTTTTTCGTTCTACATGGGCTGGCCGTGGCTTGTGAGATCGGTGCCAAAAGGGTGGCTCGGAAGATGGGGTGGCGATTGCCTGTGGCGGTGTCACGAGTGCTTACGTTGGGGTTCGTGGTGCCTACCGCCTTGTGGCTGTTCCTGCCGCCGCTTTTAAAGTGTGGAGCGGAGGAGAAGGGGAGGAAGGATATTGTTGCCTTGATTGAATTTTTAAGAAATCTGTGGAATATTTTGAGATTTAGCTCATTTGCAATGGTCAGTGGGATGGTATCATTTGTCTCCTAAGAGCCGCTTCAAAAATCTGATTATAATGCTAAGTTCATACTTTATATATAATGAAATCATTTTATATGGTTTGAGTTCATGATCCTTCCCCTTTTTTGTTTTTTTTTTTTTTTAAATGATTGGCATGCGGCTTACCTACCTAGTTAATAAGAAATTTTTACGAATTTATAATGTAAGTTGGGTTCTTATTTTCAACAAAAAGTAACTCTTTAAGTTAAATACACATGACGTCTCCTAATTTACCAGTATTATTTTAAAAAGGAAAAATTAAATGTAACTCTTAGTTTTAATTTAGCGGCAAATATATATTCCAAGCATATAAAATATATTTTGATATTCTAAACTTTTAAAAGTTTATAATCATAAAGATAAGTTATTCCATGGAGCTTAAGGTGCATATTTGTCCTTTTTTGTCCCTTCTTCTCCCATTATCATCTAAAATGATTGATATTAATATTACTAAAATAAAGGATCATTGGCAAACTTGCTTATCAATTATATGTTTATATATACACGTATATACCGGAATTTAAGGAAATCATCCAATTATATTGGTTTTTTTCTTTTCTTCTTTAGTATTAAAGACTCTACAGTAGAGTAGAGTGCTTTACAACATTCACATCAGATACGACCTTTAAAGGGTTTTAAAATGCAACATCAGTATTTTAAAGGTAATTTTTAAAAGTAATTTTAACATTTTATCTCCAAGATTCTTTAAGGTCCTAAACATTTTTTTTATGTTGTGTGGATCTTATATACTTTTATATATAGTATATAAATAAAAATAAAAAAATGATGAAAATATGTAAAACATCCTACTTTTTAAGGTTTTTATTAGAGAATTTTTACCTAAAACCTTAAAAAACTATGAAAATACTTGAAGCACTTCACTTTTCAAGAACCCCACCATTCCATAAAATTTTAAAAAAGTAAAGGCTTTTACATTGGATCTCATGTCAAGAAATCAGAAAGCAGATATTGTAGAACCTCCCACTTGCATTTTCACAAACGACATGGCATATCATAAGTCTATCCGGACTTTAGATTCGGAGCATGCACATAATAATCACGACAGAACAGGGGATCGGGTCAAAGTGGAGACCAGAGAATGTCGTTTTCCAAGGAAGAGGAGACTACTGACTCCGTACCGAACGCCAAGGAAAAAGGGTGTGTGTATATACACATATGTATAATTTATAATTTTTATTGCTGAACTTTACAATGGTCGTTGATCGGAAATCCAATCAAAGATTTTTATTGTATATTAAACATGTCCTCAACTAGAATCAATAAGTACCAAAAATCTTTGATGTTAGTGGATTGAAAATTTAGGCATGCTTGTAATTATTTTTTAAGTTTATTAATAGTATATATTATTATATGTGAATAATTAGCATTTAATTTACTAAATTAACTGTTGTGACCTATCAAAATTTGACACATATCAAGATGAAAAGATATTTTAGTGAACATGATGAAAGCTTTAAAACTTAAGAAACCACAAATAATACTATAAAATATTTGCAATTCAAGTAAAGTTTAGATTCTGATCCATGGCACTCATAACATAAACGAAAGCAAGAAGAAGAATAAAAAGATGCAATTCCTTTTTAAGTTGTGATAATCCTATAATATTTGCATCACGATACCTAATTTGTATTATCTAAATTTCCTCTCAGATTATGTGTTTTGGTTGCATTTACCATATTAAATCCATAAATCTATCACTTATTTTTAAATAAACCATTTTCAATCATAGATATAATGTCTTTATCAATCATTTACATCATCAACCCCCTAATCACCAATTAGGAAACCCTTTCTAAACAATTTTTGTTTCCTTAACCATCCTAAATCCACGAATCTATCACCATTGACATTGTCATCTTAAAGTCAACAATTTTCAATCCTAAATTTGTTGTCTTTATCCATCATTCTCACAATCATCAAATATCAGTATCATGATTTTATCACTACAAGTTCACTTATCTATAATGTGATTTGATTAAAATTGTAGAGGTTGATTAACATTATTCTATTAGTAGTATTTTAGAATAGGCAAATTTTTATGTATTTGTTTTCGTAATGCCCTAAATTTAGGGATATTTATAACCTAAAGTAGACATGTAGAAGCTGGGAACTTGCTAGAAATATAAAATACACTTCAAAATCACTCATATATTAATAGCTTTAAAATTAAAGTCAAATTTCATATTCTCATTACAAACAAATATACTGTCTTTATCCCATAATATATATGAATTCGACTGACTGAAAGGGTTCACCATAACAATGCTATAGAATTTATATATTGTATCTAGAATGTTTCTTATAGTAAGTACTAAGCGCCTTTTGTCATGTAGTCAACAGCACCTGACTATAGTCCCCTATTTTAATAGATAATTATATGTCATCTATTCATATTGAAAAGAATAAATTACAATGAAATGTATTAACTTTTGAAGGTAAGTATAATTAAGGTGTCAATGTTGCAAATGATTCAAAAAAGAAATCAACGTTTGAGGATAAATTCCATTTAAGGTATCAACGTTTCATATAGTTAAAAAGACGTATTACATTTTACAAAGTGTCAAATAATGTATAATATGATTTAGAAACTTAATTGAAAATTAATCGAAATATCGATACCTTAAATGAACTTTGTAAAACATTGATACCTCATTAATTCACTTTATGAGACATTGATATCTCTTTTTAAGAAATTTTGATATCTTAAATGAACTTACTCCCCCAAATATTGATTCCTTCTGGTGTAATTTACCCATTTGAAAAGTCTTTAATATTAGCGATACTTCCAACCCACCAACCAGTTGCAACTAATGATACAAATATATATACATGCACTACCTCTACTGAAAAACAATAAAGAAATAAATCAAAACCCAGTATGGTATACTACAAACACACATATGTGATCAAGCCAACATACATCCACAAACACATATATTAGTGTCTTCTTATATTTATCTTAAGCCAATCAAGCAATATAAAGATAACTTGGTATCCCGCCACACCTAAATATAATAAAACATATATACAATGTTGGATACTCTTTGACATTCATCAATCCATAAATTGAATGTTAGGAAATCCATAATACCCACAACACCAAAACACTTAGCTCTACCTATATCATTTCCATGCACAACTCCACTCCGATACAACACCACACATGAATCATCGGATTGCTATAATAATATTGTAGGTACTCCCCACATATTATCAATAACCGCATACACACAACAAACAGATTCTTATAGATAAACAGTGATTTAGTTAATTTATGAATCTATCTTAAACAAACATATACAATAAACAAGGTATACAGTTATAGGATCTACTGCTTGGTTTACATATCAATTAAATTGTTAAAACACTTATACTTCCACAACCACCTATGATCAAAACTTGTATACCCCTCGCTTATACCATGCAAGAATCTAACATTTTAAAGTCTTAGAATATAGATAATTCTTAAAGAAAGATATCAATAGATTTCAATTGCTTTTGCGAAGGAAAAAGGTGCTTTCCAAGAGGTTTTAGTGCACATGGGCAAGTACATGAGTTGAAGTTAGTTATGCACTTCTAAACATAAAATTTTAAGTCATAGAGTGATACACAAAATATTACATGAGCTCATGTAAAGGTTGTGCACTTTGAGAGCCCAATTTTTGTCATTTTGCAAAGAGGTACACAACTCGATGCATGAGCTTGTGCATTAGTCGTGCAATTCTAGATTTTACACAATTGAGCTTCAAAAAGGTACACTACCTGGTGTACAGACTCATGAATTGATTGTGTGCTTTTAGAAATCATCTTTTTGGTTAGTTTTTGTCATGCCCCAAAAGGGTATCCTAAAAGTAGTAGTCCGCCACATATAGTATTAAAACTTAAGAATGACTTCCTCAAGTCATGCGAAAGTTTTCAATACTATATGTAAGGCATCTATCACAATAATAGGAGACACCGGTAGGATGTATAGTTCGAGATAGTAAATACAACATAGAAGAATCTAGATAATCATCCAATTTAACATTAAGAGAATATAATCCTTACATCATCTTAGGGGTTTTCCCCTATAATTCTCCAAACAATCATAATATCAACTTCATCTTTCTCACAACAAAACAATACTAACACCAAAAGATATTAAAGGATATTTAACCTAAGATCTTCAAAAGATTTCCAAAAGCTTTTCTAAAACATCATCCCACTAGAATATATAAAGTCTTCGGGCATAAAAGATATAGTCTTATTACAACAAAAGTCTATCGGTGTATAAGCATAACTAGCGTAGTGAGAATATTCCTAAATCAACATACTTGTATAAATAATTTCAAACAAGTTATTAAACAAGCATATGAATGCATCAAGCAAGTGATCAAGCAATACATATGATCTATCGGAAATCATATGTTTGAATGGATTTACCCCTCCATTCAGGGTTAGGTGTTTCAGGCTCTTTAAAACCCATCTTTAAAATCCAACTCATGTAGTTTATTTCAGGCTCCTACTCGCCCATCTTGAAATAGTTCTTTAGACTTCTATTCACCCATCTTGCAGATTTATGGCTTCTGCAAACCCGGCTACTATACTCTTGTCCCATCGAGTACAGTAGCTCATGAAATGAAACTAACTACATGATATGCATGAATCGATTGAATATAACTCATAATATATTATTAGAGAAATTTAAAGGTGATCACATAATTTGCACACACTCCAACAAAATAATGGTAAAACACAATTTAATTAACAACAATTCATGTCTCAGTATGCTTAGCATTCTTTCAGCTAATATTATCATACATAATTCATTTTCATTTTTTCCTACTTCTAATGCCTCTAGCTACAAGCACAACCAAGTATGTAAAAGGTAGGAAATAAACTCACTCGGCCATGAAGATATATCTTTCTAACGGATGAATCGATCGGTAAATCCACTAATCAAAATAATCCTCTGGGTATAAATACTCTCCTCAAGATCACCTAATCAAGAAGAATACTCATAATGAGTATTTCATATTGATTCTATGGCACTTATCAAAAACTATGTTATAAGATCGTTAAATTCGTATATAAGGTAATTCCAACTTAAAATGGCCATAACTTAGTCATTTAACTCGGAATTGTACAAACAATATACCGTTTTCTACCTACTAAAAAAGATTTATCCATTTCTAAGGTTATTTTTGTTATAAAAAGCCATTTGGGTTGGAAAATACTATGGTACAGAATAGTTACGAATTATAGTTCACAAAATATGATTTTTCCAAACTTCACTTTACTCAAAAATCTTTAAGCAAAATATATGGATATATATATATATATATATAGTTGAAAAATTCTTTGAACATATATTTATACTCATATTGTATGCATGATTTTTGTAGTGTTGTTTCAATATTGATATTTCATAAACAATTTGTTTTTAAAAGATAAAACTTTTGAAAATTTCTCTTTTTTGAATTGTTAGAAGGAAAACTAAAATATATATGAGTTGTTATGAGTAAATGTTTTTCTATTATAATTTCATTTTCTCACTTTTCAAAAGTAAATTCATTCCAAAAATTTAGTTTTTTAAGTTATCTACAACTTTATTTCTAGTGATTGAAAAATAAGCTTTTCAAAATATTCTTTAAGTTTTTGATATGATTAAATATTGGGAGTTGTGTTAAATGTATGTTTCCCTCTTACTTTTATATCCCTTTTTTTCTAGGAAATAAGTGTTCCTTTAAAACTTTACTTTCTTGGCAAATTTTATTTTTCTAAGTTGGTTTCCAAGATAGTGAGTTGATTTTACCTTGGTTAGAAAAACTTGTTTTATTTTAATATTTGTCAAGTGGTAGAATGATTCCTTCAGACAAGTTTGTAAAGAATTGTTAACATTAGAAATTAGCAAAAATTTCATTTTAATTTTGAAAAGAGAATAACAATATAAAATTTAAGTTTTGAAGAACTTCCTTAGTATGTGATTTTCAAAGTATATAGCGAACCTATTTATGTCTTAAAAAATATATGGTTGAGTTAAAATCATAAGTTCAATGCTAAAAATTCTATCTTCATGGAGTATTTATTTTTTATTTTTAAAAGAAATGAGTTTTTTTCATTTGAAGAAATCTTGGGCATTAATACTTTAAAACTTATGATTAACTTACTTAAGCTTTTGAAAAGAATTTATTAAAAACAATACTTAGACTTTTTGTTAGAAAATCCTTTGTTAAGAAATCTAGTTCATGTTTCCTTTGTTTAAAAAAACCCATTTTTATTTTTATTTAAGACAACAACATTCTAATCAAGAATGAATATGATTATGTAGCAATGAAAAAGTAAAAATAATACATAATAAGATAGAAAGAAATAGTCATAAGTAAATAAACATAATAAAATAGTCAAGCATTGGGAACCTTATCTTTGTCAAGGTATCTCGATCATGTACTGGGAACCTTAGCTTCGTCAAGGTATCCGAGGACTAAGAATAGACTAGTCCCAAAAGAAAAGAAAAGAAAAGATAGGAAATTGTTTGGACTTGATATGGACAAGTCTAAGACTAGAAAGACTAGTCTTAATAAATTGCATAAAACAAGTAAATAAATAAATTGCAATACATGAAAATAAATAAACAACAAATAAGCTTATATGCTCTAAATAAATATATATACATAATATACATAATACTATATAGAAGTTATATTAGAGCAAAATAATAATAACAATAATAACAACAACATAATAACATAATGTAAAATAGGAATATGAAAAAAAACAAAACATGAACATATTGTTACTTCTTTAACACATACGAGTCTAAGAAACATATACTAAGCTCATGCTAAGTTGTATGAACATAATAAATAATATAGGTAAGATTTTTACTTAAGGTTTAATGAAGGATTTGAAAAGAGATGAACGGGTAGTGTGTTTGTTATTTTCTTCTTGAAGTTGAAAGGAATGGTAGAGAGTATTTTGAGAGAGATTTATTAGAGAGAGGTTTTGAGAGGGAGTTTTGGTAGAGTTTTGTTATGTAAAATGAATGTGTGAAAGAATGAAGGAGGAATGGGGTATTTATAGAATTTTTGGAGTGAATTTTTTATGTAATAAAATAAATTGAAAAGAAATTAATATAGAGAAAGAAGAGGAAGGCTGGTGCATATAATGGAGAGAGGAGAGATATTTTGTTTGTTTTGTAATTTTTGTAAAGAAAAGAAATAATATGTAAGGTTTGATGTGAATAAAGTTGTATTGGAAATGTAAAAAGTAAGAAAATAGATATGTAGGTAGTAAGAAATAGGTGTAGAAAAAGTAGAGATAGTGAAATAGTAATGAATAGAGAAATAGTACTATGAATAGTAGACTAGACATATAAAATACCAGTAGTAATAAAAATACGCATAAACGAGCTATATCTGTTATTTTTAGTTACCAAAAAATTCTAAAACTAATATTTTTGAAATCATTGTTTAATTACAAGTCCTTTGGTGTTATTGGAATATTTTTATTATTTCCAGCTCTGGGACACGCTTTTCGAGAACTGATCCCGTTTGAGTCCGAAGGACACTCGAAATTCACAAATATGATATGTTTATACTACCCTATATTATTATGAACTATTATAAGCCATTAACTCAATTTCGTTTTCTAGGGTTTAGAATGTGGGATTGTCAGAGTTGAAATTGTTTGATTGTCTTGATCATTGTTGACTTTTGAAACTCTGGTTTGACTAGGGTTAAGGTTTAACCCAACTTTACCCTAGAAATTGAGAGGTTTATATTAGGGATCGATATGTGGACTTTCTCATGCTCAGATTTTGTGTCGAATGATTAATGAATCTTCTCTTATGAAATCCCGTGATCGAAATTGATTAAGATTGGTTTCAACTTGGGTCAGACTTTTAGGTTTCGATTTGGTATTCCAAAGCCATTCTCAAAAAATTCGGGGCTTACAGTTTTTCTTTCATTTGCAACTCAAAACCAATTTTAATATTTCCTCACATAATTATATCACCCTTAACATCCTAAAATACCCAAGTTTACCCCATTCTACTAAAGTTAACAATCTAAAGATTAAAAATGATAACAATCCATATCATATTCTAATGGATCTAACCTATTTATTATCTAGCCTTTCTTTAATAAATCTTATACAATAAAGAAGTTTCATGATTGGTTTGAATCCAAAAAGGAGACCATTAAAAGTTCTATTCATGATAAGGACTCATCTTATATATACGATCTATGGGATGACACCGATAGCTAAACTCTAAAAATACCAAAGCTCATTCTTGATTTAGATTATTAGAAATTACACTCAAACACCGTCATACCACTAATTTCTAACTTAAAAGATCAAACACTTCATTTCATCAAGTATAATGAGGTTTGACTAGAGGTAGGCGAATGGAGAGTAGCTCGTGGGCTGCCTTATTTAACCCATTTTTAAAATAGGTTAGTGTTGAATATTTTCAACCCATTTAAAAGCGAGCTAAATGAACCCATCACGTTTAACTCACAGGTTAACCCATCACAAGCTCGATAGGCTGCTTTTTTTTAATAAGAAAAGTTTTAATTTTTCAATATTAAAACATAAACTTAAAAAAAAAAGAACAAAAAAACCTAGTGGTAACCTATTAAAAGTTAAAACCCTAAAGCAAGAAAGCAACCATACCCCAAGCTATGGAGAAAATACCTAACCACATCTGCATCCTCTTCTTCATCTATAGTCTATAATGCCTTATGTTTGCAAGTTGCTACCCATCTCTAATACTCCAGCAACCCAACTTAGCTTTGCACTCCTTCCCCCCATCCAAAGGTAAATTGCTTACTAAAATTAATAAATATACTTTTTAGGGACTTTTTTCTCTTTCTAGTGGTAAATATAATTATGTTAATTTCTTTCTATTTTTTTTAATATTTTGGATGGTTTAATTTTACGGTTTTGGAAAATTTTGTTTTACCTAAGGAGTAGTTCTAGTCTATCATTGTTGCTCATCAAGGCCTTAATGTAGATGTTCTGCTTAATAAAGTTGATATTATTACTAGTACTAGTTGTGGGGCTATTTAGATTTCATAAAATGCTGTGACATTCAATTGTGACTTTTTCTACCTCTGTTGGGATAATTATGAATTTTCCAATTTATGATGCTTTTGGCTTCAACTCCTTCACATGATTGTTGATGTTTGTGTTGAATTGTGATTCATTTCCCTTCATATATACATACATATATGTTTCAATAATGTGAGCATATATTATTAAAAGTTCCCTTCAAATTAGGTTGATACTTCATCAGCTTGTTTCCTTATACTAGTATTTCTTTTTATTTGTTTGTTCATTTTGTTCAGAATACAAGCATTTGAATAAACATGTAAAGATGTATTTTTTGAAAGGTCTAATAGCATAGTAAGTCCCATATAAGACTATATATGAAAAAGTTTTATAAAGTTCTTTACACATAGCCTTTCTTTATTTTATTTTTCATTTTTACACTTTTTATTTAGGAAGAAATGCAACCTGATTTATTTTGTTGGAAACCAGTATTTATACTATTAGGCGATGATGGTTTTGACTCTTCTACGGTTGTTGTTTATATTTTTTAATATAAGTAATGATAAACGAATTCATTTGCTATTTTGTTTATATTATCCAATATAAGTATTTGTTTTTAACATACTATTGTTATATCTTTTGTTCTTACCTTTTTTTCATATGATCTATTTGTAGTATGGATAATATTACAAGCAATGACACTACTATCAAACATGTCATTACAAATGATGACTTCCTTGTGAGGTTGATGTTACCATGCCATCCAAAACTAGTACTAGAACATGTCTTGATTAGGAAGATTCTAAAGGCAAGAGAGTTAAACAAAATACTACTCCTATTTGGGAATCATTTGCAAAGATAGGAATAGGAAAAGATGGTAAAGAAAGACTAAGGAGCAATGGATGTGGAAAAGAGTATATTATTAGGGGTTCTAAATATGGGACATCAACTCTAGGTTGGCATTTAGAAAAATGTCGTTTGATTTATAGGTATCATGATGTAGGTGATATGGTTATTGATCAATCTGGTAAAATTGATGTCTAAAAAAGTAGATTACAAACATGCTCATGATGTTTTGACAATAACGATCATTGAACATGATCTCCCATTTTCATTTATTGAATATAAGAGGATTATAGAATTTGTACAAGTTTTCTACCTTAAGTATATTCCTATATATAGAAAAATGATTGCACTTGATGTTATGAAACTCTACTTAGCTAAAAAGGATAAATTGAAGCATGTTTCAAAGATAATTTCTAGTGGAGTTTGTTTGACTTCTAACCTATGGATTGCTTCCACTAGGGAGGGTTATATGTGCTTAACTGCTCATTTTGTGGATGGTAATTGGAAGTTTAATAATAAAATTATTTCTTTTTGTTACATGTCCCCTCCTCATTTAGGCTTTCAATTATTAAATAAAATGCTTGACTTTGTGAAATATTGGTGTAGATAAAAAGGTGTTCTCTCTTACCTTAGATAATGCATCTACTAATGACTATATGCAAGAGTTTCTAAAAGATCAACTTAAATTACATGGAAGTTTATTATATGATGGTTAATTCTTTCATATTAGATACTATGCTCATATACTTAATTTGATTGTTGAAGAGGGCTTAATAGTAGCTAATATAACATTTTACAAGATAAGAGAGAGTGTAAAATATGTCAAGGGGTCAAATAGTAGATGAAACATTTTTAAGAGTATGTTGAACATGTTGGAAATACTGATACTTATGTTGGGTTGCACTTAGATGTGGTTATTAGATGGAACTCTACTTATCTTATGCTTGATAGTGCTCTAAAGTATCAGTGTGCTTTTTCATGCTTTAAATTGAATGATTTGAACTAGAAATTTTTTCCATTATAGGAGAAGTGGGAAAGAGCACAAAAGTTGTGCAAGTTTTTTAGTCCTTTTCATACCATTACCAATCTTATGTCTGGATCAACTTATCAAACTTCAAAATTGTACTTCTTATAAGTGTGGAGGATCGAGTGTTTATTGAATGAGAATATAATGAGTGAGGAGGGACATGTCTATTAAAATGAAACAAAATTTGATAAGTATAGGAGGGAATATAGCATTACTCTTGCACTTGGAGTTATCTTTGATCCGTGATTGAAATTCACCTTCTTAAAGTTTTGCTTTAATAAGATTAATCCACTTACTTGTGAGGAGAAGTTAACCAAAACAAAGAGCAAATTATACAAACTCTTTGGAGAATATGATTAAAGCAAGATAAGTAAAGTGAGTTCCAATAGCTCTCGAGTTGGATCTTCTCAAGTTGAGCAAAGACTTGGAGGTAGAGGTAGAGGCATAGGTGTAGGTGGAGGTAAAGTAGTCGGGGGCCGTGAAAATAATTTAGGTATAGGCATTGCTACTCTTGATGTAAGTTCAATGATCACTTTAATCTTTTCTTTTTCTTTTCTCCTTTGTTGCAATGTTTCTTATTAAATGATCAAAATTCATAACTATTATTTCTCTCTTTTTTTTCCCCCCAATGATGTAGGGATATTGCCAAGTCAAAGTGGAAACTATGAGTAAATTTTCTTTAGATCTTTATCTAGATGAACTAGTAATGGATATGAATTTCTATTCAGAGTTGGAAGTATTGGAATATTAGAAAACTCAATATCAAATGTGGAAGTTTTAGTATGTATACGTAAATAGTTATAAAGCTTTGCTTAGGAAGGTATTTCTTCATTTAATAATATTTCACTTAATTTATAATTTTATCTTTTAATAATTCTATCTCTATTATTTATGCATTGTTTGGTGATTTGTAGATGAAAGTGCATGGCAAATTGAGGTAACATTGTTAAGGGCGGATTTGAATGCAGTTATTGATGGTTGATGGTTGGACATGTTTATTGGTTTTTTTAAGATATTAAGCTGGTTAAATAGTTTTATTAGTGTTATGACATTTGACTCATTGTCATATGAAAATTGTAACTTTTGAATGATATTTAGAGGTTTTTAGGTTTAAGTTATGGTTTCAATTTTTTATGTTTTATAGATAAATATTATTTTACGAGTATTTTGTTTAATATTATCTTATATTATTTTAGAACTGAACCAATATCCTCTAGGCAAGCAATCTTCATTTTTCAACATTCAAGCTTTCATTTTCAACTCTAAGCTAGTTTTCATTAATAAATGTTAGATTTATTTTCACATACTCTTTAGATTTTGATTCTAGGGTCTTGATGTGGCAACAACAACTAGATCTATAAATGGTCAAGAAGAGAGGAAAATGACTAGGAAAACTAAAGTTAGTATACATTTTTCTTCTTCAAGGATAATGATTTTTGATCAACTATGTGTGTTGAAATTGTTGGATAATTATGTACGTTTCAAGTGAGTACAAGAGGAGTACTTTATAGGGTTTGAGTTATGGTTTCATTTTTTGTATTGTTGGCAGGTTGATAGGTTAGCCTATATAACCCATAAAAAGAATAAATGGATTAAATGGGCCGAACTGATTCATTTATCCCCAAAAAATATATACAAATGGGTTGAATGAGTTAAGTTAGTGTGTTAACCCATTTAACCCAACAACCCGCATGGGTTGGGTTAGGGTCAGCAAATAAACAGGCTAAATTTGCAGGCTTATTTAACCCATAGGCTAAAGTTGGTCAGGCTAGTTGACCCATTTAGCCTACTTGCCCAGGTATAGGTTTGACATTTTACAGCTCTTTTACCCATCATAAATGTGTTTGGGTTAGTTACAATTTCTTACTCTTTTCCCTTGCTTCATTCTCTTTTAATCATTTCCTTAATTAGGTATCATATCCACGATACTCCTCTAAAGTCATGTACAGAACTCACATAAATTACAATAGTGTTGGGAACCTTTTCATCAAATTTATGAATAGTAAAATTGAACTATAGATAGTCATAAAAATTTACTCCATAATTTAGCTATGGTTTAAGAAGTAAAAATGATTGGTCAATTAATGATCTTGCCTAGGTATAGAAAAGCTTAATTTTAGTAATTTTAAGTAATCAAAGGGTCTTTACTTAATTCTTCATTGTTTGAAAACTAAATGGTTAACAATCCAGCATGTGCAACACGATGTATACTAATAGAATTATCCTAAACCATTTATACTATTACAATAGTTTTTCTTTTGTACATAGATATTCCATTTTTTTAGTTGAATCTTAGTTTTCTAAAAAACAAATATCAAATTTTCTATTCAGTTTGTCTAGCTTTGAATGAAACTAATATATTTGAGAGTTAATACAGCATAATCTATGAAGTATGTCCTTAACTCACCAAGAACACTGCTTACATGATTGAATAAACTTATTGGTTGTTATTTGATTTAAATCCTTGTTATAAAACTATTTGTCATTTACTTTGTATGTTTTTATAAAACTGTGCAACTATAGTAGCTTTATTGGTACCGATATTTATAAAGGTAAAGTACAATAGAAGGTCACAACGTTTAGGAATAAATTCATTTGATGTTACAATATTTCAAGTGGTTCATTTAAGATCACAATATTTAAAGAAGCAAGTCAACTAAGGTCACCATTGATATGTGTCAATAGAAGAAAATTTAATTAAAATTCAGAAGATCCACCATGTTATGACACGTGTCAATAATAACCTCAATTGATGTACTTCTCTAAACATTATAATCTCGAATGAACCGCTCAAAATGTTAAGATTTTTTAGTGTAGTCTACCCTCATTTGTAATGGTATACAAATGCATTCCATGTATTAATTATTTATGGTTAGCTGATTATACACACAGTCAATTTTTTCTCATAGTCAATTGGATCAACATCTATATTATTAAAAAAGAATGCATTGTTTTAGTGTGTCGATAATATTTCATAATATCATTTAATCCTTATATTACTATATAATCTTTATTTTCACAACAAAAGAAAAATTTATAGGAAAAAAATTAATACAACAAAATTCTAATGAAATTAAAGTCATCCTATCCCCATTATTTTAACTTTGTGTAAACAATCATAGTTATATTTTATCCATTTTATATTTTTCATGTAGCAAATATATATATATACACACATATATATGACTTATATAATTTATGTACATATTACAGGTGCATTTCTCAAGTAAAAGTAAAAGTAAATTGCGCTGTATATATTAGATTATATTTTATCTTTTATGCATTCATTCAGTCATACCATTCTCTATAGTTTTATGAAAAGATGGATTTATAAAAAAGATAACCTTGAAGCAAGTGTCCATGGAGCTAGACAAAAAGGTTCACTGACCCACACCATTGAATAGTCCAATAAAAGTCATTTCCTAAAAACAAATAAATATCACATGAAAATTTACACTTAAATTGACTTTAAGGTCCTATGCCTAACAACACCAACAAATGCAAAGTCTATAGTTAATGAAAAATGGTAGGTAAGCTAAGAAATTTGATATTGGTATGGATCTTAGCAATCACATTCTTATGCTACTGTTACACCATTGCCAAATTCATCTAACCTGATGCCACCTACGTCAACGCCATCCTCCCAGTTGTCGGACTCTTCTTACTCCCCCCTTTGGCTCTAACCACCCTCTCTCTTTGCGATTTCACCTCCTTTTTTTTATTACATAGCTTGCTAGCTTCAAGCTCCTCCAGTTTGCATTTGGCAAAGGCCCTTTAACATCAAATCCTCCTTTCTCTTAAACACTTTTTACCGATCTCTTGCCTCCCCATAAAGGTTTATAGTGGAAATACAAAATGGGGGTCTCAATTCTTCTCTTAATTATGTAATTAAGTTATTGGTAATTGCCTCCTTTTCACCCTTGTATGAAAGAAAAGAGCAAATAAATAAATTCTTGCTTTTGTTGATGTATAGCATTCAAAGGTGTATTGGTGTTGAAGTGTGCCTAGCTTTGGTTGGAGCCTTGGCGTGAACCGTGATTGGTGTTTAGATTGAGCCCCATTTCAATGAGCCTTACTTAGCCACCTCCCTACTAGATTTTTAGGCAAAGAGGTGAAATCTAATGGTGACTAGTGTCTTGAAGCCAAGTGGTTATGATCTAATTTGATTAATCACTATTCGAGCAATTGAAAAAAGGTGGTGGGCTCTGTGCTTACCAACTTCTTGATATCGAGTCCAACGCACAAGCTTGCTTTTTATTATATTGGTAGAACGATGCCTATGTGGGTGTGTTACAACTCAGATAATAGAAGATGAAGACAACTAGTTAGCATAAGATTATGTTTAGATAGAATGGTTGAGATTTCAGCTAAAACATTTGGGAAATTAACAGAAATAACTAGATTGGTTTAGATCTGTAACAAATCATCAGATCATATAATAGACATGACAGATCTATTAAGATCTTACCTATAAATCCATCATAGTATAAATAAAGAAAGTAAAAGGGAGAAACCATCCCTTTGGCTTGTTAATTTAAGGAGTCCTTTAACTTGAGAAGTTTGGCAACTCGAATTAGCCACTTTGTTACCTGTAACACAAACATCACATATAAATACCATTAGTAGTAATAAAGTAAAGAAGACAATACAAGAAGGAGAGGCGCTAGAGTTACCTAGAGGAACAGTAAAGGAACTTTAGAGGGGTTGAGTGAGATGGTAGGGTTAGTGTAAAGGATAAGTGGGTTGGGTTGAATTAGGATAAGTGGGTTCAGGTTGTAATATTTGGAGCTCTCGTCTTTCTTGGAGCAGATTCATTGTGTTTATCTGTTTGATTCTTCAATTGCACTTGTAGAAACAAGAACAAATTCGTTAGAGAAAGGATTAGAGCAATTTTAGCAATCTTTGGTTCAAGAGTTGGATAAGAAGTTAGTTTTATTCATAGAAGAAGTTAAGTAAACTATTAATGGTAGTTTGAAAAATCTTGGGAATTGGACTCAAATGGCTACTTCTCATCAAAATTCAATCAATTTTGAGTCATCACTTTCTAATGAAGGCACTTATGATTCCAGTCTAAAGGAATCAACTTGGAAATTCCCAAGTTTAATGGAGTTGATGGGTTAGAATGGTTATTCAAGATTGAAAGGATTTTCAATCTTCATGAAGTACTTGAAGAGAGACGAATTGCGATGGCTGCCTTTGCATTGGAAGGGAAGACATTAGAGTTTTATCAAAGAAAGGAACACAACAATAAAGGTTTTACATGGGTAGCCTTTAAGAAGGCAATGAAAGAGCATTTAGAGCCATCCATTAATGCAAAAAATATTACAATTTGCACTGATTTTCTTGGAGATGCTGTTATGGCTAAGAATACATCACTATTAGAGGACAATATTGAGATGTCCAACAAGATTAGCAAGCAACATAGAGATGCTTAGGACGAGATGCAAACACAGAATTTTCATATAATTTCACATCACTTCCTGAATTCTGATTTTCACTTGTTTCAGATGGATTCTTATTATCATATTTTGATTACTACCATTAATTTTAAAAAATTGGGTAGCCATCAACACCGGCCGATTACTACCAGTAATTTTCAAGCATTTGATAGCCATCATAATTTCAAAATAATCCAATCATCACCAGTCCAGTACATGGGATTTTGAAAAATTATTTTCATGCAAACTCAAGAATGGGATGGAACATAAGCATTTAATCCACCATAACTTTTTTAAAATCCAAGGTCTTGGGGTCAATAAACACTTTACTACCAACATATCAAGGAAAACTAAAATATATTTGAGTTGTTATAATTAAATGTTTTTCTATTATAATTTCATTTTCTCACTTTTCAAAAGTAAATTCATTTTAAAAATTTGGTTCTTTATGTTATCTACCAACTTTATTTCTAGTGATTGAAAAATAAGCTTTTTAAATATCCTTTTAAGTTTTTTATGTGGACAAATTTTTAGAGATGTGTTAAATGTATATTTTCCTCTTATTTTTATATCATTTTTCTTCTTTAGAAAATAAGTGTACCTTTAAAACTTTACTTTCTTGGCAAATTTTATTTTTCTAAGTTGGTTTCCAAAATAATGAGTTGATTTTATCTTGGTTTGAAAAACTTGTTTTATTCTTAATATTTGTTAAGTGGTAGAATAATTCCTTTAGACCAGTTTATAAGAAAAACTTTCTTAATAAAGAATTGTCAACATTAGAACTTAGCAAAAATTTCATTTTTAATTTTTGAAAAGAGAATAACAACATATAAAAATTAAGTTTTGAAAAAACTTTCTTAATATGTGATTTTCAAAGTCTAAGGTGAACCTATTTAAGTTTCATAGAATATATTATTGAGTTAAAATCCTTCAATGCTAAAAATTCTTCCTTTATGGAGTATTAAGTTTTGATTTATAAAAGAAATGAGTTCCTTTTATTATTTTGAAAAAATCTACATTACTACTTCTTCTAGAATTTATGATTAGCTTATCATTTGAAAAGAGTTTATTAAAAAGAAAACTTAGATCTATTTGTTGAAAATTCCTTTTGTTAAAAAATCTAGTTTACTTTTCTTTATTTAAGAAAGAACCCATTTTTAGTTTTATTTAAGACAACAACATTCTAATCATGCATGAATATGATTATGTAGCAATGTAAAAGTAAAGATAATACATAATAAGATAGAAAGAAATACTTATTAGTAAATAAACATAATAAAATAGTCAAGCATTGGGAACTTTAGCTTCATCAAGATATCCTGGTCATATATTGAGAGCCTTAGGTTCATCAAGGCAACTCGGGACTAAGAATAGACTAATCCCAAAAGAAAAGAAAAGAAAAAAAAGAAAATTGTTTTGACTTGATATGGACAAGTCTAAGACTAAAAAGACTAGTCTTACTAAATTGCAAGAATTAAATAAATAAATTACAAAGCATGGAAATAAATAAATAACAAGTGAGCTTATATGCTCTAACGAAATACATATACATAATATACATAATACTATATATAAGTTAGATTATAGCAAAAATAATAATAAAAATAATAACAACATAATAACATAATATAAAATAGGAACATGAACAAAAACAAAACATGAACATATTATTGTTTCTTTAACTCTCATGAGTATAAGAAACATACACTAAGCTCATGCTAAGTTATATGGACATGATAAAGAATATAGGTAGGATTTTTACCTGAGGTTTATTGGAAGATTTGAAAAGAGATGAATGGGTAGTGTTTTGTTGTTTTTCTTAAAGAGTAGAAATTAAGAGAGTGTTTTGAGAGGGAATGGTTGGAGAGAGATTTTGAGAGGAAATTTTATTAGAGTTTTATTATATAGAATGAATGTGTGAAAGAATGAGGAGGAATGAGGTATTTATAGAATTTTTGGAGTGAATCTTTTATGTAATAAAACAATTGAAAAAGAAAATAAATGAGAGAAAGAGAGAGAGAAATTGCGCCGGCCTTAGAGGGAAAAGAGAGAGAGTGAGTTGATTTTGTTTGTATTTTGTAAGAAAATAATTAATATATAAGATATGATTCGGTATAAGATGTATTGGAAATGTAAAAGTATAAGAAAATATGTATGTAGGTAGTAAGAAATAGGTGTAAGAAAAAGTAGAGATACTGAAATAGTAATAAATAGTAGGAATAGTACTATGAATAGTAGACTAGGTATATAAAATATCGGTAGTAATAAAAATACGTGTAAACGAGCTATATCTGTTGTCACGCCCCAAAGTGTGCCCTACACGTGACAGTCCGCCACACTCAACATTTAAACTCAAGTAAGACAACCTTAGTCTTTCCATGAGTTTGAACATCGGGTGTAAGGCTCGCTCTCAACATTTATAGACCATACTTTGATTCGTAGTAGCTTAAGGAGACATACATCACAGTAAGAACGTAAATCATAACCGTTTTATAAAGAATTATTCTATTACATAAACTAGGAGGCATACCCCTGATAACAACAGCTACAAATTCTCAGGCCCACAAATTTCCTTGCATTAACCTTTAAATACCGATTCGAGAAACAGAATTAGAGTCCATTTCTAATCTTTAGGCCTCTGGCCCCCATCAAAAGCTCCTGAGTATCTAAGAGCTATACCTGGTGTCCACGGGTCCTCGGAGTTAGCCAAAGGTATTCGTACTGCAACAGGAAACTATTGGGGTATAAGCTACACTAGTTTAGTGAGTGAAAACTTGAATCACAATTAATACAACACATTCAAACAAGTAATTAATCAACCAAGTGGAATGCAACAAACGAATGAGTTCAACAAACATATGAACAGCAGGAAATCATATGTGGATGGACTTGCGCCCTCCATCCCAGGTTAGCAGATTAACGAGTCCTACAGTATGACGCCGTTTAAGCTCACGGTTAACTGAACAATAATTCGTTTTATGGATCACGATTAACCAATATGTATTCGTTTTATGGATCACGATTAACCAACAAGTGTTTGTTTTATGGATCACGAAAAACCAACCAATGCTAATGCTCCATCCCCATCGTGATATGAATGAATCCAAATTACAATTGAGTCAAATATACATTAATTCAATTCTTTTAGGTGGTCAACAATTATTCGCAGACATTCAATATAAAATACTAGCTAATCAATCAATAGCTTAACACCCAGTTTCGATATTTCTTAAGTTTCCTTTCACACATCAACAGCAAACACATATATAATTCCCATATAACCCCATCATACATAATCATTCTTTTTATCTTTACCTAGCAACTAGTGCAACTATCATTACAATCACAAGCAATAATTGAAATCGGAAGAGGAACTCACTCGGCCATGGTACGCCGGTCTCTTAATAACGGTAGGCGGGTGACAGGGTAGCGTCGTACTCGGGATCACCTGCCAAATCAAAATAGCCTAATAAGAATTTCATCACTCAACTAATTCAAGCTATGCATCTAAACTAATCAAAGTTGTGATTCTCGCTACTTGCGGAAGCTCCGACATAAGACGGCCGTAAGTTGGTCATTTTAACTCGGAATTTTGTAAATTTTATATCGATTTCTATCTACTTCAAAAGATCTATCTATTTCTAATATTATTTCCAAGTTTTGAAAACATTAAGGGCACGGAACAGTAGGATCAGATCTGTTCCGTAAACCCTCCAATTTCGAAAATTTGTTTTGCTTTTGATGAGAAATGTTCCTAGTTGATGATTCATGCATAAATGGTATATGAATGAATTCCTAACATGAATATCATGGAATGAACTTCATATATGCATGGTTTTGATGATCTTTGAGGATGGACTCATATGAATTCCTAGTTGTCAAGAAATTCCTTAATGATTCCTTATAAAAGGTTATTACTACCAACCTTACATCCCCTAATGTTTTTATGATTTTATCCTTAGAATTTATTCATTACCTAATTAAAAATGAGTTCCCAACATCCATATTAATCATAACCTTCATTTATGCATAAAAATCCACATTTTTCATTGAGCAAATATGTGTTTGAATGAGCTCCTTAGAAAAATCCAAATTTTGAGATTTTCATTTTCTTGCAATTTCCTTATGAGAAAACTTGTTTAATGCATCAAAAATTAAGGCTCCAATATATCTATTATCTAAAGACTTCATTTAGCTCATAAAACATGCCATCTAAGCTTAGATGCTAAGTGTGTAAGCCCCTAGATTTTTTGATAATATTCAAACCCTAAGAACCGAAAGTTGAAACGAAACCCTAAAGTTAACCTAGTATATGATTAGTCTAGTGAATCTAGATCCGGCAATCCCGTGTTCTTAAACCCTAGAAAACGAAATTGAAATAATTGTGGAAATGGTTCGTAATAACATAGGGAAGCCTAAAAATATCAGATTCGAATTTTTCTAGTGTCTTTCGGATCCGATCGGGATCAGTTTTCGAAAACCGTGCCCCGGAGCACCGGATAGCAAAAATATTCCGACAACACCAATAGATTCGTAAAAATATAAGGTTTTCAAAAATATCAGTTTTAGAATTTTTCGGTATCTAAAAATAACAGATATAGGCCTTTTACGCGTATTTTCTTTACTACCGGTATTTTAATTGTCTAGTCTACTATTCATAGTACTTTTCTACTATTCATTACTATTCACCTATCTCTACTTTTTCTTACACTCTACCATACCTATATCTTACAATTTACCTTCCCCATACAACTTTAATCACATCATACCTTACATATTACTTCTTTTTATTACAAAACAACAAAATTAATCAATTTTCCTCTCTCCCATGCCCTTGCCGTCCACTCTCTCTCTCCTCTTCCTCTCAATTTGTTTTCTTTTCCAATTTATTTTATTACATCTAATTTCCACTCCAAAAATCTATAAATACCCCCTTCCTCTTCCATTCTTTCACACAACAAAAATTCATACTAAAACTCTCCCAAAATCACTCCACAAAATTCCTCTCCCAACATCTCTCAAGTTCTCTCTTTTCTTAGAAAATCCATTCCCACATAATACTACAACCCATTCTTTTCTTCTTCAACCAACACATAAACTTTAGGTAAAACTTCTCTTATTTACTCATCATGTTCATATAACTTAACATGAGTTTAGTGTATGTTTCTTAGACTCATTGAGTTAAAGAAGCAACAATTTATTCATGTTTTGTTTTTGTTCATGTTCTTATTTTCTTTATGTTGTTATTGTTATTATTGTTTCTAACCTAACTTATATAAGTATTATGTATATATATTTATTTAGAGCATATAAGCTCACTTGTTATTTATTTTTATTTTCAAGTCTTGCAATTATTTATTTACTTGTTTTATGCAATATTAAGACTAGTCTTTCTAGTCTTAGACTTGTCCATATCAAGTCAAAACAATTTTATTTCTTTGCTTTTCTTTTCTTTGAGGACTAGTCCATTCTTAGTCCCGGGATACCTTGATGAAGCTAAGGTTCCCAATACTTGACTTTACTTTTATGCTCTTATTTTATTTATGTAGCTTTTATGTTATATAATTCTCATTCATGCATGAATATGTTGTTATTGTCTCAATCATAATAGAAATGAGTTTTCTTAAAATAAGAATAAGAACTCTTTTTAAATATAAATTTTGTCACATAAGAAGTTATTTACCTTAAAGGTTTGAAATTTATCTTAAACAAATATTCTTCTAAAGTTAGATAAGCTAGCTCAAGTTTTAGTAATAATATGTGGTTTTCACCAAGAAATACATAAAGTAAAGTTATTATAAATTCTCTTTTCAAAGAAATAAGAAAGTTTCTTTAGACCTAAACAAAGGATTTCTTAAATTCAATTGTCGAAGTTTTCCACCCACACTAAAGTCTAAGATAAGTTTTTCAAAATTTACTTATAAGATGATTTCTTTTAAAAGTGGATATAACCATGAAGTATTTAGAAAGATTATGTTTTCCAAAACATTAGAAATAAAGTAGTAGAAATTTGAAAGAGATTAAAACTACTTTTATTTAAGAAATGGAGTTAAAAGAAAGAGATGCTCACCTTTAGTAAAATAAGAAATTTTCTTAACAAAACTAATTTCTTTACAAAAATTAAGCTTATCTCACTTTCAAAACATATTGTACTACAAGAACATTGTTGAGACAATACCACTAAATTCATGCTTATGGTTTGAGTACATATGAGTATTCAAGGGATTTTTCAACCATACAATATATCTATATTTTTACAAAAGCCCTTGAGTGAAGAAAAGATTGAAAACTCTAGTTTTAAAGTTTGGAAAATTCGTATCAAATCTGTACGCTACTATTCCGAGACCCAAATAACTTCTTTTGATGAAAATAACCTTAGAAATAGATAGATCTTTTCGAGTAGGTAGAAATCGGTATATAATATGCGGAATTCCGAGTTAAAATGAGCAAGTTATGGCCATTTTAAGTTGGAATTTCCATTCCATACGATTTTTACGAATTCTTTAAGATAGAAGTATAGAACTTGAATAGATCTTGGATGAAATACTCATGTTGGGTATTTCTTTTGTTTAGGTGTCGAGGATCACGATCTTGTCTTCCCCGAGGATTACTTCGACTCCTAGAGCGCTATGGACGAGTGAGTTTCCTTTACGCTTATGTATTCGCGCATGTGCTTGTAGAATAGAGCACTAGATGTTAGGAAAAGATAAAATTGATATGCATGTGGGATATTATGGGAATTATGTATGTGATTCGTTGTGTGCGATCAATGAACGATAAGTATATCGGAACCCGATTTGTGATTGATATAAATGTTTCCATGTATGTATTGTTATGTGTGCAAATATTGTTTGATCGCTTTAAATGATTTAATGTCATATTGAAATCCCATATAATAAATTGCTCATGCATATCACTTAGAATATCATTTCGAAGTTTTGCTACTACTCCTCAGCGTGGGACCGGAAAGGTAAGCTGCCTAGCTACATCTTGAGGGTTAGGACGTACGGGGAATACGGCCTCAAGGTGTAGCCGAGCCGGATCGATCGCTTTGGGCATGGAAGGCCCGGGACTAGTAGTACGGTTCGTTGGAACCCCAAGACGGCGCAAACTTGAGGAGGTTGTTCGGGACCCAGTTCAAAGCATTCCCTAACCACCGATGGAGGGGTAAATCCATCAAACATACGAAACCGGATAGTCGTATGTAATGTTTGATCATATGGTTGTTGCATTCATATGCTTGATTAATAAACTTGTTTGATTGTTGTTATGAGTACTATTGCGTAAGGAATATCTCACTAAGCTAGTCATGCTTATACTCCTATAGACTTTTGATATTGCAGGATTATCTTTTGCACCCGAGACCACCTTGATTTCCCGGGTAGAATCCTTATTTTGAGAAGCTTTTGGAGGCAATCTATTTTGAAGTTATAGAGTAGATTTCTTCTAAAATCTTCTAGCTTAGTTATGTTATATTTAGAACCATGTTATTATGAATTATCGGGGGAATGCCCCTTAGAAGCTGTAAGACTTTTATTTCAATGAAATATATATTAAGTGTTATTTTGCATGTTCCGCTGCCAATGCCTTAAAATGCATTACTCCACCGGTCTCCCTTTGTTGTGAATGTACGCCTTGTACCGATATGGAAGCTTTCGAGTGACTGAGGTAGTCATTCTTAAGTTTTAATATTGCGTACGGCGCTGTCACGTTAGGTACCCGTTGGGGCATGACAAAATGTTTATGTGGGCATTACCCAAAATTACGAATTTGACTATACATCCATAAATCAATATTTTTCATTCTAACTCCACTACTTGTTTTACATTTTTCTCATGCCTAAACTCATCTAAACTTATGAAAATCATTCCATAAGGGAATATATTACATATACCTTTCATTTTTCATGAAAAATATGAGTTTTAAAGTGGTTTTGGTGGTTTTTAAAATAGGGTTTTAAAACCATCCGAATTTTCAACTAAGCTTTTCCAACAAAATACCTTCTTTTTCATGTTTCTTGTCTTCTATACATGAAGATCTACCATCTAACATATCTATACATAGACAACTACATTTTTATGATCATCCATGCATGAAAATCAAATAACCATAATGAACATGAATGTAGATGAAGATGTGGATGTCTAAACACTAGATCTACTAAATATCATGCATGATTCATGAGTCTCATGGCATAAATGAATATCTATGTATGATTCCTACTTTACATGCATGAACATAACACTATCTTCAACAAAAACTCATTTAAGCTTTAGATCCACTTCTTGTGATGGCTTAAGATTCTTGTATTAGTGTTTCATATCCCTTGCACATACTCATTGGGATTAAAGGTGGAAAACACACAAATGATCTTGCCATTACAAGATTTGGGAGGAACAAAGCTTGAAATCAACACTTTAATGGAGATTTAGAGATGAAAAGAAGAGAAAAATAAAGTTGTGAGTGTGTGTGTGCATGGTGTGGGTCACGGCACAAGCTAGGGAAGGGAAGAGAGGATTTCAACCTGTAATTTTTTTGGAAGAGTGAAAAATGAGAGGAGAGAGACAACATAAGCTTATATAATATGTGGATTAGGTTTTTATTGAATAAAATAAGTAAAATAAAACAAAATGAGGGGAAAATGGGGGAGGAGGGGCGCCGGCCAAAGAGGGGGGGGGGGGGGGTGGGCGTGGTGGGGTTGTAAGAGAGGGAAGAGGATTTGAAATTTGATAAAATTGGATTTTGTGTAATTAAATGTAATAATTGTATTATTTATTAGGAAACAAAATTTCTTGGAAAAGAAATTTGTAATGAGTAGTTTAAGGATGTAAGAATAGGGTATGAGTAGTGTGTAGTGTAGGTTGTACTTGTGAATAGTAGACAAGACATCTACTTTACCGTTGTAACGAAACACTGGAAAAGGCTATAACTGAAATTTTATAGTCCGGAAAATTATGAAATTGATATTTTTGGAATCCTTATAAAATTACGGTTCTAATGAATATCCCGGAACATTTTTCTGAGTTCGTGGTCCCTGGGCACGCTTTTCCGTAATTGAGCTCGGGAAGGCCCGGAGTTGAAAAATTCCCGAATTTGAAACTTTCGAAGGTTTAAAATATGCTTCAGAACAATATTTCATGTTCATTTACGTTATCAAAATTCTTTTATTATGAAATCGAAGGAAAGCGGGATCTAGGGTTTCTAGGTTCCTCTCACTAAGCTTGAACCAGACCGATATAGGGTTTCGTTCTCCGGTTTTCGAAGTTTGTTCGATCACCGAGAGAACTAGGGTATACATTATAATAATAATAATAATAATAATAATAATAATAATAATAATAATAATAAAAATTGGGCAATGAATAATAGTAAATCGTACTGAAAACTCACTAAATCCTGGTAGTAAAGAAATACAATTAAATTTACAAAATCGATGCTTCTAGCCATTTGAAAATTTGAAAAAACTAATAATTTAAAGATCCTCATGGAAATATGAATCTAATGGCATTAATAACATATTCTCTAACATTCCAAATCCCAGGGCGCGCTTTTCGAAGTCGGCACCTGGCCGGATTGGAATAGGTCAAAAACCCGTTGGTCTCATCCTTTCGAGCATCCTAGGCCTAATAAGAACCAATTATACCTCTTTCTCTTACTCTGACTCCTTGGTTTAGGAGCACGGAATTACCGGATCTAGACTACGGAGTTTCTCGGGGGATTCAAGGACTTAGGTTTCTGGGTTGACTTTCCGGTTCGTACCTTTGCAAGTTTGGGAACTAACATTTTATACCTTTATGACGTATCTTATTGGTGAGATTTACTTTAAGGTCGATTTTCGTAAGAATTTAATATCTCACAAAGTTCTCGGAATTCTTTGGATTGGGTTTTATTTCCGAAGGTTAATCACTATTTACTTCTTAGAAATTTGCTTTAGGGCTCCATTTTAACCCGAATTTATAAGTTATAGCTAATTAGAAAATTTATCGTACGTAGGGATTTTAAAATGGAAGTATATTAAGTTGCTAGTTTATTTCTGAGATTTCTTATTTTTCTCACGATTTAGAAATTTCTAGATTCGTTCGAAGTTTGGGACTTATCTAAGTTCAGTTTTAATTCGGAGTGACTTTTAGGGTTTTTTTTTTTTTCAAAGTTCATCTTTAGAACTTTTACTGAAATTTTCCAAGGCTTACATCTGTAATTCTTTGTTACCGAAAAATTCTAAAACTGATATTTTTGAAATCCTTGTTTAATTACGAGTCTTTTTGTGTTATTGGAATGTTTTTATTATTCCGAGCTCGAGGACGCGCTTTTCGAGAACTGATCCAGTTTGAGTCCAAAGGACACTCGAAATTCACGAATCTGATATTTTTGTATTACCCTATATTATTACGAACTATTATAGGCCATTAACTCAATTTCTTTTTCTAGGGTTTTCCGGAGTTAAAATTGTTTGATTGTCTTGATTTTTGTTGACTTTTGAAACTCCGGTTTGACTAGAGTTAAGGTTTAATCGAACTTTACCCTAGAAATTGAGGGGTTTACCTCAAGGATCGGCTAGATGAACTTTCTCATGCTCGGATTTTGTGTCGAATGATTAATGAATCTTCTCTTATGAAATCCCGTGATTGAAATTGTTTAAGGTTTAGTTTCAACTTGGGTCAATCTTTAGGGTTTTCCTTCGGTATTCCAAAATCATTCTTGAAAAATTCGGGAGCTTACAATACCATTCTCGATAAATCTCACGTTTTACATCGACGAATACAACTTAATAAAAGTTAAATAATATTGATACCACTACCATGGAAAATTATGTTCACATTCTTATCAAATTACATAAGTTCAATGATACCTTCGCCACATACATGAGTTATGGCTATACAACGGCCCACAATTAGCATATTAATCAGCTATTGGATGAATGGTGATGTTGCAAACCTGCAACAATAATGAATATTTTGTCTCGCAGATAGATAGCCCGTGAGTTAAAAATAGCGGGAAAGTATTCATTTCCAATGGATGATTGCTTCTCTTGTTGTACTGCGTATGGCGATCCAACTTGAAACATCCAAGTTATCCAAACGAACACTTTAATGATTAAGAATTTGTTTGGATTCTTTAATTTTTCATCTATCCGAGTCCATATCTAATTTGCATTGTTATTTTATCTAGATCTAATATACATTTGATTTGTTTAATTTATCCTATTGGTACGCCTAGGAACCAAACAATACTGGGTAATTCTTAGTGTGTGTCTAGTGAATTCTATTTTATTTTCACGCTCCTCTTATTTTTGTTTTAATAAAATAGTATCATATATTCTTCAAAAACAACACATACAAGTTTTGTCGTTCTTTAGAGTCAAACATTGAATATTATAGTCCAGTAGTATAAATCTATCTTAACTTGATTTTGACCATTAAAATTATTATAGTCCAGTAGTATGAATTTTGGTTTTTCAATGGAATGAGTTAGATTCGATTTCTCACTCCAAAATAGTTGATAATATATAAAGCAATTCGTGAAAAATAGGATTACTATGGTGCAAAATCAAATATATCTTTAAGTAACTTAATATAATACTTTCTGGTTTAATTTATAAGAGTAGAATAGGATGGTTGTTTACTTCCTCAGAAAACTGACCATGAGATTAGAATAATTTTTATATTCTCAATATTACTGAGGCAGAATGGTTTTAAATAGTTCCAATTAATTCTAATTATTAACTACCACTTATACTTGTAAATAAATGCCTTTTTCAATATAAAGAAAGTGCTGTACATGGCAAAGCTTGGGAATTTGAGTAATATCTTCCCATATTGTAGAGATTATACGATCTTATAGACATCATCATAGGTTGGTTCCTCATTTTTTCTAAATCAGGAACCGGTTCAAAGATGGTGAGTCCGAACTAGTAAAGAATTCTCTAGACAGTTCCACCTCTCAAAACTACCTGACCTGGCAGTTTTTGAACCATCAGTTCAAGAACCGATTATAGAACTGGCAATTTCAGCGGTTCTACACTACATAAATAAAAAGAAAAAGAAAATTATGAAAAACATTATAATTAAAATACAAATATTTAAAACTATTTTCTCATGAATTTAATGTATTGTTATTAACAGCACAAGTAATAAATATATTTGAAATCATATGTTATTGAGTTTATGTAGACTTCTAACCAAAATGGACTTTTCTTTCTTAACTATATGTGACTTGTTTTTATATTGTAGGGACTTATTTATATCTTAAATATTTTATAGTGACATTATTGCTAACATGATAACTTAAAAAGTAAAAGTGATTGTAAATAAATAAATGTATAATTGTAAAACTTTTTTTAACTAATGGGTTATTAATAATTATTATTAGGATCAATGTTATTTTAATTTAAAAATCAATTTTGAAATTATTTTATTACTTAAATTAAGTAAATTATTTAACTGATTTTTTTTTTCATGATTCTCGGTTGCTCTAGAATCAAACCGTGAGAACTAGCGATTCCTAAGAATCAGGAACCGATTGACTCCCACAAATTCGATTCTGGTTCTATCATTATTAGAATTAGAAACCAACGGTTCGGATCTTATTCGAGTATGGTTCTTACGTATGAAAATGTCTAGTTGTTTATATGAACATGAATTATTACGAGGAACTAGTAGAGAATGGAATCGAAATTGACAGAAAGGGGTTATCACATAACAGTTTTCCCACATGGCCCATGGGTTGCCAAAAAGCTTACAACAAAAAGAGAAAAATATCATAGCCCAACGTTAGGGCCTATGGTATGGAAGACCAGTTCTGGAGAAAATTTCATGTGATATTCAACGCAGTAGAATTTATAAAATGATAACGCAAAGATGAATACAACACGTTTTAGAATAATATGAATAAACACGAGTAAATAATTTAGATTCAGTTTTATATATTTTGCCACTAATATGCATATTATATTACACAAAAACTCGTGTCTCTAAAATATATTTCTATCGCTAATTCTTTTTCTATAAATACAACTTCTCATACTAATTTCCATTGCAAAAATTCAACTTCTTAAAATCAATTTTCTTGTAATGAATAATAATAAAAAATAAAAAACTAATAGGACTCGCTAACATAAACAACCATTATTACAGACTACGTGTCCAAGAAAATCCTTATAAGTGATAATTTTGTCAAAGCACAAACAAATACCTGGGAAAGGATTGAAAAGAACTAAACAGTCATTAAAGAAATGAGGAGATTACAAATATACTTCTTTATATTTGCTTCAGAAGTGCTCAGCCTATTGGCTTTAAAATTGTATTTTCTATACTCAATTTTTTTGCTTTCCTTTTGTACCCCCTTTAAAAAGAAGTTACATTTAAATTGCTACATAACTATTTTACCCTTAGTTATGTCTGTGTTTTTGTCTTTCAATTTTAATATTTGTAATTATTATATCTAATAATGAAACAATATCAGAAAACCAGCAATCCACGTGAGAAAACAAAGTTTTTAGAAATCAGATAGCATGCTTTTATTGCAATGGGGCAGATATGGTGATACGAATTGGCCCAATTAAATATATATATATATGTATATATATTCCTCAATTTTAGGGTAAATACAAAGGAGCAATCGGTCTCGTGTAATGGCTCCGGACCCGACATAATAGAGACCCGACGGTTAACGAATTCAAACTGAACCCAATCATAGGTGATCTCGGGATAGGATTTGGATGTTTTGTATCACTGTTTGGGTCCAAGACAACCTAAATAGGCTTTTTTTCCCCCCTTATTTAAAGTTTGTAGACACCTATTCTTATCTATTAAGATTTTGAAATATATGAATTCATATATTTTGAGATATAATAAAATAAACGGTTAATTATAAAAAATATTAATCTGTGTTTTGTCTTTTCACAAATAACTTACATGTGATATTTTTTTTTTTTTTTTTGACAAATAGTTAACTCATGTTTAACTACATTTTGTTCCATTCAAATTTCTATTAATTTAGACATGTGGGAAGAACGTGTGAAGCCAAAGTGAAGTGAAAAAGTAAAAAAAAAAAAAAGGGTGTGTTTCTAAAGCGTGTCTCCTTACACATCACAACAAGACATTTCCATGAAAGCTGCTGCTCATTTCACTAGTATCACAATAAGTGATATATTAGAACTAAGAATTCTAAATGTTGGTCTAGTTCATCTCTAGTACTAATTGTACTAAAAAAGTGATAACTTTGATTGTTTCATCCACTGGTTGCATCCAACGAAAGCAACCCAGTGAAGAAACGTTATGCTTTTGCTGGTCTTGAAGTTGAGACATTAAATCAAAGAGAGAGGATTACAGAATCAAAATGATAAACTAATGGCACATGGGTATATAAATGGAAGAACTTCCTCTTCCATTTCTTCATCGTCTTCTTTCAATAGTTTTGAGGAACTAGAGAGTAATAATCAACTTTGCCGATTGGTTCGAAATGAGGAATTAGAAGAAGGATTCAAGTTTCTTGAAAGCATTATTTATCGTAGGGAAATACCAAATATCATTTCCTGCACTAGTCTCATTCGAGTTTTGTAGACTTGGTAAACTAGGAAGGCGACTCAAGTATGGAAATTCTAAGGGAATCGAGGGTTGTTCCTGTGATTTTGGGAAATATACACAAAAATGACATGCGTTTATGTGATTTTGGAATTACCAGATATAATTGAGGGAAAAAAAGCTTTTCACGTGTCTAAATTAACAGAAATTTAGAAAAGAAAACGGGTTTAAACACAAGTAATTTGTCAAAAAAATATCACAAGCCAGTTATTTGCAAAAGAGGCAAAACATAGGTTAGTTTTTTTTGTAATTAACTCTAAAAAATTTTTTTTGTAAGCATATATCAAAGAATTTAAAATAAAATGTTGAAAAACGAGCTTAAAATCATATGACTCAAACTTAAAAACATAAATTTTATTATATAATTGATTATAGCCCGAATAAAGGGCCACATCAGGTTGACCTATCTAATTAGGTTGAGAATTGGAACCGTATATAAACCTTATTAAATTAAATAACAAGACAACATCACATGAACATTATGGAGTTTATAGGTTCAATCCTTTCAGAAGGTAAAAATGCCTTTTATCTTTCACATTCATGCTCATAGCACATGGTAGAGGCAAATTGGACACACGAAGTGAAACAGCAATGAAGACATAAAATACTTTAAATTAAGAACAAAAAGTGGTTTTGATTCATAGTTTTTTTAGATAAAATTGGCCTAAGAAATTTTGGAAAAATAAAAAATGTGGATTCTTCTCCTCAAAAACCTTATCTTGATTCAGATAAATGTATAAGGAATAGATGCTTCTAGAGAGTTTAGTATCCCTATTGGTGCACAAAATATGTAACGCCTAAACTAAGAGTGTTATCAGCTTGCTACGTGTCCTCACTAGAGATGGACACGGTAAGACTAAGATTCTACTAAATCACAATTTATAACATAGTATACTCTAATGTCTCACAATAAAGGAGATGTTATGCCTCGAGCAGTATCCTAGACGTGACAGTCTGTCGTACACAATATTAAAGCCTAGTAATGACTCCCTAGTCACGCAAAGACTTTCATATCATGCACAAGATGTACAACACATCAGAGAGAACACGTCGAAGTAATGCAATTTACTTTGATAACAATTAAGTAACAAGGGAAAAGAAGTACTTAACATTAAACATAAATAAGGTTAATTACATCTCTTAGGGGCATACCTTCGCTAGCATCCTTAAATGGATCAAACATATTATTTCCTAAAAGTCTTCAAAATAATAATATATCACATATTGCTCATAAAGAGATTTAAATTTGAACTTCATCCCATGCTTATAATTCTTGCATAAAGGCTCTAAAGTCCATCAGTGGTTTCCTTAAAATATTGTCTGAGTGAATTTCAAACATACCTACTTCAACAAGAATCTATGGGGTATAAGCTACAATATAGATTCGTACCAACAATCATGAACAAACAAGGTCATTAAGTTCAAACATAAGCTATGCATGCTATGCAACAACCACATGATCACATAGATATGTATAGTTATCTAAAAACCATATATATAATGGATTTACGCCCTCTGTGACAAGGGTTAGGAATGGCTATGGCAAGTCTCTATGATCTCCTCTACTAGTCTTTGGCCATACGCCTTCAGCGATTGGTATGACATGGCTCCTCAATGAGGCCATATTCTCGAACATTTCATACTCATGCTTAGAGTAGGATTGTGTTCGAATTCGTCAATCCATCCAATCGCTCGCATAGGAGCAGTAGTCTTCTGAATGTGACTCACGATATGAAATGCATGAACATTTTTGTTTTCTTGAGCCAAACCTTATTAAGGTTCATTAGGGTGATCAAACAATTTCAACAAACATTTAGCAATCATATAAGTAAGAAAGCAAAACACTTAAGCAAACAATTCGTAGTTGCGATATGCTTAACTTTTCATTTCATCACATAAGCATAGAATCACGTACATAGCCGTGAATTCCCCATACATATCCATTTGTATCTTTTCTTAGTATACAGTGCTACTATTTTACAAGCACAAATAAGGTAAGATTTAGGAGAAAAAACTCACTCATCTATTTCTCAACCTACTTAGTCATAATAATCCTTCGGAAGGAAGTCTCGTATTCCTCATTACATAGACAAAGGAAACACTTGGAATGAGTATTCTATTGAAGTTCTACTTAAACTTTATAATTCTATCTTGTTACTTTCATCAAAATTCAGATTATGTGAAATACCAACTTAAAATGATCATAATTTGCTCGTTTTAACTTGGAATTTCGCATATTAGTAATCGTTTTCTACCTACTCAAAAGATCTATCTATTTCTAAGGTTATTTTAACATTTAAGAAGGGGCGTACAGATCTGATCCAAAAATTCCAGCCTTTAAACTTGCAATTTTTCCAAGTACTTCACTTAAGCACATTATATCAATCATATAAATATTTCTACCTTTGAAAATCATTTAGTATTGGCATTCACTCATATTATATGCATGATACTAGTGATGTTGTCTCAAAAGTAATTTTGTAAAATATTCTTGGTGGTTAGTAACAAGATTAAGTTTTTATGAGAAGTCACTTTCTTAATCTTGTGATAAAATATGTCATCTTACATTTTTATATCTATGTGACTTAACAAAATTTATGGTTCAATATATATTTTGAAATCTCAAAGGCCTTATATTTGTTCAAAACCTTATTTAACAATTTATTTTATAAGACATTATTTTACTTATTTGTGACATAAAATTCTAAGTGTATTATTTCTTAAAATTTTCCTAAGTTTTGTTCTTAACAAAATTTTGAATTTTTAAATTGTGAATCTCAATTAAAGAAAATCATGATTTTATATTTATTTTGATTCCATGAATATTTTATTTTCATAGTAGACTTCTCTTAACTAATTATTTTCCAACATATGAATCTGTATGTGGTTATGAAAAAAAATCATTTTTAAGTTTTATTATCTCTAAAATGTTTTAAGTTACAGTATATGAGAAAAATTAGGTGAATGACTTGTTCTAAATTTTTATTCTCATAATAATTATTTTGTTAATTAATAATTTTTCAACACATGGACCTTTAAGGTTGTTAATAATTTTGAAGAAAACTAAAATTTCAGTTTGTTACAATTGAGTGCCTACTTACTATAATTATTATTTTTAATTTCCTTAACTTCTTAATCATAAATTTATTTCTTAAAAACTTGATTCTTTAAGTGGTTTACCAATTTTATCTTCTAAATGGATTTTTAACTAGTGGGTTGAAATTAAAATTTGACTATAAAAACTTGCTTGGTTCTTAATGTACATCAAGGTGTTGACATAAACCTTATAAATAAATTTATAAAAAATATTATATAGCAAAGAATTATCAACATTAAAATTTATATTAAACTTATTTTAATAATTTGAAAAGATCATAGTTAAACCATTTTCCTAAGTTTTAGTGAAAATTTCTCCTAAGTATTGAAAATCACTTTTCCTTAGAGTTTAGCTCTATTTTTCATATGAAAGAAAATAATTCATTATGTTATCTTGAAGATTTTCATTAAAATATCCTAAGATCATGCATAAATATGAACTTTTAGTTATGTTATAAAATAAAAATAACTCATATAGAAAATAAAAGACATAGAGATCAAATAAACATCTATAAGTAAGAACAAAAATTCGAAAGTTTTAGCTTGCATCAAGGCTTCCTGGAACATAGAAATGGACAAGTTTCTATAAAAAGAAAAGAAAAATATAAGAAGGCTTAAGGAAAAGAAAAAGAAAAAATTGTGAAAGTCTTAGATGTTTACTCAAGTCTTCTCATAACTTAGAAGTGGACAAGTCCTATATATAAAATAAGAAAAGCAAGAAAATAATTATACGAGTCTTAGACTTAGCAAGGCTCCCTGAGACTTGGATATAGTCAGTCTCATAAATTAAGCAAAGCAAATAAATAAGAAAATCATGGAGTCTTAGATTTATTTTTTTAAGGCTCCCAGGGATTTAGATTATGACAAATCCCTTTTGTTTTGACTTATTTAGGACAATCAAAGACTAGAATTTGACTAGTCTTATTTCATTTAGCATGAAATAAAAGAGTTAGAATATGGAGCTTTAGGCTTTAAAATATATACACATTACTTATGCATACTAGCATATAGAAAGTTATGTTAGAATCAAGAACATAACGTAAACATAAACATAAATTCAAACATGGAGTTAAATAAGACATAAACAAGATGTTGTTTCTATGATTTAATTCCTTAGCATAAGCTCATGGGGATTTTGTTTGAAATCATAACATACATGTTGTTCATGTTATGTTAACATAAACTAAAGAGGGGGTTTTAGTATTTTACCTATAATAAGAGATGGGATTTGTATATGGATGAAAGAGGGAAGGAAAGAGTTTGAAAGAAATTTTAGAGAGAAAAGTTTGGTAAAGTTTTGTTAAGCTGAAGAAAGAGTATGAAAATAAGAGGGGGTGTGGTGGTATTTATAAAGGAAAATTGTGTGAATTAAAGAATGAAAAGAAAAAAAAAAAAAAAGAAAAAGAAATTACAGAGGGAAAGAGGGGTGCTTGCTGCCATTTTTTCACAAGAGGGAGAGAGAGGAAAAATTTAATTTTAGTAGAAAAGTATAAGAGAAGTTAAGTAAAAAGTGTAGTAAAAGTTTTATGGGAAAAGATACTTATAAGAGATGTAAGAGGAACGTATAAGAATAAGTAGAGATAAATAAATGGTAATGAATAGTAGAAATAGTGCAATGAATAATAGACTAGACAAATAAAATACTGGTAGTAATGAACATACGAGTAAAAGGACTATATCTAACATTTTTAGAAGCGCAAAATTACAAAGCTGATATTTTCGAATCCTCATATTATTTCAGTCTAGATATGTTATCAGAATATTTTTACCATTTCATGTGCAAGGACACTATCCAAAAATTGATCCTGTTAAGATCCAAACGAGTGATTTTTGGACGAATGTGATCTTTTTATGTTATAAGACATTATTCCAAACTATAATATATGGTTATCTCATTTTTATTATTCTAGGGTTTCGAGCATGGGATTACTGGATCTAATCACTCTAAATCTTTAGGTAAACCTAAGTTGACTTGGGATCCAGTTTCAATTCCGGCTTTGCAATTTATTTAAGGTTATAAAATATGGAGGGCTATGTTATACTTTATTTTTTTATTCACAAATACTATATTTTTATGATTTGTTTAATATTTTACTGTTCTCGTGATTGTCTAATCGAGTCTAGGGCTAGGTGTTAGCTCGATTTGACTTTTGGTATAAATTTTAAACTTTTGATTCGAAAATTTACCGGAGGGTCCAAGGTTTTATAATTTTTTTCATCGAATATTAATCGAATATACTGTCTCGATTTTTGTGTAAGAGATTAGATAGATGGATTATTTATCGTAAGGTTTTTTAGTTGAATGATTATTGTGTTATCGTTTTGTTTCTGAAGATACTCTTTTTCTTAAGGTTACGAAATCTCATATTTGATCTTGTTTAGAGTTTATAGAGTTCGATTTTAACTTGGATTGGTTTTAGGATTTCGATTTCAGTATTCATAATTATTAAATGTACTAAGAAAATTAAGAAGTTTATAGGAAAACTTCTAAAATGTTGATATTATTAATGAAAACTTCTAAACAACTCTATTGACATAAACCATTCGCCAACTCAAAATCAAACTTAAAAACATTATATGAAAGGTTTCATAACTTCAACTAAATCATAATATAAGAATTCCAACTTCATACTTCCAAAACTCTAGTCATCTAAAATATGTTCATCTAAAAGTTAGTTGGAAAGTTGGCTTTACTATCGTCATCCCCATGGCCCACGTATACGTCATACGCTGACAGATCGAGCACTATAGGTTATTCACCTGATCCTAAAAAATAAAATGAATAAGCATGAAGCTTAGTACGCCAAACTACAACCACATGCACATGAGCAAACAACATACAATTTCACATGCAACATGGAAATATATGCAGCAATCATAAGTTATTATCTTTAATTAGCTAGATATTCAACACAATTTAAAACCATTTACAACTAGCTCTAAACCTGGAATAACTCATGACTCTATGAAAAGCATATACATAAATACTTATAAATATACTGGTGTTAGGTACTCCCCATACATATCTTGGTACCGTTATCATACCATTCATAAACTATAGGAATCATCTCTCTACATAACTCCACTAGGGATAATGCCATACATAAATCATCAAGGCATCGTCTTAATAGCATCGGTACTCTCGATCCACTAGATCCAACTAAACACAAGTAACAAGCAATTTCAAAGCTAGATAGCATTAATCATTTATAGTTTCTAAGAATATATTCACAAACATCAAATAAGATAAGGACATACCTGATGGAATGTCTGGAACGGTTAACCTAGCTTCACCAAAGACACCTGAACATAAAAGACATTCCTTCCTCTGTTGATCACAAAAACACCAAAATCACCTAAGATGAAACTAGGAGTTTTCTATTTCTCTTCCAAAGATTGAATTCCTTTAATACCAATTAGAAAACTCAGAAAAGTCAACTCTTTTAAATCACCAAAAGATTGAAAAGAAGAAAACTTACCTAGATATTTGACTTTTGATTTTCCTTGAGGCAAGATACAAACTTAAAACAGGTTTTAGAGTTTGCTTATTTGTAAATCTGCTTAGAGAAAGACGTATGCTTTAGGTGAGGGAGGAAAAGGTTATTATTATTATTATTATTATTATTATTATTATTAGGATGGACAATAAAACCTTCTTGTTTATCAACATATAGCAACTTTGTCCTTCACTATGATTTATTTATTTTTATATTGCAAAATATTTTATTTTTATTACAAAGAATACAAAATCTTTCTCAAATATGTGAAATTCAAATTCATCACTTGCCATGCCTAAATCCGGGCTCCAATAGTATAAGTAGATGCCTCGCAATGCCACATAGCAACCATCTTCAACCTTTAGCTAGGAATCCCGCCTTTTCTATACTCAAACTGGCAACTTCCAAGCTATTTTCAACATATGTATTTTTGTGATTTCACCAAATCAATGGTGAATCGCATAGGAGACTTGAGATACTTTGAATGGAGAACAAAAAGTGGGCTTGATTCATAGTTCCTTTAGATTAAATTGGCATGAGAAATCTAGGAAAAATCAACCATGTGGATTCTTCTCCTTTAAAATTCGGTCATGATTTGGTAAAAATTATTCAGAATAGAAGCTTCATGAGAGTTTAGTTCTCCTATTAATGGACTAAGTATTTAATTTTTATTATAAAGGGCACAAAATCTCTTTTTTTTTTGTGATTTCTAAATCAATCATAACTCTATGAAATACTAAATTGCCACTTACCTTGCTTAAACCAAAGCTCCGATAATGTAAATAAAGGCTCCCTAAGCATTTTTAGACATAAGAAACACATCATAGTCACTCAAATAGAAATACACAAATCAAAGTTTGAGTTTCAAGTTAGGGTTTCAAAATTGTTTCTTCAAAATTTTCCTTTTTTCTAGTAAAATCGAAGTAAACTATTACTACAACGAGATTCTTAAATTGAAAAGCTATTGATGATAGTTTTAGTTCACTTAAGGCTTCTTCCCCACTATTCAACATACTGCATGATATTCTTCAACAGTTTTATTTCTTGCCTTAGACTTAGCCAACTTGAGAATGACAATCTTAGTCACTCAAAAGCTTTCATATTGGTACAAGGCATATGTTCACAACAATGGACCGATGGAGTTATGCATTTTAGAATAGTGGCAGTAGAACATTCAAGGCAATGCTATTATGATTCATTAAAATAAAAGGTCTTACATCTTCTATGGGGCATTCCCTTAATAAATCTCCATAATAACATAGTTTCACTAACACAAACAACTAAAATTAAAAGATTTTGAAGGAAATCTAATCTAAAGTCTTCAAAATAGAATTCCTTCAAAAGCTTCCCAAAAATATAGGTTCTACCTGAACGATCAAAGTGATCTTGGGTGCAAAAATGCTAATCCTGCAATATTAGAAATCTATTAGGGGATAAGCATAACTAGCTTAGTGAGATATTCCTACGCAAAGTACTCATAACAAAGCAATTAAACAAGTCCATTAAGTAAGCATATGAAATGCAACAACCATATGATCAAACAATACATACGACTATCCGATTTCGTATGTAGAATGAATTTACCCCTCCATTGAGGGTTAGGGAATGCTTTAAATGGGTCACTATCAACCTTCTTGAAATTTGCGTACATCTTGGAGTTCCAATAAGCCATACTACTAGTCTGTGGGCTTTCCTTACCAAAGCAATTGATCCCTCTCGGCTACACCATGAGGTCGTATTCCTCGAACGTCCTAATTCCTCAAGATGTAGCTAGGTAGCTTGTCTTTCTGGTCCCATGTTGAGGAGTAGTATTAAAATGCGAAGATGATATTCTAAGTAATATGCATAAGCAATTTTGTTACAAGAAATTTCCAATTCGATATTAATCCATTTAAGGCGATCAATCAATATTAGCACACATAACTATATACATAGGGTAATTTATATTAATCAACTACTTAAGCTCCGATATGCTAATCATTTATTGATCACATATAACGAATCACATACATAGTACCCATAAATACCCGCATGCAAATTGTAAACCCCCAAATTTTTTGAATCAATTTAAGCCTAAAACCTTAACCGGAAGTCAACCGAAGTTCTAAAGGTCAACAAAACCCTAGTTAGACGTAATAGCTCAAAGTCCGGCACTCCCGAATAAGAAACTCAGTGAGTATAAGTAGAAGTTTAGAATGTAGAATAGTGCGGAATTATCTAAGGCAACATAAAAATATCATATTAGTGAAACCGCAACTCGTTTCGAACCCGATCAGACATGATTCTTGAAAAACGTGTCCGGAACCTTGGAATAGTAAAAATATTCCGAATACACCGTTAGACTCGTAAAAATACAAGGTTTTCAAAAATATCAATTTCGTAATTTTTCGGTAAGTGAAATTAACAGATATCGCATTATTACGCCTATTTTCTTACTACCAGTACTTTATTAGTCATATCTACTTTACATTATACTATTTATTACTATTCTATATTATTCTTTTATCTTTGCTTTTTCTTACACCTACTCTTACACACTCCATAACCTATACCCTTTACTTTTTACCTTTACCATAAATTTATTTCACATCTACCTTACATATTACATCTTTTATTTAACAAAAAGTCAAAAAAAAAAATCACTCCCCCCTCTCCATCAAAGTGGCCGACACCTCCCCTCTCTCTATCTCCTCAATTTTGTTTCAATTTTTATTTATTTTAATCACACAAAAATTACTCCACATTTTCTATAAATTACCCCCCCCCCCCCCCCCCCCCTCTTTCACTTCTTTCACACATTCATTATCCACAAATTCTATACTAAAACTCTCTCAAATTCTCCTCTTAAAACTCTCTCCAACTACCATCCCAAAACTCTCTCAAAATAATTCTAAAACAACTTCTACCTGCAACAAAAACCCATAACCACATACTACTATCAAAATCTTCATTAGGTAACCATCTTCTATTATTTTCTTTCTTCTTATGTTATGTAACTTTACATGACCATAGTGTGAGTTTCCAAAGACTAAATGTTATGGAAGCTACATTATGTTCATGTGTTGTTCTTGTTCATAAAAATCTATTATGTTTATGTTATTATTTTATTCCTATTATTGTTACTATATCTAAGTATATATATATACATATTCTTTAAGAGCATATAAGCTCACTTGCAATTTATTTATTTTTATGTAAATGCAATTTATTTATTATTCCATTGCAATTTATTTATTCCGTCGCAATTTATTCCTTGTTAAATTAAGACTAGTCTCTAGTCTTAGACTTGTCCTTATCAAGTCAAAACAATTTTTTTTTCTTTCTTTCATATTTTTATTTTATTTTAGGACTAGTCTATTTCTTAGTCCCAAGAGCCTTGAAAAAGCTAAGACTCCAATACTTGACTTTATTACTTATGTTATTTACTTGCTATTATTTTCTCATGATTCATGTTCATTTAAGTTGTTGTCCAAAGTTTCAAGTTCTAAAAATAATTGACAAAAAGGAGATTTTGACACTTAGAAATAAGTTTATGTAAAGTAGAAAATCTATGGTTTGAAAACAAAAATAAAGTTATCTCTTTTCAAGTTACAAGAAAAAACCACTAAGATTTTAGAAACTACTTTTACTATAAAAAGTTTCATATTGTTCCACTTTGTTTTTATAAAGAAAATAAATTTTTATGCATGGATGATTTCTATGAAAAACATAAAACATGAGGAAAGGATGAGAATTTTTCAAATAAAGATTTTTGCAAACAAATAGACAAAGGAATTTGTACAAGAAAAATAAATAGGAAGAATAGTATATTTTCTAAAAACTCTAAAATAGTATTAGTATAGAAAACTTAGAAGGAAGAAAATTTACTTTCAAAAAGTTACTTGGATATATAAGCCAACATAAAACATTTTTGTAAAACAAAAGAAACAAAATATTCATTTTAAGAGACCAACAAAAAATGAATTTTTGTAAACTATATTTTTCTAAAACCTCCTAAACCAACATGATTTTTGAGCAGCATGAATGGACAATAAACACTTGAGCTGAATAAATATGAGCTAAGTAACCATAAAAGGAGAATTTTTCAACTATATAGATAACTAAGTATTTATCAAACAAATTTTGATTTCTTGAACCAAAGTTGTTTTGTCTTGGAAAACTCGTGGTGAATTTTGTCGCCACTGTTTCGGAGCCTATATGACTTTGTTTGTTAAAAATAATTTTGGAAATGGATAGATCTTTTCGAGTAGGTAGAAATCGGTATATTATATGAGCGATTCCGAGTTAAAATGACCAAGTTATGGCCATTTTAAGTTAGAACATTCCTTTATACGAACTTTAACATTCTTTTGATATTGTTTTGTCAAAATTCAAGAAAATCATCAAGAAATACTCATTGTGGGTATTTTCTTTGGCTAGGTGACTTCGAGGAAGGATACCTATATCCCGAAGATTATTTCGATTGAGTGGAGTGTGTGAACGACTCATCCGCATAGAGGAATAGTCGACATGGCATCGTGAGTTTATTTCCTTTAAATGCTATACTTGTTGTGCTTGTAATTTAGTTGCACTAGAAGCTAGGAAAAGATAAATAGATATGTATGTAAATAATTCTTTGAAAGAACTCTAAGAATACCGAGGCCGGAATTGATTTAAGATGGGTTTTTTAATATATATTTGCTTTGTATGAGATGCTTGATCACCATGAGCTAGTTAATAATAATGTTACGCTATTATAAATAAAATGGGTCCATGCATACCACGAAGTGAGTCACATTGCATTTTGGGTTATTATCCTTGGGTGAGAAGGATAGTAAGCTCATATCGAAAGCAACACTTGGTGGATGATCCGAAAGCGATTGCTTGGCGGCGTTATGGAAAAAGGAAAATGCTTGGCGGGAGATCCGAAAGCAAGGCTCAATTCAAGTAGACTTTATGTGCTTGGCGATATTGATCGAAAGCAAAAAAAAAAAAAAAAAAAAAAAAAAAAAAAAAAAAAACTTTTTATTAAAAACTACTTGTTTGAGGTTATGTATCACCAAACCCCGAATGGAGGGCGTAAATTCATTCAACATATAGTTCCTGGAAAACTATATGCCTTGTTTGCCAACATGTATGTTGCATCCCATTTGTTTGCTTAATTAACTTGTTTGAAACTTTGTTACAAGAAGTTCTTTATGGAAATAATTCTCACTAAGCCTGTTAGCTTATACCCCCATAGATATCTTTTGCAGTTTCCCTATTTATGGTTAAGGCCATGAGGATCCTACAGGCAGGTAATTTCTTTTGGATAAAGGAAATTTTTTTAGATGAAGTGTAGTGTTAGTATTGATGTACAATTATTCTTGTAATAGATTAGTGATTAAAGGGAAATATCCATAAGTTTGTAAAGATCATTATTATAAGTGAACGATTATTATGAATCCTCTTTTCTTAATATGTTATTATATCTTCTTATGCTTTATAATTCCATGTACGGTCCTCTAAAATTTTGAGAGCACGCCTTACACTTAATATCAAAGCTTTTGGGAGTGGCTAAGGTTGTCATACTTAAGCTTTAATATTGAGTGTGGCGGACTATTACGTTTAGGGTACCCCTTCGGGCGTGACACATATGACTTTTTATCTTCCCCTAATATCTAGTGCTTTATTCTACAAACACATGTGCAAATACATAAAACGTAAAGCAACACTCACTTGTCCATATCGTAACTTCTTAGCCATAGTAGTCCCTAGGAAGAGAAATCTCGTATTTTTCATTGTCTAGACAAAAGAAATACCCGGGATCAGATTTCATGGAAGTTCTGCTCAAACTTTCTAATTCTATTTTATGATTTTTGTCAAAAATTGGATTATGTGAAACCTCGGCTTAAAATGACCATAACTTGCTTATTTTAACTTGGAATTTCACATATAAGATGTTTATACTTTTTTAAAAAGATCTATCTATTTTTAAGTTATTTTTAACATTTGAAGTCAGTTGGGTTGCAAAACGGGTTAGTACAGCTTTAGCACGAAAATTCCAACCTTAATTTGTAATTTTCCTTAATTTTTATTTCATCCAAAATTCTATAGCAAATGCATAAAAATTATGTGGTTGAAAAAAAATTCTTTTAATATATACATAGACTCATATTATGTGCATGATTTTAGTGATGTTGTCTTGAAATAAAAATTTTAAAGAATTTTTATGAAAGATATAGTTTAGTGAAACATCATTCTTTGACTTGTGATTTAAATTGCTATTTTGTAAATATGCGATTTCATTAACAAGAAAACCCATAATCCAATATATGTATTTTCTAAAGTTCTTCAAAAATTCTTGCTTAAGAATTTATTTTATAAAACATAATTTTCTTTATTTGTAACATAAAACCCAAGTGCAATTCTCTTTTAAAGAATTTTTTAGGTTTGATTCCTTAAACAAAATTTTAAATTCTTAGATTTTGTAAATGTGACATTTAATTAAGGAAAATCATGATTTCATATTTATTTGGAATTCATGAATATTTTACTTTCATACTAGCTTCTTTTAACTAATTATTTTCCAAAACATGAAATTTATATGGTCATGAGGTAAATCATTCTAAGTTGTAAAGAATATGTTTTAAGTTTTAGCTTAAGACGAAAATTTAAAGGAATAGCTTGTTTTAAATTTTTATTCTCATAATAACTCTTTTCTAAATCCATAATTTTTCAATAAATGAACCTTTGTTGGAAAAATCTTTAGTTTATTATAAGTGAGTGTTTATCTATCATAAATATTTATTTAATAAAAGAAAATGGATTTTTATCTCTTAAAACTTAGTTCCTTAGGTTGATTTTAGACTTAACTTAGAAAAGTTGTTTGGTTCTTAGTGTTTATCAAAGTATTGATGATAATCTTATAAATAAACTCTTAAGAAAAATTTATAAAATAAAGAATTATCAACCTTAAAGTTTTAGATGAAAATTTTACCTTCATAGTTTGAAAAGAGTTTAGAGATCTACTTTAGTTAAATTTTGAAAAAAAAAGTCAGAATAACAACACTAAAATCTATGATGAACTTGTCTAAACTTTGAAACGAATTATGTTAAAATATAGATCTAAGTTTTAATGGGAATTTTTCCCATGTAACAAATATCATTTTATTATAAAGAATTTAATTCTCATTTTCTTTATTAAAGAAAGGAATCTTTTTATTTTATCAAGACAACAATAAGATGATCATGCATAAATATGAACTTATAATTAAGTACCATGAACAAAAATAATTCATATAAAGATAAAAGACATAGAAATTAAATAATCACATAATTAAAGTCAAGTATTGGGAAGTCTTAACTTGTATCAAGACTTTTGGACTTAGACATGGGCAAGTCCTTTAGGAAAATAAGAAATCAAATAAGAGAATCATAATGTAAATTTTGACCATTAATTTTTTTTATTTTTATTAAGTTATATAGCTTTTAAATCATATATACAAGAGAGATGTTATATACGAAACTAATATTTATAAAGTCTTGTAACACTTCACATCACTCATTGTAAGTTATATCATTTTTTAAAATGAAAAGAGTAGTCTAAATCACATATCATCATTTTATATGAGTGCGGCCAAATATATCTATGTGTATATATATTTATCATGAATAAACATATAAAACTACAACTTAATGTAAATTCTTATGCAATAAAATAATAGCCCATATAATATTTAAAATAGATATACATTAATTTATGTTGGTCCCGAAAAGATAACCAAGAAGGGGGGAGGGTGTGAATTGGTTATAAAATTCATTTTTCAAAATTTAAATAAATTTCACACCACTTGGTTATTCTATTAAAATGGCTTTAAAACTTTCTTGAAATAATAAACTTATTAAAAAAATTCGAATCAAAATTGAAACAATACTTTCAAACTTGTAAACTTTCTACCTAACTCTCTGAGTAAGAAAAATGTTCACAATTTACTCTCTGATTAACCTTCTGAGTAAATATCTATATGCAATGAACTTTCTGATTAACCTTCTGATCATATAATGCATATATAAAACATAAACAATTAAGTACGAAAATAAAGAGAGATAAGGAGAAGAAATTGCAAATCGATGTATAGAGGTTCCGCCTTGTGCGTCAATCCTCTCTTCCAGCTCCAAGCCAGGGTCCCGGTACTCATCACCGGTGTGTTCCACTATCCAATCAAATCAAAGAAGTTACAAGAAGTATTTGCCAATCTTTTGGCTACAATTCACTTAGCTTGATTCTCACAAACAATCAATCAACTAAGCCTACTTGTAACTCTCAACTCACTAAGAGTTATATTCCTCTTGATTTGTTTTTAACTCTTAGTGAGTTGAGAGTTACAAGTAGGCTTAGTTGATTGATTGTTTGTGAGAATCAAGCTAAGTGAATTGTAGCCAAAAGATTGGCAAATACTTCTTGTAACTTCTTTGATTTGATTGGATAGTGGAACACACCGGTGATGAGTACCGGGACCCTGGCTTGGAGCTGGAAGAGAGGATTGACGCACAAGGCGGAACCTCTATACATCGATTTGCAATTTCTTCTCCTTATCTCTCTTTATTTTCGTACTTAATTGTTTATGTTTTATATATGCATTATATGATCAGAAGGTTAATCAGAAAGTTCATTGCATATAGATATTTACTCAGAAGGTTAATCAGAGAGTAAATTGTGAACATTTTTCTTACTCAGAGAGTTAGGTAGAAAGTTTACAAGTTTGAAAGTATTGTTTCAATTTTGATTCGAATTTTTTTAATAAGTTTATTATTTCAAGAAAGTTTTAAAGCCATTTTAATAGAATAACCAAGTGGTGTGAAATTTATTTAAATTTTGAAAAATGAATTTTATAACCAATTCACACCCTCCCCCTTCTTGGTTATCTTTTCGGGACCAACATAAATTAATGTATAGCTATTTTAAATATTATATGGGCTATTATTTTATTGCATAAGAATTTACATTAAGTTGTAGTTTTATATGTTTATTCATGATAAATATATATACACATAGATATATTTGGCCGCACTCATATAAAATGATGATATGTGATTTAGACTACTCTTTTCATTTTAAAAAATATAACTTACAATGAGTGATGTGAAGTGTTACAAGACTTTATAAATATTAGTTTCGTATATAACATCTCTCTTGTATATATGATTTAAAAGCTATATAACTTAATAAAAATAAAAAAAATTAATGGTCAAAATTTACATTATGATTCTCTTATTTGATTTCTTATTTTCCTAAAGGACTTGCCCATGTCTAAGTCCAAGAAGTCTTGATACAAGTTAAGACTTCCCAATACTTGACTTTAATTATGTGATTATTTAATTTCTATGTCTTTTATCTTTATATGAATTATTTTTGTTCATGGTACTTAATTATAAGTTCATATTTATGCATGATCATCTTATTGTTGTCTTGATAAAATAAAAAGATTCCTTTCTTTAATAAAGAAAATGAGAATTAAATTCTTTATAATAAAATGATATTTGTTACATGGGAAAAATTCCATTAAAACTTAGATCTATATTTTAACATAATTCGTTTCAAAGGTTTAGACAAGTTCATCATAGATTTTAGTGTTGTTATTCTGACTTTTTTTTTCAAAATTTAACTAAAGTAGATCTCTAAACTCTTTTCAAACTATGAAGGTAAAATTTTCATCTAAAACTTTAAGGTTGATAATTCTTTATTTTATAAATTTTTCTTAAGAGTTTATTTATAAGATTATCATCAATATTTGATAAACACTAAGAACCAAACAACTTTTCTAAGTTAAGTCTAAAATCAACTAAGGAACTAAGTTTTAAGAGGTAAAAATCCATTTTCTTTTATTAAATAAATATTTATGATAGATAAACACTCACTTATAATAAACTAAAGATTTTTCCAACAAAGGTTCATCTATTGAAAAATTTGGATTTAGAAAAGAGTTATTATGAGAATAAAAATTTAAAACAAGCTATTCCTTTAAATTTTCGTCTTAAGCTAAAACTTAAAACATATTCTTTACAACTTAGAATGATTTACCTCATGACCATATAAAATTTCATGTTTTGGAAAATAATTAGTTAAAAGAAGCTAGTATGAAAGTAAAATATTCATGAATTCCAAATAAATATGAAATCATGATTTTCCTTAATTAAATGTCACATTTACAAAATCTAAGAATTTAAAATTTTGTTTAAGGAATCAAACCTAGAAAATTCTTTAAAAGAGAATTGCACTTGGGTTTTATGTTACAAATAAAGAAAATTATGTTTTATAAAATAAATTCTTAAGCAAGAATTTTTGAAGACCTTTAGAAAATACATATATTGGATTATGGGTTTTCTTGTTAATCAAATTGCATATTTACAAAATAGCAATTAAAATCACAAGTCAAAGAATGATGTTTCACTAAACTATATCTTTCATAAAAATTTTATTTCAAGACAACATCACTAAAATCATGCACATAATATGAGTCTATGCATATATTAAAAGAATTTTTTTTCAACCACATAATTTTTATGCATTTGCTATAGAATTTTGGATGAAATAAAAATTGAGGAAAATTACAAATTAAGGTTGGAATTTTCGTGCTAAAGCTGTACTAACCCGTTTTGCAACCCAACTGACTTCAAATGTTAAAAATAACTTAAAAATAGATAGATCTTTTTAAAAAAGTATAAACATCTTATATGTGAAATTCCAAGTTAAAATAAGCAAGTTATGGTCATTTTAAGCTGGGGTTTCACATAATCCAATTTTTGACAAAAATCATAAAATAGAATTAGAAAGTTTGAGCAGAACTTCCATGAAATCTGATCCCGGGTATTTCTTTTGTCTAGACAACGAAAAATACGAGATTTCTCTTCCTAGGGACTACTATGGCTAAGAAGTTACGATATGGACAAGTGAGTGTTGCTTTACATTTTATGTATTTGCACATGTGTTTGTAGAATAAAGCACTAGATATTAGGGGAAGATAAAAAGTCATATGTGTCACGCCCGAAGGGGTACCCTAAACGTAATAGTCCGCCACACTCAATATTAAAGCTTAAGTATGACAACCTTAGCCACTCCCAAAAGCTTTGATATTAAGTGTAAGGCGTGCTCTCAAAATTTTAGAGGACCGTACATGGAATTATAAAGCTTAAGAAGATATAATAACATATTAAGAAAAGAGGATTCATAATAATCGTTCACTTATAATAATGATCTTTACAAACTTATGGATATTTCCCTTTAATCACTAATCTATTACAAGAATAATTGTACATCAATACTAACACTACACTTCATCTAAAAAAATTTCCTTTATCCAAAAGAAATTACCTGCCTGTAGGATCCTCATGGCCTTAACCATAAATAGGGAAACTGCAAAAGATATCTATGGGGGTATAAGCTAACAGGCTTAGTGAGAATTATTTCCATAAAGAACTTCTTGTAACAAAGTTTCAAACAAGTTAATTAAGCAAACAAATGGGATGCAACATACATGTTGGCAAACAAGGCATATAGTTTTCCAGGAACTATATGTTGAATGAATTTACGCCCTCCATTCGGGGTTTGGTGATACATAACCTCAAACAAGTAGTTTTTAATAAAAAGTTTTTTTTTTTTTTCAAAATCGCCAAGCACATAAAGTCTACTTGAATTGAGCCTTGCTTTCGGATCTCCCGCCAAGCATTTTCCTTTTTCCATAACGCCGCCAAGCAATCGCTTTCGGATCATCCACCAAGTGTTGCTTTCGATATGAGCTTACTATCCTTCTCACCCAAGGATAATAACCCAAAATGCAATGTGACTCACTTCGTGGTATGCATGGACCATTTTATTTATAATAGCGTAACATTATTATTAACTAAGTTCATGGTGATCAAGCATCTCATACAAAGCAAATATATATTAAAAAACCCATCTTAAATCAATTCCGGCCTCGGTATTCTTAGAGTTCTTTCAAAGAATTATTTACATACATATCTATTTATCTTTTCCTAGCTTCTAGTGCAACTAAATTACAAGCACAACAAGTATAGCATTTAAAGGAAATAAACTCACGATGCCATGTCGACTATTCCTCTATGCGGATGAGTCGTTCACACACTCCACTCAATCGAAATAATCTTCGGGATATAGGTATCCTTCCTCGGAGTCACCTAGCCAAAGAAAATACCCACAATGAGTATTTCTTGATGATTTTCTTGAATTTTGACAAAACAATATCAAAAGAATGTTAAAGTTCGTATAAAGAATGTTCTAACTTAAAATGACCATAACTTGGTCATTTTAACTCGGAATCGCTCATATAATATACCGATTTCTACCTACTCGAAAAGATCTACCATTTCCAAAATTATTTTTAACAAACAAGGTCATATAGGCTCCGAAACAGTGGCGACAAAATTCACCACGAATTTTCCAAGACAAAACAACTTTGGTTCAAGAAATCAAAATTTGTTTGATAAATACTTAGTTATCTATATAGTTGAAAAATTCTCTTTTATGGTTACTAGCTCATATTTATTCATGCTCAAGTGTTTATTGTCCATTCATGCTGCTCAAAAATCATGTTGGTTTTGGAGGTTTTAGAAAAATATGTTTACAAAAATTCATTTTTTGTTGGTCTCTTAAAATGAATATTTTGTTTCTTTTGTTTTACAAAAATGTTTTATGTTGGCTTATATATATCCAAGTAACTTTTTGAAAGTAAATTTTCTTCCTTCTAAGTTTTCTATACTAATACTATTTTAGAGTTTTTAGAAAATATACTATTCTTCCTATTTATTTTTCTTGTACAAATTCCTTTGTCTATTTGTTTGCAAAAATCTTTATTTGAAAAATTCTCATCCTTTCCTCATGTTTTATGTTTTTCATAGAAATCATCCATGCATAAAAATTTATTTTCTTTATAAAAACAAAGTGGAACAATATGAAACTTTTTATAGTAAAAGTAGTTTCTAAAATCTTAGTGGTTTTTCTTGTAACTTGAAAAGAGATAACTTTATTTTTGTTTTCAAACCATAGATTTTCTACTTTACATAAACTTATTTCTAAGTGTCAAAATCTCCTTTTTGTCAATTATTTTTAGAACTTGAAACTTTGGACAACAACTTAAATGAACATGAATCATGAGAAAATAATAGCAAGTAAATAACATAAGTAATAAAGTCAAGTATTGGAGTCTTAGCTTTTTCAAGGCTCTTGAGACTAAGAAGTAGACTAGTCCTAAAATAAAAATAAAAATATGAAAGAAAGAAAAAAATTTGTTTTGACTTGATAAGGACAAGTCTAAGACTAGAGACTAGTCTTAATTTAACAAGGAATAAATTGTGACGGAATAAATAAATTGCAATGGAATAATAAATAAATTGCATTTACATAAAAATAAATAAATTGCAAGTGAGCTTATATGCTCTTAAAGAATATGTATATATATATATATATACTTAGATATAGTAATAATAATAGGAATAAAATAATAACATAAACATAATAGATTTTCATGAACAAGAACAACACATGAATATAATGTAGCTTCCATAACATTTAGTCTTTGGAAACTCACACTATGGTCATGTAAAGTTACATGACATAAGAAGAAAGAAAATAATAGAAGATGGTTACCTAATGAAGATTTTGATAGTAGTATGTGGTTATGGGTTTTTGTTGCAGGTAAAGTTGTTTTAGAATTATTTTAGAGAGTTTTGGGATGGTAGTTGGAGAGAGTTTTAAGAGGAGAATTTGAGAGAGTTTTAGTATAGAATTTGTGGATAATGAATGTGTGAAAGAAGTGAAAGAGGGGGGGGGGGGGGGGGAGGGGGGCGGGCGCTGGATTTATAGAAAAATGTGGAGTAATTTTTGTGTGATTAAAATAAATAAAAATTTAAACAAAATAGGAGATAGAGAGAGGGGGGGTGCCGGCCACTTTGATGGAGAGGGAGGAGTGATTTTATTTTTTTGACTTTTTGTTAAATAAAAGATGTAATATGTAAGGTAGATGTGAAATAAATTTATGGGAAAGGTAAAAAGTAAAGGGTATAGGTTATGGAGTGTGTAAGAGTAGGTGTAAGAAAAAGCAAAGATAAAAGAATAATGTAGAATAGTAATAAATAGTATAATGTAAAGTAGATATGACTAATAAAGTACTGGTAGTAAGAAAATAGGCGTAATAATGCAATATCTGTTAATTTCACTTACCGAAAAATTACGTAATTGATATTTTTGAAAACCTTGTATTTTTACGAGTCTAACGGTGTATTCGGAATATTTTTACTATTCTAAGGTTCCGGACACGTTTTTCAAGAATCATGTCTGATCGGGTTTAAAACGAGTTGCGGTTTCACTAATATGATCTTTTTATGTTGCCTTAGATAATTCCGCACTATTCTACATTCTAAACTTCTACTTATACTCACTGAGTTTCTTATTCGGGAGTGCTGGACTTTGAGCTATTACGTCTAACTAGGGTTTTGTTGACCTTTAGAACTTCGGTTGACTTCCGGTTAAGGTTTTAGGCTTAAATTGATTCAAAAAATTTGGGGGTTTACAATATGCATGCGGGTATTTATGGGTACTATGTATGTGATTCGTTATATGTGATCAATAAATGATTAGCATATCGGAGCTTAAGTGGTTGATTAATACAAATTACGCTATGTATATAGTTGTGTGTGCTAATATTGATTGATCGCCTTAAATGGATTAATGTCGAATTGGAAATTTCTTGTAACAAAATTGCTTATGCATATTACTTAGAATATCATCTTCGCATTTTAATACTACTCCTCAACATGGGACCAGAAAGACAAGCTACCTAGCTACATCTTGAGGAATTAGGATGTTCGAGGAATACGACCTCATGGTGTAGCCGAGCTGGATCAATTGCTTTGGTAAGGAAAGCCCAAAGACTAGTAGTATGGCTTATTGGAACTCCAAGATGTACGCAAATTTCAAGAAGGTTGATAGTGACCCATTTAAAGCATTCCCTAACCCTCAATGGAGGGGTAAATTCATTCTACATACGAAATCGGATAGTCGTATGTATTGTTTGATCATATGGTTGTTGCATTTCATATGCTTGCTTAATGGACTTGTTTAATTGCTTTATTATGAGTACTTTGCATAGGAATATCTCACTAAGTTAGTTATGCTTATCCCCCAATAGATTTCTAATATTGCAGGATTAGCATTTTTGCACCCAAGATCACCTTGATCGTTCGTGTAGAACCTACATTTTTGGGAAGCTTTTGAAGGAATTTTATTAAGGGAATGCCCCATAGAAGATGTAAGACCTTTTATTTTAATGAATCATAATAGCATTACCTTGAATGTTCTACTGCCACTATTCTAAAATGCATAACTCCATCGGTCCATTGTTGTGAACGTATGCCTTGTACCAATATGAAAGCTTTTGAGTGATTAAGATTGTCATTCTCAAGTTTTAATATTGTATATGACAGACTGTCAAGTTTTAATATTGTACTCATCACTGTAATTTGTACCAGCAAACCGAAGCAATCTGCAATATTCTGCATGATATTCTTCAACAGTTTTATTTCCTTGCCTTAGACTTAGCCAACTTGATATCATTTGCTCTCGCACGGTAGATGGAATATATTGCAAGAAAAAGGCTTCCTTAAATTTGTTCCATGGTATTGGCCTTACATATCCTTCACTATTCAATCTCCACCAAGTATATGCATCTCCCTTCAACATATATAGATAAGTCAACTTTCCTATGCTCATGGACTTCACAAGCTGCAAATGCTTTCTCAAGCTCCACTATCTAACCTTCCATTCTAGTCGGATCCAAAGCAATTCCATCAAAATCAGGTACCAATATGACAAAATCATGCAACTTGACTTGATCATTCCGGTCTTCCATTGGTACTTGTTGTTCTTGTCTCACAGTTGGTGGATTATATTGCTGCATAAATTGTTGTTATCGTTGGTACATCATTTATTGATACTGTTGAACTATTGCAAACATATCCCAAAACATGGTGAACACATTATTCGGATCTCCGATAGGCATCTGAGGCATAGCTAGATATACTGGCATTTGAGGAGGCTGCGGATTTGGTGCAGTAGAAGCCGAAGCTGGTGATGGAGTCGAAGTAGAAGCTGGAATACTAGCTGACGCAGAAGCTGAGATAGTAGACTGAGAAGGAGGTGGCATGCTCTCTCTTTCCGAAGATTGTTGAGTTACTCTTCTTGACCTATCCATCTTTAAACAAACATGCAACATATGTATGACATATAATAATTTTACAATATGAAATCAACATAAAAACAATTAATAAACAAAATAGGCATTAAAACAAAATACTTAATACAACAAGTCCTATATACATCCAACTAAACTCACCGCATCTAAGGTCAAGTCACCACTATTTAATCAAACAATTTCATAAACATAGCTCTGATACCATCTGTAAAGACCCGACCCTCTAAATCCCGAGATTTAGAGTACCGAGTCCCCAACCACATATAACGTTTTCACATTATATGTAAGGTTGTCCTAAAACTAACAATTTATGAAAATTGTTTGATCAAATCTACTAAAACTTTATAAAGAACTTTTAACAAAACAAGATTTCTAATAAAAGCAATCTATACATATATTTACATCATATGTACAATGTTTAGTGTCAATACAAGACACTACAAAAATTATAAGTTTTCTTAAAACAAAAAGAACCCTAGGAGATCTTAAGGTCTTTACATCTTAGGCTTATCTATCAAGCCTTCTATACAAAGACTTTTCCTTGAACAAAAGCTCCTCCAAAAATCCAGGGTGTTCGAGTCCTATTCGTCTCACTCGTCTATGAATTTCTCAAAGTCTGACCCGTAACCCAAATCATCATAAAACTCGTCTCCATTACCTGCAAAGGAACAAAAGTGAGCCAAAGGCCCAGTACACAATAACAAAATAAAAGAACAAGTTATCAAGCCAAGCTTAAATTAAATGGGATGCATCAATAGACAAGTGATTATCTTATCAAGTTTTCTTTTACAAAATAGCAGGAGGGTATTCAAACCTCGGGATCACGCTTTGGGAATTTAGTGATCCTGCATAACAGCAGCTGCTCAGGAGGTTGATATAAGTAGTCCGAATATTTATATCTCCTATATCTATTTCATAAAGAAAAAAGCTTCATTTAGGGTTCAAAAGTTGTTGCCCGACTCTACTTAAACTCAGTCCATAACATGAGCCTAGTTCACAAGTTCCCATAAACTTTGAACTAAACCATGGTATTTCCCCCTAAGTTGAAGTAAACGTTACTCAGATACTATTCCCCCTATCGGCGATCCACTTAACCAAAAAGAATCGCTATTGCATTATAGCGTACTATTGCATCATGGTAAAGTCATTGCATCATGACTTGGTTAAGCGCCAAACTAACATGTCATTATATCATGACAGGTTTGCTGCTCCTTGGACCAGATTAAACAGCGTAATAGACATCCAGTTCATCAAAACATTAAGCCGAATATAATTAAATCAAATTAGGAATGCCTAGTCCTAACAAACATCAAACAAGTTATTGTGTACCTAAACCCGATAGTATATCACTATAGTAACTCGGTGAGGAACTAACTGAAGAACCTTAACTGAAATAACAATATCAGAACAATCAATAATTGAATATAGATTTCACATCCATCTATATATATATATATATATATCACAGTCCTAGATTAATTATACAAGGGGATTCAATAAGCTTTGCATAAAGTTTTAATATCTAATTCATGCATAAAACATGTTTATCTAGCTTATATATTCATTAGGAGATCATATATCAAGTAAAGATTGAAGATTGAAGAAGTTTGAATTTGAAAAACTCAGGGGATACGCAGCCTTCCTACGCTGGCAAAAATTGAATGAACGCCGACAGCGTGGGAAATATACATCGGTGGCGTTTCACCCGGCTTTAAATACTTTGATTCTGTTCCAATCCAACACCGCCCATACGCTGGCGGATTTGAAGCCTAAATGGCCGGTGTACATTTTGAAAAATAAACGCTGGCAAAATTTTCTTACAAATGCCGGCGATATTCAAAATGGCTTTAAGAAAATCGATTCTGTTTACTTCCAACACCGCCTCTACGCCGGCGGCGTTGAAATGCCAGATACCGGCGTACGTTCAAAACAGACCTATTCGAACAGAACTCATATTCCCTGTTTTTCACATTGTAAATTTCTAACATATAACACTTTTAATCTTTCTTCAAGTTCATTTTTAGCTTCATATACTAACTCCTATCTACGCTAATCAATCCTAGCAACTTAGAACATTAAATCAACACACTAAATCACTTCAAATCCCATTTCTACTCATCCTCAATTTCCATTACTCAAATTATCCTTATTCCTTCCCAACACTCCATATAACTACCACAACACAAACAAATTCACACAATAACAAAACACAATCCAACCTAATTTCAATGCATGAACAAAACAACTTATATAACATTAAACTCATTCTATCCAAGATCTTACATAGATATTATAAGAAAGGAAAATAAAACAAAAACTATACTTATATTAACTCACATGAATAAGCCTTGTCTTGGAGAGAGTTTTGATTCAAGAAGCTTGGTGTTATTCTTTGATTTGGGGCTTGGAACTTGAAGTGAAAGAAAAAGAGAAAAAGAAAGAAAGAAAATGGAAATTCTTATGAAATGAGAGGGCTGCCAAAATAGAGCTTAATTAAGCAAATTTTGGACTCAATATTATATCAAATTTGACTTTTAAGGCATATTAGACTTTAGGTTGAATTTGGGTTAATTTGAGGCTCATTCGAGTGTAATTTAGGCATGAATATTGGGCTTAATTAAGGAAATTTTCTGTCAACTCTTCCTTAAGTAGATCAAAAGTTGATTTTGTAAATTTAAACATAACTTAACATATTAATGTATAAAAGATACAAATATTAACTATACTATACACACATTAATATATATAAAACAATGACATTAATTTCATTACATATGCAAAATAACACACATATGAAATGTTCAATTTATACTAACTTAGACACATTTAAACTATTACCAACTCATCTACTCAAATATTAATATTACCAAACATAACTCTCATAAATCAACATGCTCATTTAGTTCAATAATTAAGATAAATAACACATATACATGGAAGTTAAATAGAATTTAAATTTAGATCATTTCAAAATGGCACTATCAAGATCGCTATAAAAGGTTGGCCTTACTTATTTGAGCAACAATTTTGAGATCCATACTTCTTTCTCATTAACATTATTTATTTATTTATTTTTCACTATGGTGATATTCATTTATTTTATTTATCCTTTTTTTATGTTTTGGTTCCTTACATACTTAAATTAGTATTCATTAGATAAGTTTTTTTTATTTAAATCATATTGTTGTTTTTGTGTATTCTAAATGTAGGATTCTAATGTGGCTATAATGAATTGTATCAAATAAGTCTATTCTTTACTTGAAATACACAGTTTAGTTGTGAGTAATGTAGGTTTTTATTGACTCATTATACTTAGATCAATTGAACATTTTGTGCACTTTTTATTTATTTATTCATTTATCTCAACTTCTCATATTGCAAAAGCCACAAATTATGATTACTTCTTCTACAATAACAGATATTACCCTTTGTATTTATGCTTTCCTTGATATTTCCCAAAACCCTAGAAGTATGTATTTATTTTGAGTTTGGCTTTGGGGTAAAATTTTATTTTGAGTTGTATTGTGAATTATTCCTTCGTCTATATAAAAGGAAAAAAAAAAAAAGATATTACTTCGGCCTTTCCATATTTATTAACATCATCTCATAGGTATCATTTTTCTTAATAATTTTCTTTCTCAAGTTTTCTACTATGTATTTATGACAATTGTGATAGTATTTTCTTGGGATAATTTACTAGATGTTTTATTTCTTTTCACTTAGAAGTTGTATGGAAAGAGTTGTTTTGTTGAAACCTAATAATTTTCTTATGCATGTTGTCACCTTAATTATACATGTAACTGCCTATTACAATGCTTATTATTATTGGTGTTGATATGGTTCAGAGATAAATAATTCATTGCAAAATTTGTTTTTCTTGTTTCTAATATACATTATGATATATTTTGAAGTTATGGATTAAATGCTTAGTCCTAACCAATTTCTTAGAATTAGCCTCATAGCTCATTGTCTTTGTTTATTTTTCAAGATTTTTAAAAAGTTTTCAATATGTTTAGGATTTTAAGTTTTTATTAATAGTATGTCACAAAGAAACTTAAGCTTGTTTTAAAGCATCTTGCTGGATTCTCTCAGAATTGTTGCAGTGTCTTAACAAATGTGAAGCCTGACTCTTATGTTTGTCTTGATTTGTGTAAAGTTGAGCAGTTGCTTCCTTATTTGCATGAAAGATGATAGTATTGAAGGGATATGATACGCTGAAGGAGTGTGCTGTGATCAGCAAATCTGCTGGTGGAATTGGGCTTTCTATCCATAATATTCGTGCCACTGGTAGTTACATTCGCTGTACAAATGGGACATCAAATGGTATTATTCCAATGCTGAGGGTGTTTAATGATACTGCCCGTTATGTTGATCAAGGAGGGGGAAAGAGGAAAGGTTTGTGCACGAAATGAGAAATATTGTGTTACACTTGCCTTCTTTTCTCTAATGCCAAGCTTTGTTCATTTAGGTGCTTTTGCTGTCTACTTGGAGCCATGGCATGCTGATATTTTCGAATTTCTAGATCTTAGGAAGAACCATGGAAAGGTATATGTGATTTGCTCATGAATGAAAATTCAATGTATTTTCTTGTGAGGATTATTTATTTCTTTTTTATTTGTGCTAAAGATTATATTTATTTTGCAGGAGGAGCATCGTACCCGGGACTTGTTCTACGGTCTTTGGGTTCCAGATCTCTTTATGAAGAGAGTGGAAAGTGATGAGAATGGTGCTTGTTCTGTCCCAATGAAGCTCCAGGCTTGGCAGAATGTTGGGGCGAAGAGTTTGAGACTCTGTATTCTAGATATGAAGAGAGGTAGAAGCATTGTTCTAACCATTCTCTCTTGTTGTTTTGATATACGCTAGCCTTTTTATTAACTTGAGGCAATTATCGCGATATCAGGGTAAGGCAAGGAGGGTCGTCCAGGCACAGAAGCTATGGTTTGCACTTCTGGAGTCACAACTAGAAACTGGCACTCCTTACAGCTTTTCAAGGTAGCATAAAATCTGGCGACATTTGCTCATTATCTTTACTTTCAAGTATAGTTAAGGTAGTCAATGTCAACTTTCAGCTAATATATTGTAGTAACCATCTAAAAGCTCTGTATATCACACACGTGATTTTTGCTACAGCATTACCTTCATCCTGCCACAGTTACTGACCAATTCATTTTGAAAGATGTTTGAGTTTTGATTGTATGCTTTAGCTTAATAGTTCTTAATGTGTAGCATTTGATTACATTTTTATGGAGTTGATCTTGGTTTTTCGGTCATGTATATTTTTTATTTATTTGTTTTGTATCTATCTAAATTTGATTTATATTCAGCACATGCTCTCTATTTGTTATGTAAATGCTATGTGTATCTTGATATCTAAAATCTTAATTCCAGACCAGTGTAATGTAAAAGTGATATCAAAATGAAACCAAAATGACGTGAGCAAGTTGTTGTTAGTAGTTATTGCTTAAATTATTTTTCTTTACTCTCAACTTTATCTGCTCCTAATCGAATTAGAAACATTGAAGAAAAGATTTTCTGACTTTTACTCAAAGTGACAATTTACATTATGAGGAGATGACCCTCTTGAAGAGAGCTTATGTGCTGGAGCTCAGCTAGCCATTTCTTTTTACAAGTTGAATTTTAAAAAGATGATTCAATCACTATTGATTAGGAATTAGTGCTAATTGTGAACATTATGTTCTTATTCTATTGGCTATGATATTTCTAATATTTCTTGTGCAGGATGCCTGCAATAGGAAAAGCAACCAACAGAATCTCGTACAATCAAGTCTTCCAATTTATGTACAGAAATCATAGAATACACTTCCAAATGAAACTGCTGTGTGTAATCTCGCATCAATTGCATTGCCACGGTTTTTAGAGAAAAGGTGTGGCATTTTCCCAATTTAGGTGCATGTTGCCTTCTGCTGGTTTTAAGTTCTTGCTCACTACCCAGCATCAAAATTACAGGGAATTCCTGCATGCTCTCATCCATCTAAACTCGTTGGAAGCAAAGGCTCAAAGAATCGTTTTTTTATTTTGACAAACTAGCTGAGGTTGTCATCTTACATATATATTTTGGCATTAAATCATTTTTAAAGTTTTTGTTTTTAAACTTCTTCTTGATTTTCCTTTCACTTAATGTTTTGATACAGGTAACCTCAATTGTCACTTCAAATCTGAACAAGATAATTGATGTTAATTATTATCCTGTTGAGAATGCAAGAAGATCAAATTTACGACATAGGCCTATTGGAATTGGTGTTCAAGGTCTTGCTGATGCATTTATCTTGCTTGGCATGGCATTTGACTCACCAGAGGTAAACTGGAATTGGTGTTCAAGTTAACGTCAATTTGGTATCTCTATTGATATGTTTTCTATATCTAATAGGCTCAGCAATTGAACAAGGACATATTTGAAACAATTTACTATCATGCCTTGAAAACTTCTTCTGATTTAGCTGCAATCGAGGGGCCATATGAGACGTATAGTGGTTTCTCTGAGCAAGGTAAATATATAGCTAACTCATGTAAATGAATTTCAAATGTAATACTACTACTCAAATCTTTTTTTTTTTTTTTTATTTGGTAGAAGATATATCTTTTTGGTGAAATATACACACATTGAGCAACTAATACCTGAACTTCATTTGTGTGCAATTGAGAATGTATACCTTTATTTTCTTGAAATGAGTCCTAACTCCATTAAAGAGTAGCAAATTGAAAAATTTATGCAACTAAGCTCTTAGTATGCTTTGATTTTCTATAGAGAAGCTTAATTGATGTTTTATTTGATTTTTTGAACTCCTTTTTTTTTTTTTTGTGAAAATGGAGCTTAATTAAGTATATGGTTGGCAAAATTTTAATTTATTATAATTAAAAACGTTAGAAGTTGAACTGAACATATATGGTACACTAGCTCACTGTATACAAACTAAGATGGTTAAAGTTTCAAGTGCATATTTGTGTATTTTGTTTTCTGATTTCGAGCTTTTGGATACTTGAGGGCCTTTACTGTCTATTCTCTGGTAATATTGATACTGTTTTTGAATAGGGAATTCTTCAACCAGATATGTGGGGTGTGACGCCTACAGACCGGTGGGATTGGAACAATCTGAGGGCAGTGATATTAAAAAACGGAGTTAGAAATTCACTTCTGATAGCTCCTATGCCAACTGCCTCAACCAGTCAGATACTAGGGAACAATGAATGCTTTGAGCCATATACCTCTAATCTCTACAACCGCAGAGTGATAAGGTTTGTTTTGCAGAAATTATCTGTAGGGTTGTATGTGTACATGAGCAATTAGCTCGCACTAATAGTCCTTATTGATGGGGTCTATGATAGTAATTCCCCTGTTTTGCTTCTATATGCAAATTTTTATCCAACAATCTTTGGTATGCGACTGCTGCTTCTTTCAGTGGTGATTTTGAAGTCGTAAACAAGCATCTTTTACATGACTCAACCGAAGCTGGCCTCTGGAATTCAGTCCATAAAAACAAGATTATACATGAAAATGGCTCTGTCCAAAAGATCCAAGAAATACCAGATGAGCTAAAAGTACTATACAAGTATGTATGCCCTTTTTAATCGTGAATCATTTTTTTTTTCCCAATAGTCTTGTTATTGTGCTGTACCATCCTATCTTTTGCTCCTTCTAGGACGGTATGGGAAATCAAGCAGAAGACTTTGGTTGATATGGCCATAGATAGGGGATGCTATATAGACCAGACTCAAAGCTTGAATATACATATGGATCAACCTAGTTTCCAAAAACTGACTTCTTTGCATTTTTATACTTTGTCGAAGGTACTCAAAATCATATTATTGGCTACTTCTTCAATTCCTTAATAAGATTAAGGGTGTGTTACATCGTATAAAATGTTTAGACATCAACTATAATTAATGTTTTGAAATTGTTAAACATTATGGGAAAATTCTTGAAAGTTGTGGATATTGCTACTACCATTTATGTTTTCTCATAAGTATGTTTTAATCCATATGCTTGTGTTGTGATAGGGTCTAAAGACAGGGATGTATTACCCACGAACACGCTCAGCAACTGATGCAATCAAGTTCTCGGTTGATGCTTCTATGATCAAGGTAGCTGTGAAATATATTTATATATTTGCCATGTGGCAAGTTTTGATAGGTCCAGTTGTCTTTAGTTTATTGGTTTCTTTGTGAGAGTTGGTTAGAGTTTGTTTGTCTCTGTATATAGACTCTGTTCTCTTCAGTAATAATATACGAAGATATTTTTCTTCTTCCTAGCTTTCTGGTTTTCTTCCTCAAGCTCACATGGTATCAGAGCATGAACTTGAGGTATTTCGCTGTCTCATTTTCGTACATTAGTAGATCTGTTGTTCCTTTCATACCTTCGTAAGTTGTTTCTCCTATGGATGTATCAACTGATTTGAATCGAAGAAATCAAATGGATGCCTCTTTATCTGATCCTTTGTTTCTGTCAAATTCGGATATGCCTAATATGATTATAGGTAGTATCCTCTTTAGTGGCTCTAATTTCTTGGCATGGAGTCGATCTATAAAAATTGGATTAAGTGCTAAATTGAAGTTAGGGTTTATCGATGGAACAATTGAGAGACCTAATGAGAATTCACCAGATTTTGTTCGTTGGACAAGATGTGACAATATGGTTAGGAGTTGGTTACTTAACTCAATGCAAAATGAAATTGCTCAGAATTATTTGTTTGCTCAAACTGCTTGTGATCTTTGGTGTGAGCTTAGTGAACAATACGGACAAGGCAGTGGTCCTTTAATCTTTCAGATTCAACATGAGATTAGTACTGTAAGACAAGGAAATCAGTCGGTAGGGATTTACTATAATAAGTTGAAAAGGCTTTGGGATGAGCTTCAAGCTTTGCATGTATATCCAACTTGTAATTGTGGTCGTCTTGAGTATTGTACGTGTGATTTGAAAGGGAAAATCATTGAGTTTGAGTCAAATACTAAACTGATGCAATTCTTAATGGGATTGAATGAGGGATTTGAATCAGTTAGAAATCATATTTTGTCTATGGATCCTATGCCGAATGTGAATAGAGCTTTCTATTTGGTACAACAAGTGGAAAGACAAAAGCATATTACATCTAGTCTTGGAAATCTAGATGCAGCAGCTTTTCATACTAATAGGAGTGAACAGCCAGAGCAAGTTTTGATAGGAGGAAGAGAAATGTTAATAGTAAGTTGTTTTGCAAGCATTGCAAATCCGAAGGTCATGCTGTTGAAACATGCTTTCAACTAGTTGGTTATCGGATTGGTTTAAAGGAAGCGTATTACTTCAAAACCACAAGGCAGATTGGCATCAGTGTATAATACTGGTTCTTCTATGGTTGCTGCTTGTGGTTCTGATATTTCCACTCCTATACATCATTCTTTGCAGCAAACTCCTTTGGATGATTTTGTTGAGACTAATTCTCAGGATTCACGATCAGCTGTCATGGGTGTAGGAACTGACAAACGTTTTGTGCAAGATGTTTGTCATGAGTTGATGAAAATGTTCAAGGACAACAAGCAAATTTCAGAAGATGCTGTTGTTAATATGGTCAACTTTGCTGGTAATAAACCTTTTTCGTCCTTTTTAATGCTTTTTTTAACAGTTTTGGTTCTTGGATTGTTGATTCCGGGGCTAGTGACCACATTACACCTCATCAATCTTTACTTGTAAAACCTAAAACACTATCCATACCTATCCTTGTTCGTTTACCTGATGGTAGTACTAAGTCTGTTAGTATTGTTGGTGATGTTTTACTTACTGACAAACTAGTTCTACACAATGTTCTCTATATCCCAGATTTTACTCAAAACCTTCTTTCCGTGCATAAGCTTCTTGCTAATACTTCCATCGTTGCTATTATTGATTCTTTTTCCCTTGTCTTTCAGGACCAGATCACTAAGGAAGTCTTAGTTAAAGCTGAGTCAAATAATGGATTGTATGTGATCAAGTCAACCATTGTTAAGAGTTTTATGTGTTTAGATAATAATGCACATCAGAAAGTATCTTCTGTCAATTTGTCTTGTAATAAATCTGATTTCTTGCATTTGTTTCATGCAAGACTTGGTCATTCTTCTTGTTCAAAGTTACAATACATTGATTTTTGTAAATCTCTTGATATGAGAGACTTTGTTTGTGAAACTTGTAATGAATCGAAAGCACATCGTCTTCCTTTTCCTCGCAGTAATAGTTTTTTTCCAAATTTATTTTACTGCATATGGATATTTGGGGCCCATATCATGTTTCATCTATTTCAGGTGCCAAATATTTCCTCACTATTTTGGATGATTTTTCTAGAAGTACTTGGACTTATTTGCTTCATAACAAGTCTCAAACTTCTAATGTTGTCTCTCATTTTTTGAACTATCTTTTTAATCATTTTTCGGTCACTCCCAAATATATAGACTGATAATGGTTCTGAATTCTTGTCTCATTCTTGTCAACATTTGTTCAATAGCAAAGGCATTATACATCAACGTACCATGACATATACACCACAACAAAATGGTAGAATTGAGCGTAAACACCGTCATTTACTAGATACAGCTAGAGCTTTGAGAATTCATGCTAATTTACCCAAAGATTTTGGGGTGAATGCATTCTTACAGCCACTTACCTTATTAATAAAATGCCATTGTCATCTCTAAACTGGAAATCTCCTCATGAAGTTTTGTTTGGAGTGAAGCCTTCTTATGACAATTTAAGGGTCATGGGCTGCCAATGTTTTGTTACTACTTCTAAACACTTACGAGATAAATTTGATAGTCGTGGTGTTAAATGTCTCTTCCTTGGTTATGTTGCTGGTCAAAAGGGTTACAAGTTATTCAATTTACACACTCGTGAGATAGTTGTGAGTCGAGATGTAATCTTTCAAGAGTCCATTTTTCCTTATAAATCTGCTTCTATTTCTGAGTCTTCTGCATATACACATATTCCAAACACTCACCTTGTTTTTCCTTCTGATGATACTTCTACTGATGCATCTTCTTCTCTGTCTCCATCGATTCCTGGTCTGTCTTCTACTTCTGATGATACTTCTGTTCTTCCTCCTGCTACTTCTCATTTATCTGATGTGCGCAAATCTTCTAGACAACGTAAAACTCCCACTTGGCTAAATGACTTTGTTCACTCAGTTCATATCACTTCAGCTGATTCTATTACTTCTGCTCATACACCATATCCTCTTTTCTTCTAATACTTTTGCTAACTATCCACCAGATTATGTTGCCTCTTTAGCCCATGTTTTAACATCTAATGAACCTTACTGTTATAGTCAAGCTTCACAGGATCCGAATTGGGTTTCAGCTATGCAAAAGGAGTTGGAAGCTTTAGAGTTGAATGATACTTGGGAACTTACTTCTTTGCCTTTGAATAAACGAGCTATAGGTTGTAAATGGGTTTATAAGATTAAATATAAACCGATGGTTCTATTGAGCGTTATAAAGCACGCTTAGTGGCTAAAGGATATACTCAAGTGGAAGGACAAGATTATCATGATACCTTTTCACCAGTAGCTCGTTTAGGCACTGTTCGTGTATTACTTGCTGTTGCTGTAGCTCGTGGATGGCCTTTATACCAATTAGACATCAATAATGCTTTCTTACATGGTTTTTTGCATGAGGAAATTTATATGAAACCGCCACCAGGATATACTAAGGCTTTACCACAGCAAGTTTGCAAACTTAAGAGATCTCTTTATGGTCTTAAACAAGCTTCTAGACAATGGAATGTGGAGATTTGTCAATTTTTAATTCGTCATGGATTTACTCAATCAAAGGCTGATTACTCTCTTTTCACACGACATATAGGCAACGAATTTACAGTTGTTCTTTTATATGTTGATGATCTGATGTTGACAGGAACAAGTGTTGATGCAATTTCTGTATTGAAACAACAGCTTCATGTGGCTTTCACTATTAAGGATCTTGGTCTTGCTCGTTTTTTTTTGGGCTTGGAATTGTGTCGCACGTCTGCTGGTTTACTTGTTCATCAGAGGAAATTCATTCTTGATCTTCTTTTGGATGCTGGCCTGTCTGGTAGCAAACGGTATCTCAACCTCTACCTACTGGTTTGAAACTTCAACGTGATGCAGGACAACTTCTTACTGATCCTGTTACTTATCGTCGCTTGGTTGGCCGCCTTCTATACCTATCCATTACACGTCCTGACATTTCTCATGCTGTTCAACTTCTTAGTCAATTCCTCAATCATCCTTGTACAGATCATCTTGCTGCTGCTCATCATGTCTTGCGTTATTTGAAAGGAACTTCTGATCTTGGTTTGTTTTACTCTGCCAATAATTCTCTTGTTTTACAAGGTTTTTCTGATGCTGACTGGGGATCTACAATGTTGGATCGGCGTTCTTTAACAGGGTATTGTATTTTCTTGGGTTCCGCTTTGATTTCATGGAAAACCAAGAAGCAAAATACTGTTAGTACATCTACTACCGAGGCTGAATACCGGAGTTTTGCTACTACAACTAAGGAACTTTTATGGATTTCGTATTTGTTGAATGATCTTCATGTTCCTCTATCTTTGCCCATTCCTTTGCATTGTGATAATAAGTCTGCCTTGCAAATCACTGCAAATCCTTGTCTTCATGGACGTTCTAAGCACATTGAGGTTGATTTACATTTTCTTCGTCATCATATTGATAGTGGTTTTTTACAACCAGCTTATCTTAATTCTCATTCCCAGCTTGCGGATGTCTTCACCAAATCTGTTTCTGCTTCCCGTCTTTCTATTTTTTGTTCCAAGTTGGGCCTTGCATCGGCTCCACCTTGAGGGGGGAATGTGAAATATATTTATATATTTGCCATGTGGCAAGTTTTGATAGGTCCAGTTGTCTTTAGTTTATTGGTTTCTTTGTGAGAGTTGGTTAGAGTTTGTTTGTCTCTGTATATAGACTCTGTTCTCTTCAGTAATAATATACGAAGATATTTTTTCTTCTTCCTAGCTTTCTGGTTTTCTTCCTCAAGCTCACAGTAGCCTCTTCATGTTTTTAATTTTTTTAAACCTTTTGTTGCGGTCCATAGTCTTACATTTGAATCCTTGGATTGTGTGACCCTGGAGTGCAGGAGGAAACTGAGGATGTCAAGGATGATGTTGCTAATCGGGCAAATGTCATGTACTCTTTACTCAATCCAGAGGAATGCATGGCTTGTGGAAGTTAGATTAAGCAACTCCATGGCATCTTTTCTTGCTCACTGAGAAAGAGGAAAAATATTGGATCAAGTACTTACTAATTAGAACAGGAAAGCTCGATGGGTATTCTGTCACTGTTAAAAACTTTAATTACTATTACTGTTACTTTTTTTCTATTTTATTTTCTCTAATTTGCATCCATTCACCTATTGAAAATGTTTTACATGCTTGCTTTAAACGCATCTTTTGAATCTTTAGAGTCTAGTTACGAATTATGCTAATATCCAAATAATATTACTGAAGGAAAAGAGCATTTTGGACGCCTCATGTAACTACAATCTTTTCAGTTATTTAATTAAATGAAAATTAAAAATGAGAAAACTTTTGGTTTTCTTTTTCCCTTATCTTGTAAATGACAATTCAATTAATGACTTTTTAAAAATATTATATTATTTTACTTTGTAAATATTTTGAAAATCAACTATCATTAATGTAACATCCCAAATTTTCACCTAAAATAGAAATTGGGTTTAGATAGATTTAAATGACTAAAATAAATTATAGGATTTAATTAGACAAGTTGATATAATTTAATTAGCTATTAATTGAGATTTGAGTTTCAAATTCACTAAACATGTCATCAAAGTGTTTAGAGAATTCCTAAATCATTGATTCTTAGCCTAAACACTAATTCCTAAATCTCAGTAAAATTTGAGTTCATTTGCTTATCTTAAAATATCAGTTCTTAAATCCGAACTCAAATTAAATATCTTTTATCTAAAATAAATTCTCAAATTAAGTTCTTATTGCAAGTTCTTAATTTCTAACATATCGGTTCAGAAACAAAATTTTAAATACTCTTGGAACTATAGATATTTGATCTGATAGTTCTAAATCTATACCTATAATCCTTCATATTAATTTTAGCCCTTATCCTTACCCTTTTATTCTCATTCCTCTGCCCCTCTTTCTTCTCACTTTTCCCTTCCTTTTATTTTTTGCCTAACCGATGGTTCTCTTTCTCTCTTCCTTTCTTCTTCATTTTTCTTTCTTTTCTTCAAATTCTTCAACAAATCTCAAGATCAAAGCCAACTAGAAGATGAATCAAGACTAGGAGATGAACTAGATGGAGGAAAACGAGCTAGAGGATGAAGTTTCAACTTGTGTTCTTTTCTAAAAGCTAAGTATAGTTTACTATTTATTGTCTTATTTATAATTTCGAATTTAAATGTTGTATAGATGATGTATATGAGTTGAGCAGTGTTATTTAAGTTTGTATTTGTAAAGCTTATGGTTGTTGAAGTTAAGTTGTTGAGAAAGAACATAAATTGTGAAATTGGGATTTGAAGTTGTTTATGATGATTATAGTGATGTTTGATGGATTGAAGTGGGAGTTTGTGTTTATTAGATTGTAGTAAGATCAAATAACAAGTTTTAAGAAGCTTGAAATGAATTTGGAGGAGTTTGAAACAATTTGAACAAATGTTTTTCTCAAAATGAAAATAGGGGAAAATTTGACAGCAGCGTAATGCATGTATGCCGGCACTCAACGCTGCCGGTGTTGACTTTTACGCTGTCGGTGTACGTTGGGAATTTGGCGTTGTTGAAGAGTCCAATGGTAACCAGATTACTCGACCCTTAACGCTGGCAAATTTTTAATTTATGCCGCTGGTGTTGAAAGCCAGCGTTCGTTTTGCAACTTTTCCAGTTTCGCAGTCCTTTCATATTTTGCTCGTAACTTTTTCATCTGATCTCCGATTGAGGTGATTCAAGTTGCGTTGGAAAGATAAGAAAGAGATATACAACTTTTATGTTTTGAGTTTTTGCAAATTCAAAACGTATCAGTGCTTAAATGTTAATTCTTTCCAACTGATACACTTTTCAAGCTAAGCTAAAAACTTGTTATAGATTGTTTTATGTGTATTTACTTGAACAAATGGATCTTTTTGACATAAAATGAGATAGATAAATAATATTTGATGTGTTATGATATTTTATTGATATAATTAAACATGACTTAGATACATTTATAGATTTAATGAATAATTGAGTTAAATATGCGAGTTTAACATAAAATGAATCTAGTTACAATCTAAGTTCAACTTGACTAAATGAAATTGAATGAGTTAAAATAAATTAGATTGAGTTAATTTAATTACTTTGGCTTAGTAATTAGATTAAATGATTAACTCTAATGAGTTTGAATTAATAAACTCAATTAAACTAAAATGAACTAGATTTCTTAAGCTTAATCCACTTGGCTTAGCTTTTGAATTAAATGGCTAATGTTAATCAATTTGACTTGGTAAATGACTTAAATGACTAATTCTAATCAATTTGACTAAGGTTAAGCTAAAATGGGTTAGTAACAAATAATTGGGTTAAATGAATGTGTTAGGGTGATCTTTGAATAACATGAGGAATATGTTGTTTCGAATGTTTAATTGTTTTGGATTTATATGTTTTTGAATATAAATGTTTTGTTGATGCTTTGTGGATAAGAAACCATAATCAAAGTGAAAAGAAATACTTTGATAGACAAAGGAGAACCGTCCATACTTTGGCGGGGCGATTTATATGTTTTTTGAATATATAACTGTATCGATATATTCTTTACTTAGGCTCGGGAGGAAATAATATGTTTTATTTCACGGGTATGGGACCGTGGAACTAATTGATGTTATAGACCGGGATAAGTGGAGTGTATAAAGGAGTGTGAACCCTAGATGATGCTATTAATATTTTTTATCGGTTAGATATAGGAGATATAGATATCCGGTCTATCTATATCAACCCTCTAAGCAGCTACTGTTACTCAGGTTCCCCAGATTCCCATGGCTTGATTCGGAGTTTGAGCACTCCTATGATAGTTGTTTATTTACTTTAAAGAAAAGATAATAATCTATGACTGTGCATTGCATATAGTTTAAGTCGTGTGCCACTCCGTGTGTGATTGTGTTACTGTGTACTGGGCTTCGGCTCATTATTGTTGTTGTTATTCTTTTTACAGGTTTTGTTGTTGATGATGTTGTTGTTGTTGATGAGGATGGTGATGGTGATGATGATTGATGCAATGATGTTTATCCCGGGTTTTGGGCGATTATGAAAATATGGGAGAATGAGTGAAGTGTGATAGGATCGAGATATTACTGTATTTTGTTTCTTCTTTGCTTTGTTTTATAAAGACTGGATTTATTTATAAATTTGTATTTTGATTTAAGGGCTTATTAATGCCCATGTTTTGTAAATAAGTTTTTATAAATATTTATCAAAGTGAAAGTTTTTCCACTTGTAATTAGTGGGAGTTTGAAATGCTTTTATGTAGAAACGTTTTTATTAAAGTTTATTTTTCCGCTGCTAAATCCAGTTATCTGAAAATCTAACTAAACGATTTCATAAATTCTAAAATCGGATAGCAATGTTCAACATAAACACCTTCTTTTAAGACAACCTTATGTATAATTCGTAAGAGTTATACGTGGTTGGGGACTTGGTATGCTTCATTTGAGAATTGAGCATGTCGGGTCTTTACAATTAAGGTATTAAAGGATTTAATTTTAACTAAAGAGTTTAAAATGATAAACATATCATTTTAATATGATAGGTCTCGAATTCATAAAACTCTAGTTTAATAAAAATTGATATTGAATTTTTTTTTCCTCCTGAGATGAGTGGTTTATCTTTTTTTTATTTTGGTTGCTTTCAAATTCAAAAAATTAAAAAAAAAAATTAAATTTCTTTTAATTCATAGCTAAGGTTTGTATGGAATGAGCTTGGATTTGGTATGAAAGAAATTAAACAGAAACCAAAAAACCAGGCTTGATGGTCTGATTTGAATTTGTCTTCATATAGAAAATAAGTTTAATACATGCAGATGGAAATCGCTCAAGCTGAGTTTGATTCAGATTCCAACATTGATGGGTCTCAAACCGGAATGAGACTAGTTTTACAGGTTCCAAACTTCTTAGGGGACCCACTGGGTCCCTAAGTTGAAGCCAACTCACTAACTCAAACAGGTTCAAGGGATCGATGATGAAATAAAAGGAAAAAAATAAATAAAGAAAATAAAAATGGAGAGGAAAATTTAAGTAAATAACATTAAGCAAAAATAAATATTCCTCAAAAATATGTCTGGTTTGTTTTTTTATAAACTTCAATCAAAGTTGAAATTTTTTTCTTAACAATGTAATACTCATTTTTGTCTTGTAATATTTATTTTTAGCTCTATAATATTTTACAGTCTTTATCACTAATACTACAACCAAATTAGATATTTTTATTTATAAATAAATGCACATTTTAAAGAATTCTTTAAGAAAGCGGTTAGATGCTATCATACTCTAGGTCCAATTTTTGCTTAAAATTTAAAATTTTATCTTATTTAAATTAAAAATGATCTCTCCATTTTTTTCTTTCAATTTTATTCGAAAAATAAAAAATTCAATGTGACCAGTTCATGGGACCCGACAAGATGCATGGAACAGTGGGTTCGGTTTTGGATCCTAATTTTGAGAACCCGCAAGCCAGTAGGTTCGGACTGGATTCCAATGGATTTGGACCATATAAAGGATTATATGGAGGAAGTTCCAAATAGGTCCCGTTTCATCCTTTACCTTCTTAATCATAAATTGTGAAGTTTGGCTCTTTTTATATTTGAATTCAAATATTTGGTTTGAATTATATTAAGTTGGGAAATTTTTTTTTCCACTATTTTATCAGTTTGCGCTTAATCTTTTCGAGGTTTGGAGCTCGAAATGAAGACCGAGAAGCTTTGACATTGGACGATTTGGGTACAATGATTTGATATTATTTAAATATTATTTTTAAATCAAATCGATATTAAACTAATATAAATATAATACTGATGAAAAATTAATTATTTTACTTATAAATTGATAAAATCAAACCGATACTGATCTAATACTAAGAAGTTACAAATACAGATTCGATTCAAATAAAAATCCAACAATTCATTGATTCTTTATTTTATTCTTTCTTAAAACGCTCGAAATCGTGAGTCACGAGTCAGCTATTAATATGTTGAGGCTGGTTTAAAACCAAAGAAACATTTAATTTACGGTTTTATGCAGAATGATGTTCGTACCCATAAAATATGCTTTGATTCATATTCATGGTATTGCGGCTTGCTGCAACCTCTCTTTTTTTGTCGATGATAGAATATATACCAAATATATGGTGATTAAATTAAAGGTTTGTGTTTGAAATTTCTTTTTAAAAAGGGACAATGTTGAATTTGCTGGTTTAACCTTACATGAAAATTTTAATTTGGTATTTAAATTTTGAAGTGACCAATTTAATACCTAATCAAAGTTTTTGTGCTTATTTTTTATACCATTTACTTTGTTTCTTGACATAAAAGAAACAGTTTATCAGTACTAGATGAGATTAAAAGTATTACTAAAAATATAATAATATGTCACATTTTATACATCATTAAAAGAAACAAACTTGAAATATAAGTTATTATTAAAATGTGGGAATGAATCGAGATAGGTTAGGTAGTATTGCCAATCTCAAAAACTTTAACAGCCCATTTACGTGACATGAATGGCTATTCATTCATTCCTCATTCGACGTAAAGCTGATATTACGATATTCCCTTGAAAAGAATGACTATTCATAATGAATTACTATTACATAAAATGATGAATAACAATTCATGTCTCTAACCTATGAATTATTGGACTTTCTTTTAATTTTGTCATAAATACTCCTATCTTAAAAATAACGCTTATATAATTATCCTTTCTCTGTAATAAATACAAGGGGCATTATAAATATTTTACCTTTGACTACTTTTTACATCAAGTGAACATTGTAATAGCCATTACAACTCTATTACATTCCCTTTGAATTGGAATTTCATTCTCTCTTTATTTCATTCAGTGAAGTGAACAAGCTGTAATTGTTTATTTAAACTAATAGTTTTAAAATTAAAAATTATTAAAACTCCCTCAAAATTCAAATATTTATATAACATTGTCTCATATTAAATTAGTAAGAGAATCGACACTAGACCTATGTAAAAGACCTCACTTTTTAGATCACACAGGATTGGAGAGAAAAGACCATTGAAACATTTTAGTATCATTTGCCAAGGACTTCAAAAAGTAAAGTTTTTCATGTCTTTTAATAATTATTTTATTTTGTTATGTGTATTTTATAAAGTATATGAGACTCATAAAATCTATAAAAATGCAAAAAACTTTATGTAAAAAATATTAGAAATAAAATAGTAAGGATTTTTTAAAAATGGAAGCTCTTAAAATGCTCATATAGCATTTTGAAGACCTCTTAGATATCTGACTTTCCTCCTTCCTTTGTTTTATTCTACTTTTCTTTTATTTTTGTCGTTATTGCCGTCCGAAAAAGTCTCAAAATCGTAAGTCACATGTGTTATCTGAAGGGTTGCAATGGAAATCATCATATAACAAAGTAAGCGTGATTAGACTATGCATCAGTCTCATTATACTTTAACAAGTTATTAACCTCTTCAATGCTGCAGGAACAAAGTGGATTGTAGTAGCATCCTAATCGTTGTTTGGCTAAGAAGTCCACCAACTCGTATGCTTCTTGGTTCACATTAACATACTGGATTTTGGTCTTCTGCAGGGTTCTAGTTTTATCCCTATACGGATTAAGGTGAGAAGCAGCAACCGAATCATCAACATTACCAAAAATTTGGCTTTTAGTGAATCAGTTCTACAATCACATTATTAAGAGACCACTAACAATTAATCCACTAATGTCTCTTTAAACATCCGCAGTAGCAGCATCTCTAGAGGCAGAGTTTTTTCTTTCTTTTTCCTTTTTTTTTTATTTTCCTATTTTGGCCATTGCAATTTGCAATGAAAGATAGAGAATCGAACCTGGTCCCTCTCATTTAGAAAATAGAGAAATACCACTAAGTTATAATACTATTAACCAAAGGCTGAGTTAATGATCCATATTCATTACCATTACCATTATGTTGATTGTTAAAAAACAAAAATGAAAAAAATATATAATTTTTTTAATACTTTAACGAAGATGACTGCACATTTATAACATGGGTAATAAAATTATTTTTTGTGATATACTATTAATAAAAACAGCAATTTAAGAGAATTTACATGGTTAAATATAAATTTGCGGTAAATCAATTTAATGCTGTTATATATTGTGGGGGAAAAAAGGGTATAAGATGGAACAAAAAGTGGGTATCATTTAAGTAATTATTGCATCTTAGAAAATTAATATAAAATGAAATTAGAAAAAAAATCTGAGAAACATCTTCCTACATATCTAGCAATGTGTAATCCAGAGACGAATGTTACAGTGAATGGCCAATAATGCAACTAGTTAACTGCTATGAAAAATGTCAACAGGAAATAAAGCAAAACTTTTTATATTTAAAAGTGATAAGTAATTTTTCTTATTTCCTTAAATTATTTTTTGTTGTTATTAATCATAGCACTGGTGCATGGCCAAGATCGACAGTTCTACCATAATTTATCATTAAACATTATTCGTATTTATAAGTTCTTAAAATTATTAACACAATACTTTTCAATTTCAAAATTTTTGTTATAAAAAAATATTGGAAAAAAGTTGAAAAGAAGACAAGACTATCCATGAACTTTCATATATGTGTATTATTAAAATTAGAGATACCTATCTGGAGTTTTGATAAATTCTATGAGCTCGTGGTGGTTACAACACAGTTAGTCCATGACATCAATAAATAATTCAGTTTTATCTAATCATAATAGAACTGTTTAAATTTCTTATACTGAATTTTTATAGTAAATTTAATTTCGATGTTAGTCATTCTATAGTCCTATCATGGGACTATAGAAGTTCCCTTGGTGTCTCTATTGGTTATAAGTTAAATATATATAATACTCCTCAAATATAGACGATAGAACTCTAATCAGAGAGATGTCTTTTCGGTGTAATGACTTACAATTTGTCAGAACTCCAAAGTTAAGCGTGTTCTAGGTAGAGTAATCCCAGGATGGATGACCTATTGGGAAGCACTGGCACCAAAAAGGACAAAACTGTACGGCGTGTGGCTAAAGCAGGTAATATCTCAGTAGGCAGAGTTTCGAATCGTTACACAGTGCCTCTAGTGTCCTGGTTGTTCCTGAGGATACTATTACGGCCCGAGGGTACCCTCGTAGTAGCAAATAAGTCACACTTGATTGCTATCACCAGATTATCTTCGGAGAGTGACATATTTTCCAAATAACAGGATCTTTTAGTTGTTTGGATAAGTAAGGATAAATACATGCAAGATATAAATTAGTAAATAACTGTCATCTCAATCATAGAGTATCATAGATTATTACAAACCATGTAGTCCTTACGTAATCCTCCACATACATAACTAATAAGATAATACTAGCTAATCTATTCTAAAAATATATATAACCACTTATCCCAAATAGAACTATAGGCTTTCAGCTTTTGAACTTTACCAGAGCTATATTCCTGGAAGTAACTACCAAGGTCGAAGCGTAAACCTGAAAAGACTGTTGGAGTATGAGCGAAACCATGCTCAGTGAATAAACAGACATATTATACATCAAGCGAGTTTATTAATAATCAATGTAATGCAGTCACTCAAATATATGCTCAATATAATAAGCTTGGATGATCTAGAATCCAAATAGAAAATGATTTACGCCCTCTTTTTAGGGTTGAAGAACAATTACTTTTGTGAGCCACCTGCCCATAAAATACTAAGTTTATAGGAAAATTAACGATTTTTCGTCTTAGGGTTATCACTTTTAGCTTAGTAATGTTTTAATTGACTATTTCCTATATCAATCCTTAGAAACTCCCTGAGTATTAATCATTTCAAAACGATACTACGGGCGACGTTTTTCATTGCCACTTAGTTCCTGTAGAACCAATGGAACAAAGAAAACCTTGAAAGAACTAATAATTTAGAAAAACCAAGCATCAACAGAGAATCGAAATATTAATACGTAGCAGACTGTCACCCATTCGTATATGTAATAATGCAGTACATGTAATGCATGACTAGATTATTTACTAAGTCAATAATTCTTATTTAGTTTCATGGTGATCATACATTACACACAATAATCATCATACTATTTTACATCATCATATCAATATATTATCACTTTCGTAATGGTGGATTAACAATCATACAATCAGATCATAACACATTTCAATCAAAACAATCATATTATTATCTTTGCATTACATTTTCAACTAATTACAAGCACAAACAATATAATATGATTGAGTTACTCACCTGCTCATAGCAGCTAATCGTAGTAATCAATCGAAAAGTCCTCTATAGTATTAGAGTCACCTAGATGAATAAAAATATTCATCAATATGCATAAATTATACAGCTAAAATTCTTATGAGTGTCTAAGTGTCCTATATTGATATTTGGCTTAGTTTTTATTACTTATTTTGGTCCTTTAATGGTCTTATGATAACAATTATTATTTAACATTTATTTTCATTTTGCTGTCTTGATCTTGTTGGATATTTATATACACTTATTTGGTATTCGAAAAATTGATATTTAATAATGCTTATGTTTTTATAGTTATCATACTACTTTTATATTATTCACTATCTAACCTATTATAGTAACTCATATTTGTTTACTATTATTTAGTGTCATTGTGTTTCTTTTTATATACTTCATATAATTATTTTGTCATTTTTAGAAGTTGCATTATTCATGAATTTAGCTTATTTCAATTTCCATTCTTATCTATTTATCTATATAAAACAAATATTTAACAATTATAGTTGGTAATAATACTTAATATTTCCTTATAGCTTTTAGGGTTAAAAGTTCTCAAATATTAGACATATTATTATTCTAAGTATTTATATTTATTTATTTACTTGGTAAAATCTATTTTGATATATGTAGTATATATATATAATATGTTTAGTATTATATATATATATATATATTCTATTTGTGTAAAAGAGTTTTCAGGCAAAAGAGTTAAGTGTGTACGCCGGCTCTATCGCCGTCGGTGTTGACACCCAGATGCCGGCGTTCTTAAGTTTTTCATGTTATTTTGTATTAGGATATGTTGGCTTGTAGGCCGCCAGCGTTACCACATGCACCGGCTTCTACACTGCTAGCGTATCATTCCAGTAAGTTGGCGTTCGTTCATTTCACGTAAAAATAAATTTTACGTAGCTTCTGTTCCAGTGTAAGTCGTTTCAACACCATCGACCTACCCATGTACGCCGTCAACGTTGATTGTATACACTGCCGGCATATGGACAATGTTGATACTGTTCATCTTCTTCTCCGATTTTCTTCAATTTGAAACTTACTTTTCCTTTAACATATGTATATCATACTTGTATTAAAGCTTTCTCTAAGTGTTCTCTACATTCTACATGTATCATATGTGATATATCAGTATATATTACTTCTTTAAACCATCATTTAACCTAGTTTCTAACTTCTATAAAGATGATAGCATACATATAAGAGTTAGGGTTGAGTATTACCTTGTTTGAGCTGTAGGAATGTGTTAAAGTCTCTTTCGGAGCTCAATTTGAACCTAGATCAGTAAGGAATGTTGTTTAAGACAATGTTTTATGTATAAACTTACTCAAAATGAAATTAATTTACCTTTACTACTCCTTTTCTTAAGCTTGGGCTTGCTATTCTATGGGTTTGTATTGGTAGGTCTTATATGGTATAGGTGTGGACGAATTTGAGTTGCTATTAAAAGAGTTTAATGGCTACCAAGGTTATGATTCTTGTGAGTTATTGGCTTTGTTTTTAGTTCATTAAGAGTTGTATATGTGTAGATATATATATATATGAAGAAGAGAGAGAGGCCGCTATTACTTGGGTGTACAACAACAATTGTCCACCGAATTCTAGCTTGTTGGAATGCATTTCATCGTGCATTAAATGGGCTTCTGATTTGAAACATTACTATTGGTTTGTACATTATTTTCTTTGACCTTTTGTTGCTTGATCAACTTAATTCCTACACATTTCGACTGTGCATATTTTGAGGATCTTTAGTAGCAATTGCTCTCCCATTTGCACCAAAAATGGTATAATTTATTATATAATAATAATTAGTTAGTTAATTATCTTAGTTTTAGGATAGTTTATTAAGTTAAATGGGTATAAATATGAAAATTATTCAAGAGTTTTATCTTAAAAAATTTATATAGAGTTCTACAAAATTTCTAGATTATTATTATGTTCAATTTTTGGGTTCAAAGTTTACGTGATAAATTATTTTTAAGTTTTATTTCACCCGATTAGGGTTTTCTAAGCTTAATAGGATAATTTTCGTTTTAGGTTGTAATAACTTAAGAATACCTTAACTAAAACAATGGTGTAATTCACATAATTATTTGGAGTCTATATTGTGAATTTGTGTATTTATAATATTAACGGTTCATCCATAAATTATCGTTTTCTAACTATAAGTTTAGTTGGTTATTTACTTTTTATCGTATTTAAAATCTTAACTAAATTATTCTTATATCTTGAGTTTTCGATACCCACTATGAAATCTTATTAGTAGTATTTAATACTATCTAGGAATCTTTGTTTTAAGGTTTAAAACTATATATAAGCTCATTACTACTCATAGTTTTATTCTAAAGTCTTCGTTGAGTTCAATAATATCCATCTATTTTCTATATTTATATATTTCTATCTATTTTTATTTGTATGAAAAATCTCGGGGTTTACAAATACACTAATAGGGCTAGTGCACCTGGTATCACGATCTTTGCCTAGGGTGGCCTAAGGCACCCTACAGGTATCTAAGATATTCATACCTAATGATTTTCCACAAAGGGGTAATGAAAGGTATAATTTGTACAGATCTTTCTGTTTTGCAATTCGATCCGATCCAGTGGTTCGTAGAGCTATTTACTCGATCGCAGACATTTTTGTAACACCTCTAATAGAGTGACAACTAGTCAATTTTGAAAGAACTTATTGTTAACCTCTTTCAGATATGAATCTATCTGATTCAGAAGGGAAGAACTTATATCAGTATCTCCATTTCAATTCAAACATGGGTTTGATTCACACTCCATGTTCTGAGAAACATTTACCATCCGAAAAGAGGAAAAAACGGAGTCTTTGTCTAAAGAAATGCGTTGAGAAAGGGCAGATGTATAGAACCTTTCAACGAGATAGTGCTTTTTCAACTCTCTCAAAATGGAATCTATTCCAAACATATATGCCATGGTTCCTTACCTCGACAGGGTATAAATATCTAAATCTGTTGTTTTTATATATTTTTTCAGACCTATTGCCGATACTAAGTAGTAGTAAAAAAGTCATATCCATTTTTCATGATATTATGCATGGATCAGATATATCATAGTGAATTCTAAAAAAAAAAAATTACATCTTCCACAATGGAATCTGATAAGTGAGATTTCGAGTAAGTGTTCCCATAATCTTCTTCTGTTCGAAGAAATGATTCATCGAAAGAATAAGTCACCATTGATATCGACACAACTTCGCTGCAGTGGAGCATGGGGTGGCAGGTCGTGACAAATGGTATTAGAGCAATGGTTCTATACCTGTGTAATGAAACTGATGGAGACATCAATTCTATAAGTGGGGGAGTATGTAATACTCTTTAAATATAAATAATGGAACTCTAATCAAAGAGGCACCTTTTCGATGTAATGGTTTGCAGTTTCAAAGTTAAGCGTGCTCTAGATAGAGTAATCCCAAGATGGGTGGCCCCTTAGGAAGTGTTGACACCAAAAAGAACAAAACTGTGTGACGTGTGGCCAAAGTAGACAATACGTCGGTGGTAGAGTTTCTAGTCGTTACACAATGCCTTTGGTGTCCTGGTTATGCTTGAGGATGTGCTGGAGGGGCTAGTGTACCTGGTATCACGATCCCTACATAGGGTAGCCTGACGGCCTAGGGGCATCTCCTCTGCTGCGGTGGAGCATAGGGTGGCAAGTCGTGATAATATATTTTAAAAGAGGAGTTATATTAAGGAAATAATTTGATGGTATAATAAAATTCTATTAAAAGAACTATATGACGAGGATTACAAAGAGGAGCCAAAGGTTCGGCCAAAAAAAAAAGAAGGAGGTAAAGGTGTGTAAACATAAAAGTTATACGTTTAAAGTTTAACAATGGGGTATAGGTGCATAAAAATTATTCAAATGAATATATATAAACATGTATTTACAAAATAATAAATGAAATAATGCATTTTAATTAACTAGTTATCCTTTTTTGAATATCCAGATAACTAAAGTGATATCTACATATATAAGCTCGGAGGACCTTCGAGGTAGGGGTGGGCATGGACTAGTTAATCAGTCCATGACCCCTTTTTTTTTAACCTAACCATTAGAATCGGTTTTTTAAAATGTCAAACCTAAACGGTCCATTATTAACGGTTAACCATTTTTCTCGGTTAATATTTTCGATTTTTGGTTTTTAACCATTTAGAATAATTGTTAACTAAAAGTTGTGGTTAACTAGGAGTATGTATGGTGTGGTTCGATTCGATTAGCACATTGAACCGAACCGTATCATAATTTATGGTTCAGTTTTTCTTTTAAATTTGAACCTAACTATACGGTTCGGTTCATAATTTTTTCAAATCGAAAAAAATGGTTCGGTTTACTATTCGACCATTTTTTCATAAAATAAAAAATATATTCTATCAAAAAACTTCCATTACATATTTCTTATCACTAATGCAAATATAAAACAACGATATTTTAAAATAATCATTTACCAAATAAACATGTCAAACTTATAGGAAGGAAGAGATTTCATCCATTATAAAATTATAATTGTGACTAGTCTCATTTTTTTTAATTATCTTGAACTATAATGGTATACTACACTTTATCCCAATATAAGACATAAAATATAATTCGTTGTATGCTTCTAACTAATATATTACCAATTATATAAATCAATAAGTAACTAAATAATAGAAGTAGATTAATTAGTAAGACAAATGGAAAAAAAATATGCAGAAGTTAAAATACTAAAGTTTAAATTCTAAAATCTATCTTACTTATAGATAACATAACAATTAAAACATATTATGAAAAAACTAATTTTATTCTAATAAATAACACATATCTGCATCACAAATTTTAAAAATAATTAATTTTTTTAATATATAAAACGGTTCGGTTTGGTTCGATTTGAACCATACGGTACGGTTTCATGGTCTTGAAACGAATCACGAACCATTTTTTCTTTACCGAACCAAACCGCAAACCAAACCGTTTTAAAAAAGAACCAAAATTTTGATTCTGTTTTATTCGGTCCAGTTCAGTTCACAATTTGGTTGGATTTTTTTTACATAGCCCTATGGTTAACCATATCTCCAGTTAGTCTATAAAAAACTGACTACTTTATTTCTTAAAGCTACATACTATTAAAAACTTCTCTTAACTGTAATGGATAAAGTGATGTCAATTCATGCATAAAAGGAGAACAACAAGAATAGCGATATGAAAATAATAGTCATATCTATTGATTCAAAACCTCTTAAACTCATCCCTAGAAAAATCAAATGCTCATATTTTTTATTACTTCTTTTCCATCACAATATCAACAACTTTTAAAAGAAAATAGATAAATAAATAAAAACTTTGTCCATACAAATAGAATTATAATATCATAAAACATAAGTAATGGAAGTAATTTAGACTCTTATCAATGCTTAATATATTACATTAGGGTTTTAACTCTTTAACCTTTTCTATTTAAAAAAATTAATTATATATAATGTTATATATTTATAGATATGGGTTAACCATTAACCATCGTTTTTCATGGATATAAACCGAAACCGAAACCGAAACCAAAAATAAAAAAAATAAAAACCATGAACCTCAACCGAAACCGATGGACTAGTTAATCGTATTTTTCAAATTGGTTTTTCGATTTCGGTTCGGTTTCTTGGTTTGATGGGTTTTTTTTTTTCCCACCCCTACTTCAAGGAAACAAATGACGTAGGAAATTTTGATAGATATATATTCAATAATTTTGTTGCTTTTAGTGACTTGTAATCATAATATGTGTTAAAAGACTTATCACCTATTATAAGGTAAATAAAGATTGTAATAACTTATGCTTATTTTATCTGCCACAACTTTTTATCATATTTAGACTAGACTAGAACTAGCATATTCTTGCTTTCTTTGACTGGTCATTACTTTTTTACTTTTGCTGTGCCACTAACAAGACATTTCTTGGATAAAATAGAAAGCGAGAAGATATAATGAGTAGGCATGGTAAATGGATTGCGGCAAGTGTAGGCCGGCACACAGGTCACAGACTACAGGCCTAGCACGACACGTGAAGAAAAAAGACAAAAGCACAACACTCATGGGTCGACATGTGAAATAAGTGAGCGGCACAGCACGCAAGACACACAAACTAACATGCAGGCTTTTTTTTTTTAAATAGTAATATAAAAATAATGATTTATTTTTTTAACTTACTTGAAATTGTATTTAAATAAATTATTTTTATTATTTTAATTAAATGTATTTGTCTTCTTAAAAAGTATAATATATTTATCATATCTTATTTGTAAAATAATTTCAATTATATTACTATTAACATATTAACTTCAATATTGTTTAGGAAAAAAAGAAAATGAAATTATGAAATAATATTATAATAGTAATTGATTTATATGCTTTTTTTTAATAATAATATAAAATTAGTGATTTATTTTTTTAATTTACTTTAAATTGTTGTTAAATAAATTATTTTTATTATTTTATTTAGACATATTTTTTCTTTAAAAAATAATATATTTTATTTGTTTAAAATAATTTCAATTGTATTACTATTAACATATTAACTTCAATATTGTTTAGGAAATAAAAGAAAATGAAATTATAAAATAATATTGTGATAGTAATTGATTTATATGCCTTTTTCTTAAATAATATTATAAAATTAGTGACTTATTTTTTTTAATTTACTTTAAATTTTAGTTAAATAAATTATTTTTATTATTTTATTTAAACATCTTTTTCTTCTTAAAAAATAAATAATATATTTATTATTTTAGTTAAAATAATTTCAATTGTATTTCTATTAACATATTAAGTTATTAACTTCAATATTGTTTAGGAAATAAAAGAAAATGAAATTATAAAATAATATTGTGATAGTAATTGATTTATATGCCTTTTTTAAAATAATAATATAAAAAAATTCATTTATTTTTTAATTTACTCTATATTGTATTTAAATAAATTATCTTTCTTATATTATTTAAATATAATTGTCTCCTTAAAAAAATATAATATATTTAGTGTATTTTATTTGTGTACAATGATTTCAATTGTATTATTATGAACATATTAACTTCAATATTTTTTAGGGAATAAAAAAAATGAAATTATCAAATAATATTGTAATAGTAATTAATTTATATGCCTTTTTGTAAATTATAATATAAAAATAGTAATTTATTTTTATAATTTACTTTAAGTTATATTTAACTAAATTATTTTTATTATTTTAAATAATATATTTGTCTTCTTAAAAAAATATATAATAGTTAGTATATTTTATTTTTTTGAAATAATTTCAATTGTATTACTATTAACACATTAAATATTAACTTTAAATTTTTATAAGAAATAAAAAATAAAATTATCAAATAATTTTGTAATAATACTTAATTTATATTAAATGCTAAAATTTCTTAATTAATTAATTTATAATAATTGTGAATTGTTAAATAAATAAAATTAATAAATGCATTGAGATTGATGAAAAAGTAAATTTTATTAGCAACATTTTTTTAACTACAAAAGAATACAAGAATATTGAATAAAAAAAAAAAGGTTATCAACTATATACCCTCCCTCTTAGGAACCTTCTCTAGTCTACCCCATTGTTTCGTTTGTGCCTATTGCTGCAAATCTAGTGGTGACAATAACTCCCTCGATACTAGTCATTGTCCTCAAGCTACCAAAAGTGTGGGTCCATCTGTTTCCTACTTACTGCATCGGACCAAGCTTTTAAGCACACAAATGCTTCGATAGTAGCGGCTTTTAGTTTAAGACGGTACGATTTGAGGATCCATCTACCCAAACTAAAAACTGACTCTAATGAAACTATTGAAGCCGGAGAAGCCAAAACATCCCATGGCAATACAAAAAGCACTAGCATCATGTGTAGCCTCTTCTTCCACCAATTGAGGATATTGAAATCATCCCCCTTGTTCTCTCATCGGTGTTGTGGTTGTGGTTGTAGTTCCTCCTCATCAAGTTGCTCGACCTCGTATGCCAGCATGTCACTAAAGATTTCATAGGAAGTTGCATGGCTGCTCTCAACATTCTGAGCGATTTGTTTAATTCTCTTTGAAAATCCCCAGGATGAATGACTATTAGATAGTTATGGTTGGTGTGGTGATGCATTTGTTTGATCATGACATCGATACAAGTCTTTGAGCAACTTTATTGCTGCAGTATGAAGATTTGCTGCCTTTGATTCAAGATCGGCTACACCAATATTCTTATAGAATTCTTTGAGGAGTGCTTTAGTCACATGGAGCTTATACCATGGATCTAGAATTGTTGCAATATGAAAGGGGGGGGGGGGGGGGGGGGGGGGGGAGGGAACGACAAAAAATCTTGAAGCTTACTGCAAATTGTAAACACAGTGGTTGCCAGATTAGGATCGAAACTGTAGTTACTCAACACGATCAATATGTCAACTAGGTAGGGAAGTACCTAGTTGCTAGTGGGGTAATAACAACTAGATGAATGTTGTGTTAGGCCAAGAAATGCCTACAATACCTCTTTAAGTGCATGCGTTATTTGCCAATCCCAACTCTCTATCACCCCAAACTGATGGATAATCGGAACGAACGATCCAAACCTTGGAAGATATGTTATGAGCCTGCGTTATGGAATTTAAAGGAAGCTGGGATGCTCATTTGTCGCTCATAGAGTTTGCCTACAACAACAGCTACCACTCTACCATACAAATGCTGCTATATGAAGCTTTGTATGGATGATGCTATAGGTCGCCTCTGTTTTGGGATGATGTGGAAAAGCTTGCTATTGGACCAGACTTGGTACAAGATGCAGTAGACAAAGTAAGAATAATCCGACAGCGAATGAAAGAAGCCCAAGATAGACAGAAAAGCTGGGTAGATCAGAAAAGGCAAGTTCTCGAATTCAAGTGAGAGACCATGTATACTTAAAGATAAATCCAATCAAGAGTACACATAGAGTACGCTCACAAGGAAAGTTGAGCTCACGGTACATTGGACCTTTTGAAGTGCTTGAACAAGTGGGAGAGCTAGCTTATCGCCTAGCCTTGCCGCCAAACCTGTCAAATGTGCACAATGTGTTTCATGTATCGGTCTTACGCAAGCATATAGTAGATCCAGATCGAGTAGTAGAATTGGAGCTAGTATTGCTAAAGGAGAACCTCACTTATGAGGAACACCTGGTGCAGATTTTGGATCGAAAAGTCCAAAAGCTACGGAATAAGGAGATTAAATATGTCAAAGTCCTTTGGAGGAATCACACCCATGAGGAGGCAACTTGGGAGGCTGAGGATGAGATCCAATGCAAATATCCGAATCTTTTCAAGGAATTAGGTACGATAGTCAAGTTTTGAGGACAAAACTTTCTTTAAGGAGGGTAGGTTGTGAGCCCCTAGATTTTTCGATAATATAAGCAAACCCTAAGAACCGGAAGTCAAACCGGAACGCTAAAGTTAACCTAGTTCTATGTTTAGTCTAGTGAATCTAGATCCGGTAATCCCGTATTCTTAAACCCTAGAAAACGAAATTAAGATAATTATGGAAAATGGTTCGTAATAATATAGGAAAGCTTAAAAATATCAGATTCGTAATTTTTTAGTGTCTTTTGGATCCGAATGGGATCAGTTTTCAAAAACCGTGCCCTGATGCATCGGATAGTGAAAATATTCCGACAACACCAATAGATTCGAAAATATAAGGATTTCAAAAATATCAGTTTTAGAATTTTTCGGTAACTAAAAATATCAGATTTAGCTTAATTACGCGTATTTTCTTTACTACCGGTATTTTAATTGTCTAGTCTACTATTCATAGTACTTTTCTACTATTCATTACTATTCATCTATCTCTACTTTTTCTTACACTCTATTCTTACACACTACCATATCTATATCTTACAATTTACCATCCCCATACAACTTTAATCACATCACACTTTACATATTACTTTTTTTTATTACAAAACAACAAATTTAATCAATTTTTTTCTCTCTTTCCAAGCATTGCCATCCACCATCTCTCTCCTATGGACCAGACTTAGTACAAGATGCAGTAGACAAAGCAAGAATAATCCAACAGCAAATGAAAATGGCCCAAGATAGACAGAAAAGCTGGGCAGATCAGAAAAGGCGAGTTCTCGAATTTCAAGTGGGAAACCATGTATACTTACAGATAAATCCAATCAAGAGTATACATAGAGTACGCTCACAAGGAAAGTTGAGCCCACGGTACATTGGACCTTTTGAAGTGCTTGAACAAGTGGGAGATCTAGCTTATCGCCTAGCCTTGCCACCAAACCTGTCAGGTGTGCACAATGTATTTCATGTATCGGTCTTGCACAAGCATGTAGCAGATCCAGATCGAGTAGTAGAATTGGAGCCAGTATTGCTAAAGGAGAACCTCACTTATGAGGAACACCTAGTGTAGATTTTGGATTGAAAAGTCCAAAAGCTACGGAGTAAGGAGATCAAATATGTCAAAGTCCTTTGGAGGAATCACACCCATGAGATCCAACGCAAATATCCGAATCTTTTCAAGGAATCAAGTACTATAGTCAAGTTTTGAGGACAAAACTTTCTTTAAGGAGGGTAGGTTTCAATCTCTCTAGATTTTTTCGATAATATAAGCAAACCCTAAGAATCGGAAGTCAAACCGGAACCCTAAAGTTAACCTAATTCCATGTTTAGTCTAGTGAATCTAGATCCGATAATCCCGTATTCTTAAACCCTAGAAAACGAAATTAAGATAATTGTGGAAAATGGTTCGTAATAATATAGGAAAGCTCTAAAATATCAGATTCGTAATTTTCTAGTGTCTTTCGGATTCGAACGGGATCAGTTTTCAAAAACTATGCCTTGATGCACCGGATAGTGAAAATATTCTGGCAACACCAATAGATTCGTAAAATATAAGGATTTCAAAATATCAGTTTTAAAATTTTTCGGTAACTAAAAATATTAGATATAGCTTAATTACACGTATTTTCTTTACTATCGATATTTTAATTGTCTAGTTTACTATTCATAGTACTTTTCTACTATTCATTACTATTTATCTATCTCTACTTTTTCTTACACTCTATTCTTACACACTACCATACCTATACCTTACAATTTACCTTTCCATAGAACTTTAATCACATCACACTTTACATATTACTTCTTTTTATTACAAAACAACAAATTTAATCAATTTTTCTTTCCCTTTCCAAGCATTGCCGTCCACCCTCTCTCTCCTATCCCTCTCAATTTGTTTTCTATTTAATTATATCTAATTTCTACTCCAAAACTTTATAAATACCCCCTTCCTCCTTCATTCTTTCACACAATTCATTTCCTACAAAAACTCTACCAAAATCACTCCATAAAATCTCTCTCAAATACTCTCCCAAATCCTCTCTTCTCTCATAAAACCATTCCATTCCTCTTCTACAAACACATAATCCTTAGGTAAAAATCTATCTTATTCATTCATCATGTTCATACAACTTAGCATGACCTTAGTGTATGTTTCTTAGACTCATGAGAGTTAAAGAAACAACAATATATCCATGTTTTATTTTTGTTCATGTCTTCTATTATGTTATTATTATGTGGTTATTATTATTGTCATATTTGTTTCTAATCTAACTTATATAAAGTATTATGTATATCATGTATATATATTTATTTAGAGCATATACACTCATTTGTTATTTATTTACTCTCAAGTTATGCAATTTATTTATTTCATGTTATTAATAAGACTAGTCTTTCTAGTCTTAGACTTATCCATATCAAGTCAAAATAAATTTTTTTCTTTGCTTTTCTTTTCTTTTGGGACTGTCTATTCTTAGTCCCAAGATACCTTGATGAAGCTAAGGTTCTCAATACTTGACTTTATTTTTATGCTCTTATTTTATTCATCTTATTATGTTATTTTTGTTACATTTCTCATAGTTACATATTCTCATTCATGCATGAACATGTTGATATTGTCTCAACCATAATGAAAATGAGTTTTCTTAAGTAATAAAATGAACTCTCTTTAAAAATAAATTTTGTCACATAAGGAATAATTTTTTCATAAAAACTTAAAGTTTTATCTTAACAAATATTTTCTAAGATTAGATAAGTTTAGCTCAAGTTTTAATAATAACACTATATGTGATTTTATCAAAAAATACACAAAGTAAAGTTATTGCAAACTCTCTTTTCAAACCAATAAAATAAGAAAGTTTCTTTAAACTTAATTCCTTGTGTAACCAAAAGTTTTCCTAAACTCATTTATCAAAGTTTTCTAGCAACACTCTAAAATACTAAAGTCTAGATAAGTTTTTCAAAATTAACTTATAAGATCATTGATATTGTTCTTTTAAAGTGGAGCTAACTTTAGAAAAGCTTTAGAACATATAACCATGAAGTATTTAGAAAAAAACTATCTTTCCAAATCACTAGAAATAAAGTTATGAGAAACTGAAAAGATTAAAATTTCTTTTTGAAAATGTAATTATTCTCAAAATTAAGAAGTGGAGTTAAAAGAAGTAAATACTTACTAATAAATTTTCCAAACAAAACTAAAAAAGAGATTTTCAAGTCTTAACTTTTCTCACTTTCAAGACATATTGTTTTACAAGATCATTGTTGAGACAACACCACTAAATTCATGCATATGGCTTGAGTCTATATATATGTATTCAAAGGATTTTTCAACCATACAAAATATCTATATTTTTGTACAAAATCTCTTGAATGAAGAAAAGCTTGAAAACTCTAGTTTTAGAATCTTGAATTTTCGCATCAAATATGTATGACATTATTCCAAGATCCAAATAACTTCTTTTGATAAAAATAACCTTAGAAATGGATAGATCTTTTCGAGTAGGTAGAAATCAATATATAATATGCGAAATTTTGAGTTAAAATGAGCACGTTATGACCATTTTAAGTTGGAATTTCCATTTGTGCAAATTTTGACGAATTCAATAAGATAGAATTAGAGATATTGAGTAGATCTTGGATGAAATACTCACTGATGGTATTTCTTTTGTTTAGGTGTCGAGGACCAAGATCTTCTCTTCTCCGAGGATTACTTCGACTCCTAAAAGATCGCTATAGACCAATGAGTTTCCTTTACGTTTATGTATTCGCGCATGTGCTTGTAGAATAGAGCAATAGATGTTAGGAAAAGATAAAAATGATATGCATGTGGGATATCATGGGAATTATGTATGTGAATTGTTATGTGCGATCAATGAACGATAAGTATATCGGAACCCAATCTGTGATTGATATAATTGCTTCTATGTATATATTGCTATGTGTGCAATTATTGCTTGATCACTTTAAATGATTTAATGTCATATTGGAATTCCCATATAATAAATTTCTCATGCATATCACTTAGAATATCATTTTGATGTTTTGCTACTACTCCTCAGTGTGGGACCGGAAAGGTAAGCTGCCTATCTACATCTTGAGGGATAGGACATTCGGGGAATATGGCTTTAAGATGTAGCCGAGCCGGATTGATCGCTTTGGGTATGGAAAGCCCGAGAACTAGCAGTATGGTTTGTTGGAATCCCAAGACGCGCACAAACTTTTAAAGAGGTCGTTCGGGACCTAGTTCAAAGCATTCCCTAACCACCGATGGAGGGATAAATCCATCATACATACAAAACCGGATAGTTGTATGTAATGTTTGATCATATGGTTGTTGCATTTCATATGCTTGATTGATAAACTTGGTTGATGCCTGTTATGAGTACTTTTGCGTAAGGAATATCTCACTAAGCAAGTTATGCTTACACCCCTATAGACTTTTGATATTGCAGGATTATCTTTTTGCACTTGAGACCATCTTGACTCTCCGGGTAGAATCCTTATTTTGGGAAGCTTTTGAAGGAATTCTGTTTTGAAGTCTTAGAGTAGATTTCTTCTAAAATCTTCTAGCTTTAGTTATTTTATCTTTAGTAAAACCATATTGTTATGGAAATTATCGGGAGAATGCCCTTAGAAGTTGTAAGACTTTATGTTTCTATGAAACATATTAAGTGTTATTTTGTATGTTCCGCTGACAATATCTTAAAATGCATTACTTCACCGGTCTCCCTTTGATGTGAATGTACGCCTTATACGATATGGAAGCTTTTGAGTGACTGGGGTAGTCATTCTTAAGTTTTAATATTGCGTACGATGAGCTGTCACGTTTAGGATACCCATTGGGGCGTGACATTACTTAAAACAAAAGTAAATATTGTAAATTAGTTAATGATGTAAAAAATTATATGAACAATAAATTATTTTAGAGGATTATACCTAGAAGAGAGTTTTGACAAAAGCTCCTTTAGAGCTTTACACCTTCTCTAAAAAAGGCTCATCATATCATTTTTTAACGTTTGTCGGCCTTATGTTGGTATAAAGGTTGCATGGTTCCCATACTTTAACTATTGATTTTTTCGAGATCAAGTATGGGAGTTGTTATCATTGGTGGGATCATCCACCACAACATGCCCTTTTGATATATGTGCTTCTACATGTTATTTTAAGTGTCCTGTACCATTGCAGGACCTACACGACAACTTATTACCATAAGTTCGACAAACGACATATTTAATAAGTTCACCACTTGATGTGGATTCTACAGTTTCTGTAAAATATTTCTATACGGTTATTGTCTTCTTTCTAGAGCATCTAAAAGAACCGCTGATCATGGCAGAGTTGTTATGACTTTGTGTTAGGTTTGATTGTCTAGTCGGGGAGAAAATTGTTGCATACAAATAGAAAATAATTGCAGATAATTATGTTATAATGATAAAAAAAAAAATTAAACACATCGAAAAGTTACCCCTTCATCATTCCTGCTAGCCATGCAAGGCGGGTGTGTAATTGTTGGTGGAGCTTGTAAATACCCTGCTCCAGCTGCTTCTAGTCCAGGAATATATACTGGCATCAGTGATATGGACGAAGGTATCGTATATTCAGGGTTCCTTATTTGATTCATGAAGGTGTTAAAACCCTGCGTATTGTTTACAAAAATCTATCGATCATCAAACTCATTAAAATTGGGAAAATTGTCTTAGTTGTTGCTGTTTCCTGCCATATTGATATCTAAATGAACAATTAGAAAGTGTGAACGGTGTTTGAATTACAATTTGCAATCGGATAAGAAATGATAATGGCTAAATTTGTTGCAAAATTGGTAGAGTAATAATCTAGAGCCTAGCCGACACTCAATATATTACGTTCTCGACCTTTTTTTTTTTTAATTTTTGAGGCCTACGTTGGGCCGCCGGCTGCTAACATGCCCATGCCGGTGATGTATGTGGGTACGTTGAGCAACAATATGCCTACATCGCCCAAAAAAAGAAAAAAAGGCCGACGTGAGCATATTAGCCTGGCAGCATATGTAGGAACATTGGCCGTCGACATGCCCACGTCGCTCCATAAAAAACAAAATTTGACTGATGTGGGTGCTTTGCCAACCAATTTACCCATGCTGGTGTACGTAGGCACGTTGGCCGATGGCGTTAAAATTGGCTAACGTGGGCACATCACCAGCCAATGTGCCCACGCCGATGGCATATGTGGGCACATTGGCTTCCGCACGTGCCTACATCACCCCAAAAAAAATATTTAGCCAATGTGGGTACTTTGACCGGTAATGTGTACACGTCGGCAAAATTTTTTTTTTTGGGCAATGTAAGCTCATCGGTAACCAATTTGCCTATGTACACTGCCGGCGTAGGCACGTTGGCCGCCAACATGCCCACGTTAGCCACAATCTTTGTTTTTTTTTTTTCAAAAACATGCCCACGTCCATTCTATATATGCCTTTCAATCGACGTGGCCATGTTGATTCCCAACCCCTATCGTTTTCACACTATTACACTTGCTATTTGCATGCTTATATTATTTGCCAGTTCTCAATTTTTCTAGAAGTTCATTTTACTATAAATAATGGAGCATCCACAAAGTTCACGCCATCGTTCTAAAGTAATTACACGACACCACTACCAAGAAAGAACACCTACCCTATCTTCGTCCCCATCCCCTTCAACATTACCATCCTTACCTTTTTTACCTAGTCACCCACATGATGATCATAATAATATCCGTTTGCCCATCCCGACTATGAGAGTACAATACGAAACCGAGTTCTACTCTCGCTCATGCTTTTAGGTAAAAATTATGACATGGACGAGTTAAATCAGTGATACAAATTCACTAACGCCTTATGTCACACTATTTTGGTTGCACTCATGGACCTTCCCAACGAGACATATGTCGATCTCGTTCGTATATTTTATTCAAATGCCATTAAAAATGATGTCATAAAAGATAGTAATGTGGTTCCTTGGGTAGATTGTGGATGCAAAAGTTGGACCTCCATTGCTACTTTTATGTTTGGTTGTGTTCTCCATATTACCCTGGATTATCTGAACGGTCTATTCTATCAAGTCAATGGGAGTGATAGGTTGCGAAAAAATTGGGATATGACTATGGTATTCTACTGGGTAGTTGATCAAGCTAGCACCCCAATATGTATTGGTGAGCATCAATCTGACCACATAAAGCATCCCAAGCAAAAAGAGCTCTTGCCAATTTATAGACTAATCGATCATATGATTGGCTAAAATATATGTCTGTATGCAAATTTAAGTAACATCTTTATTGAAGACGTCTTCCTAATGGATGTAATGAAGGATCCTCGAGCATTAGATGTCGGCTATTTAGTGATATAATGCATGCGTTGAGTGCTCAAGAGAAAAAACACCTATCTTGCATATGGTCGCCTTATCACAGTCATTCTTAAATAGTGGGGATTTGACCTTTCAAATTATAGGAAATCAGAATCAGTGTCAAAATTCACAAAGAGTGACATAGCAACAAGGTTAGATTTCAGGTATGATCCTAAAGCCAACCAATATATTAGAGATCATAGTGGTGCATCACAATCGAGAGACAAAAATGAATTAAATGAATAGAAGTTTGATCTCAATTTAGATGATTTGTCCCTCCTCCTCTCATGGCACGATGAAGGAATGGGAGACGGGCACTGATATGGACAGTGGCTCGTCAAGCTCAAACATAGCAACAATCAGGATCCGGTCTATATAATATGGAGGACATAATGAATACTTTAACACATATAGCCAACGTCCAAAAAGAACATGGAGACTTGCTCAACTCCATGAGTGCCCTCATGTACAATTTCTCCCAATGGGCAGGTTATCTACCAATACATCATCCACTACTATCCTCACAATGGCCACAACCATTGTATCACTATCAGCTCTCAAACAATACTAATGATCAAGACAGATAACAATGCGGACAATCATCACGTTCGCACCATTTGTTAAAATTAAATTAATTATTTTTTTATTATCAATGTAAATAACAATGTAATGCATGTTATTATTAATAGAGTTTAAAATATTGCTTCAGTAATTGTCTAAATTTTATTTATGTTAAATGTTAAAACCATTAATTTATTTATAACTAATTTGAATAGTTAGTTTAATTGAAAATTCAAAATCCATTAGAAACAAACTAGCAAGTCGAAAATAATAAAAAAAAGGGAATAAATCGTGTGAAAATGGACCTGATTGAAGGCATGCAAATCGGCATGCGGAGGCATGTAATATAACACATGAATAAATGGATTGACACAATATGACACACGAAAAAAAAAGCACACGAAACATGGCATGCAAACACGAATGGGCCAGGCACCCAAAAACACGTGGCAAGCAAAGCATGCAAAATTTGACACGTAGATAGTATGACACGACCTATTTAGCATGCCTAATAACGAGGCACTAGTAGTCTTCCAAATTCCTAGAAGTACTTGTTTCTTTGAGTGCTAAAAAGTGCAAGTTTTTTCAATATCTTTAACATTTAATGTGGTAAAACTTGTTTGGATTGTCTTATTTTCATATCTCTTTACCCTTGTATCTTATCTATATTTATATTCGATATATTTTTATCTATTGATATATTACAAGTAAGGCTACTTTTTTATGTCTATTTTATTTTTTAACAAATAGACCAAACCGGAATGACAACGTACCATTCGCATAGCAAGAAACCAAACAGTGGCTAAACTTTTAATGTTTTGTACTATGTGTGGAAGAAAGAGAGGAAAAAAATAATGGAAAGGATAATCACATTCTTCTTATATGAAAAAGCATTTAAACAAAAAAGTAAGGGATGGATTTAGTGTAAAAAAAATTTTTGGTGTATGAAAATTACATTCCACATTTTTTGAAATTTTAAAAAAGTTTTATGAAATAAATTTAATACCATTTTTTCCCTAAAAAAAAAGAATTTATTTAAGTATGTATTGTAGAAGTGTCTTGAAAATAAAATTAATTTTATTATGAGCTATCCACTTTTCTTTTTCAATTGAGTGCAATTTTTCAAATTACTTAGCAATGTATTTTTTTTTTTTTCAAGCTATAGACAATTATTATAGGAAGTAGTTACACCATAACCCATTTTATTTAATGCTTATCTATTACTGTCTCATGGAATTGAATCTCAACTAATTGTTCAAGCATTTTTTATAAGAGAAAAAAATTATAAAGGTATTTTAACTTATTGTGTTATAAGCTAGGTACAATCCACTTATATTACATTTGGTTTATTAAAATAGAATAATATAAAAAAAAAGGACAACAACTCTTTTATTTCGTGATTACGGATATTTTTATAGTAAAATATATACTTTGGTAAGGAATAAATAATTCTTTGGTGAATGAAATAAATAGAGATTTATTATTAATTCCATATTATCTGAAATAGACATTCTCACAATAGACATTGTTACAAACCAAACAAGGGAATAATTTTTTATAATAATAAAAATAGAATAGCAATTTCATTACAATCACTAAATATAAAGTTAGTGAATGGCATAATAAGTTAGATTTTTAGTTAAAGAGAGGTGTGGGCAACAACAAATACCCACACCGACATCCATGAGTAATTAATAGGAAAAATTCTTGTAGACACCCAATTTTTGCTCAATTTAAGGCTCAAATTTATGATAAAAATTAGTATTATGTCAAGCTCACAAAAAAATAGTAAAAATAGATAAAAATCAAAAAATAGCACAAAAAATCAAAAGTAGCAAAAATAAGAAGTAGTAAGGTAAATAAATAAAAAAAATGAGAAAAAAAAACAGTGTGTCTTTTCCAAAATAAACAAAAAAAAAGAGAAAAAAATACATTATTATAAAAAAAAAATTATTTGAGCTTGATATAATACATATTTTTGTTATAAATTGTTCATAAAGATAATTAAACAAATTTTCAAAAATTATTTTGAATGAGTCTTAAAGTTTAAATTTGTTGAACCCAACCAGGTACAGGCTAACGGCCTAACAGTTAAGACCACTGACCCATATGACTAGACCAGCCACAGGACCTGGGTTTGATTCCATGAAGAGGCAAATAAGGATGAGGATTCAATGTCGGCATGGGATAGACTGGATTTATTGAAGAATCATCAATGGCGGCTGATCAAATTCAATGAATTTGAACGATTCAATTGATCCTATACAGAGATAGGATCGAATATTCGAGGATTTGATCATCAATTTCATCAGTTACGAACAAATCAAATTCCAATTTTCAGGAAATTGGGAAGTCATTAAATGCAATTCGTAACTGATCATCAATCAAATTCCAATTTTCAGAAAATTGGGAAGTCATTAAATGCAATTCGTAACTGATCATTAATTTCGTCAGTTACGAATGAATTAAATTCCAATTTTCGAATTAAATTTTGTCAGTTACAAATGAATTTTGTCATTAAATGCAATTCGTAACTGATCATTAATTTTGACAGTTACAAATGAACCAAATTCAAATTAAATTTTTTTGCGAAAAATTGGAAAGTCATTAAATGCAATTCGTAACTGATTATTAATTTCGTCAGTTACGAATGAATCAAATTCCAATTTTCGAATTAAATTTTTTACGAAAAATTGGGAAGTCATTAAATGCAATTCGTAACTGAAATCAGACCATGGATCTATAAATAGGAATGATCCATGAACAAAAGGAACACAACAATTACAAGGATTACTCAGAGATTCAAAGCATTCGAAAATTTTCAAAGTAAGAGTTTAGAGAGAAGAAAAACACAAAAAGAGAGAGAGAAAAAAAAAAAGAAGAAGCAGAGCAAATCAATTGTTGGTTTCAGTCTACTCGTGCAGTCAATGGTCTACGGTCAATGGTCAACGGTCCACATCCAGATCAGCGCTCCAGATCAGATCCAAAGTCCAATCCGCTTTTAGTCGAGGTCCAAGCCGTGTGATGGTAATCTCATTTCACTGTCATTTCGAACCAATTGCAAGCGATCAATTCGTTCCTGGGGGAAGAAAAACAAATTGATTGTTGGTCTCAGTCTACCTGCGCAGTCAATGGTCAACGGTCAACGGTCCACATCCAGATCAGCGTTCCAGATCTGATCCGAACAATCCAACGGTCCAGGTGAGTTTGGATTAAATTTTTCAATCTAATTATTTTCATTATAGCATTAAATTAGCTATGAATAATCAAAGTTTTCATCAAATCATTCTCATAAATTTGCTATGAGAATAATCAAGTTTTCATCAAATTATTCTCATAAATTTGCTAGAGAATAATCCAAGTTTTCATCAAATCATTCTCATAAATTTGCTATGAGAATAATCCAAGTTTTCATCAAATCATTCTCATAAATTTGCTATGAGAATAATCAGTTTTCATCAAATCATTCTCATAAATTTGCTATGAGAATAATCCATGTTTTCATCAAATCATTCTCATAAATTTGCTATGAAAATAATCAAAGTTTTTTAATCAAATTATTTTCATAAATTAGCTATGGAAATAATCATCCAAAGTTCAATCAAAATATTTTCATGTAGCATTAAATTAGCCATGAATTATCATAAAAATGATTTTGGACTTAGAAAAATTGCATTTTCATGAAATGAAAATCAATTGATTAGATCATAGGATCATAAAAAATGGTTTCATAAAAATTCAAAATTTAATGAATTTAAAGTGAAAAGAGTTCAAAAATATAAAATTGATCAACAAATTAAGTTCTTTTTTAAAGAACTACGTTTTGTCTGATCTCGATTAGCGAGTACGTAGGCACCTGCAGGGCAACATAAAAAATAAAAAAATTGTTTTTGTTTTTTTTATTGTGAATAAATATTTTTGTAAATATAAGATATTTTGTTGATGTTTATGTTCTAAAAAAAATAAAAAAAAATAAAAATGAAGAAAAGCACATAAAAAATAAAAATAAATGATTTGACTTGCAATATTTGTTATGTAATATATTATTTGATTTTTTTTTAGAATAAAAGGATAGATCATAAGTTTAAAATTCCGAAAGTGGTAACTGATTCGGTTTTAATAGGTTAGCCCCCGAATCCATGATATTTGGTTTTAAAAGTTTGTTTTTTTTAAATCAAATTTTCGCAGACTAGTAGCTAAGTTAGGATCAACCGACCCATTGATCCTAGCTTTTATTTTTTTTTCCGATTTATATCGGTGGCGACTCTAAAAAGTTTTCAAAAATTTCTTTTAACCCTTAGTCGAGGATTCATGTTAAATGGGTTCGGGTTTAATGTGAATCGGGTTAGGAGAAATGAACCAGATGAGTGGAAAAAATCCAGGCTCGACAATTCCAATCATACTCATTATATGTGATTCATGTACACTATTAATGAAAATGTGAGAGCTTGATAAAATCGTATAAAGCTTGCTTATCAATATTTCTATGAACTTTGCCACTGAAACTGACATTACCGCTAAAACAACAAACTAGACTAACTAAAAGAATGTGCACATGTTAAAACACAAAACCTGTGCTAAAATACAAAACAAATGTACTGATGCAATAATAATTATACAACATTGTTCAAGAGAGTGAAATTTTGAATAATTGATTCAGAACTAAAACAAACTGTTTCGTTGTTTTTTTTTTTTTTTTTAAGTCTAAAACCTTGAAAGTTTAATAACGAAACAAAACAAAATTAGAGCAAAACTAGAGATGAATATCTTAAATGGGCCAAAGCCTTTCACTAACTACAACTCCTGAGGTTTTTCATCATGAAACCAAGGATTAGAAACAAATTTTCATAAATGGACACAAAAAAAAAAGATAATAGACACGAAATGCATGTAGAAATCCTTCCGATTGAATCATATAATAACAAGTAATTTACTCAGCTAGTAAAAGATATCAAAAACAGATCACTCGAACCGGATCCATAACTCACTAATTATGTATCTATGACTTTAGATTTGAAGCATAAAGTGAAACGTTAACTTTTAAAACATATTGGCTAATAAAGGGATAGTTTGAATAAGAACCATTAGGATTGAAAAATACATGATGAGAAAAAAAACATATCCATATCTATGAATCTAGACCTCAAATGAGAATTTGAACTGCATGAATGCAAAATTTAGAATGCAAAAGTTAGAAAATCTCTCTTTAGAGCCTAAAACCCTAATTTACCCTATCAAGTCTGAAAACCCTAATCGCGTACATATAAACCCTAATATTACTTAATCGTATAATTATGTAATGCTAAATATTAAATTAAAACTATCTTTTACGATATTTGAATATTAGAAATAACTCTTAATATTATTTTAATGAATTAATTAATAATTCACTTGTATACTCACTAATAACTATCTGATATTGTAAAATTATTCATCTTATATACATTGTAATTATCTAGCTTAATTTCTATGCATGAGATCTTCTTAATTTCCTAAAAATTTAGCTACTTGTATGGTGGAGATTGATGGGCAAAAGGCAGCTACAAAATTCTCCAACATTCCCTTCATTAAATGCATGAAAGTGACACTTGTTAAACAAACTTAAACCCCCTTGAAGAAGCTACTGTAAATTCACCACTAGGAAGTAACTCTCACCACAAAAATCTGCAAATTGACTAAATATTATGTGTAAATAAAATCTAAAATAATTATTACAAGATGACGATAACACATGGCACACCTTCAATTTCATTTGGGGATACCAAAAATTCAGCTCCATTTCCTCTCTTTCACCCAAACAACACTAGTTAACAATAACTGTAAAAACACTTCATTCCATTTAGATTTAGATCCACAAGAAAAAATCACCACCTCCTACTCATGAAATGCCTAGAGAAAAGGGAAGAAACCACAGGGATAATAACAATAAGGCTCATGATTTATGGGGTCAATTGAGTCTTGTTATATTATGGCTTGAGATAGGTAGAGATGTGTAACGGTTATAAACTCTAGATAAAGCTATTACTTTAGATGGTTATATAGGGGGTATAAGTATTCGGGTTACTTATATTAACTCCCTAAACAGTTGCTGCTACTTAAAACCCCCAGATTCCTAAAGATATGTTATTTGGAGTGTGAGTGATCCATTACCGTTTAGTTATCCTTAAAACTTAAAAGATAATTTATTGGTTGTTGCATTGCATTAGTTAAGTGTATGTGATCATTTTGTGTGTATTTATGTACTGTTGTACTGGGCTTTGACACTATTATACCTTTTTCAGGTGATGATGCTCACGATGATGATGCTTATGACAATATGGGTTATGAGATAGACTTTGAAAATTTTCTTGACGAGCGGGATGAATAGGACCAAAAGGCCTTTGATGCTATATTTTATTTAAGACTTTGTTTTTAGATTTCAATCTTGTGCGTTGTTAAAGGCTTATCTGGAAGCCTATGATTTGTAATTTAATATACTAGACTTACTTTAATGTTTTGAGAGATTAAACACTTTATATTTTTGAAGTACCCATGGTTGGTACTAATATGTAAGTATGTACGATGATCTACTCATAAGAGTAGCTTCTTTTGAAAAATATTAGTAAAGCTTTAATTTTTGCTATTTACTCAATTGTTTTCTAAATCTTATTATATGATTTCAAAAGTTAAAATTTATTAGCAAACAATCACAAAAAATGGTTTCGTTTTGGATAGCTTTGCATATGATGCTTAAGTATTATTCACGGCTACGTTGGATACAACTTGTATTCATTTTCGGGTGTGACACTTCAAGTGAGAGTCTAGACCACGGAATAAGAAGTTGAGGCACCTCAATACCCTTCTGTATTACAACCGTAGAATCTAGTGCACATAGTGGGGTCAAGATAGGATGATTGTAATAGATATACTTTGGTAGTAGCTATTTAAAAGACTGTCTATGAGTTGATTTTAAACAAGATATATGAAAAACATCATGTGACTTAGCATAGTCTGGTAACTCCAATTGACATGCACACTATCCAATCCTCTTTAAAATGTGAAATGAACTATAATGCCATTTAGATAACTTGTGATAAGTACTCTGAGCCATTGAAGTCTACTTATATGGTTGAAGTTTGACAAAAACTTCATCCCCTTCAGAAAAATAGGCTTTAGTTATATGGTTATCTGCACATTCTTTCATTTTAGTTTGAGCTAGTAAAAGATTGTTTTCAAAGAAGACAAAACAACATCCCTAGCCTCAAATCCATTTCAATAACTTGTACCTTTGATGTGCTATGTACAAACATAGGAAGAGTAGGTGGTTTTCTATTATAAACAACCTCAAAAGGCGCTATTAGCATTACATGAAATGAAATATTGTAAGCTAGCTTAGCCTAGGGTAAATATTTGTACCATTCTTGAGGTATATCCATCACAAATCCTTTGAGATACTGTTGAATAATATGGTTCAAAACTTATGTCTAACCATCAATGGATGGTATAACATACACTTTCAATCTCATGATGCAAGTGTTAGCATAAAATTTAAACATTGCTTGAGAGTATAACGACAAATAATCTCTAACTGAGACTGTATACTGATGTTGAGTGAGAAATTTTCAAACTAAACATATCCACGTATTCATTCATAAAGTGAATGATAATATGTTTGTTGTGACTATAATAAACATAGTTGTTAGTCATGTGGATTCACAATAGAGATCAATGATAGATATTCAGTATTCCCATTTCAGCTTACAACTCTCATCATACTGTGCTCTCCAAAGAATTCAATTCTATTCTCAACTCATAAATAATATTTAGTGAAAAAAGAATGTTATACATCGCTAAATTGCATTTTATATTGACAATTTACATTAGTTGTATATAAATCACATATACGATATGAGATTTATACCAGTACACAAAGTTTATTTTCGATGGGTGGGGATTATATACAATTTCCTCCAAATTGTGAGGTCTATAAGATCGTAATTGTTTATGCTTATTTTATGTGCGACAACTTTTATTATATTAAACTAGAACTAGCATATTCTTGCTTTCTTCGACTGGTCATAACTTTTTCCATGCCACTAATAAATTAACAGGACATACGCTTGATGAAAGAGGAATAGCGATAAGATCTAATGAGTGGGCATCAATACTCTCCAAATTCCTGGAAGTATATGTTCTTTGAGTGGCGAAAGGTACAAGCATTTGCAAGATTTTTAACATTCGACGAGATAAAGTCGTTTTAAACTTTTGATCTTTTATCCTATGTGCCGACAAAAAGAGAGGAAAAGAATAATTAAAAAAATAAAATTAAATAAGGGATGGAATTAGCGTGTAAAAAAGTTCTAGGTCTATGAAAATTACATTCCACATTTATTGAAATTTTACAAAAAGTTTTACGAAATAACTTAAATACAAATTTGTTTAACTATGTATTATTGGAGTGTTTTAAAAATTAAATTAATTTTATTATGAGTTGTCCACTTTTGTTTTCCAATTGAATGCAACTTTAATTACTTAGTTATATATTATTCAAGCTAAAGACAAATTATATAGAAAGTGATTACACTTTAATTAACCCATATTATTTAATGCTTATCTATGTAGAGTACAGCAAAAGCCCTCCAAAATACCATAATCATATCCTATTGGATCCTCTCCAATTCTTTATCCATTAATTTATAACAAGATAGATAGAAAATGGAAATTATTTATCCCCCAATTCTCTAGTAAACTCGGCACATTAGCCCCACACGATATACAATATTTCTCGTCTTTTATACATTACAATTGCCTACTAAATCTAAGTAATGTAATAGAAAGTTAGAAGCATCTTCAAATATCCATTAATATCTCTCTTAGATACTTAAAAACTAACAAGATCACGAGTTGACTGTTTCCTTGCCTTGTTCATCCACTTGATGGCTTCCACTAAGTCACCTCCACCATTCCCATTTTCATTCACTTCCATTACTGCTTTCCATCTTTAAAAGTCAAGCCCAAGCAATCATCATCTACCCCCATTTTCCTTTGGAGAATAGATAGCTTCACCCACCATCATTTATCTTTCCATCATTAGTCAACCTCATATTGTGACTACTCAGAGCACTCGATAAGAAGAATAAATCAAAAGTGCAGGAAGGATAATTTGGAGATGGAAGTTGGGGCTTACGTTTTAACACACAACTATTAAAAAAACAATTTTTTTATTTTATAATTATGAGTATTTTAAAAATATAATTAATTTTCATAAGAATTAGCAATTCCTTTAGTGTTGGAAAGAAATAAGGATTTATTCTAGGTTACATGGAATACAATTCTAATGGTAATAAAAATATAATATCAATATCATTACATAAGTCAGACAAAGTATTAATGAATGCCATAATCAATTCAATCTTCATCAACATTTTTAGTCAAAGGGTTAATTATGGTGTGGCCAACAACAAACACCCAAGTCAACACGCGTGAGTAATGAATATGGAAAATTCCAGTCATGCTCATTGTATCTGTTTCATGTACCCACTATCAATGAAAATGTGAGAGTTTGATAAAGCCACTGAAATTGGCACTATTGCTAAAATAACAAGCCAAACTAAATAAAGGAATGTGCACATGTTGCAACACAAAAACATGTGCTAAAATACAAAATAAAATTATTGATGCAATAATTATAAAAAATTGTTTAAGAAAGTAAAATTTTGAACAATTGATTCACAACTAAAACAAACTATTTCGTAGGTTTTTACAGTCTAACCCTTTTAATAAGGAAACAAAAAAAATTAGAAGAAAACTAAAAATAAAAATCCTAAATGGACCAAAATCTTGGACAACCTGAACACTAGGAAAGCAAGCAAGAGAAATTATATAGTCTCGTCATTAATTTTGACGAGACCAGTCTCGTCACATCCAACAGCACATACCATACCCAACCATGATGAAATCACTAAAATAGTTAATATTTTAATTATTATATTTATTTTGATGATTAAATTGATGAGTAGAGCCTTGCCAACAGGATTGTAAAGACTCCCACGCAAGCTAAGATGGCATTGGGTGTTTGCGTCAATTATTAAATTAATTCTAGATAGTATCATGCCTTTTGAAAATCAACATTTATTAATATGTTTATTCAATTTCCCTCTAAATTAAAATTATGCCTTTGATATGACATGCGGTTAAAATATAATTTCTATAGATTTTCCTCATTTGGCAAATTTTACTTTCCTAATTATTGAATTTCTCACTTTGTAGAAAAAGTAAATTCTGCCAAATCATTATGTGTGTCATCACTTTTATTTTGAACATTACGGTACATTTTCCTATTAACCAATTTAGTCATATTTAAAGTAAATATTCCTTGATAATAGTTATTAATACTAGCTAAATGATTACAATATACATTTTGTATAACCATATTCCTTTAACCATATTCCTTTATAATTGACATTGTTTGGTTTAATCAATCTTCACCTTTTTACATGATGAATTGACTAGCATATAGTTCATCATTTCTCCTTGCATGCTGGTTTCCACTATTTAAATTCGAAACCTCCACCACGTGGCTTTAAGCCACAAAGTCTTGAAGCCAAATAAAGTAAAAGACATGAAGAACAAAGGCAAGAAAATTTATGAAAGCCTACTTCATTCCCCCAAAAAAGAATAAAATACGTGTATCACGTTAAACAAAAGCAACAAAAATTCAAATTATATACACACACACACACACCCCTTAAGATGAAAAGGACACTATACACACAGTAATTAATCCATTATTAACATATACAGAAGGGAGAGCTCTCCCAAACTGGCTCTAAAGATGATCACATTCCTCCATCTTTTCCTTTTAAGTTCTTTGGTTTACCGTAATGCAAGTTCGGCTCAGAAGACGGATGCAACCATGCACTTTGACCATCCTACCGGAGTGTCAACTCCAGTCTTAGCAGATAATGAAGGTATTTGAAAACTAGCCAAGCGATCTTGTCACTTTTATTGCTAATATATCTATCATTTATTGTTTATTATATTACCTATGGTCTGTACCTATCTATTCTCTATTTATTTTATCCATTATCAAGTAGCATTTTCTTATTATCTATATATGAATCTCTAGTTCTACCATTACAAAGGACAACTATACAGAAGTCCACGGCAAGTTACATGACAAACTTTTTATATTTGTTATTTGTCAAGTGAGATAAGATTCTATAAACCCCTAAAATTGTCTTCATCTCTAAATGACTGTTAAAATAGACGTACACATACTTTTCAAACTGTCGATCGTTAGACTTAGATATGGAATAGGAGAAAGAAGTTTTGACGAAAGCAGGTTCTAACAATAGTTATAGAAGTTTTAACAACTGCTTAAATGATTTATATATTTTTCAAAAGTTACTTGTGACAGATATACACCAGTGGGGTTTAATAAAGGATCTATATGCTTCTGGCAAGTAGTTTTGGGGCTTTAGTTGATTACTATTTTGTACCTAGCAAATATGTCTGGTCATCATTGTATGTAGTGTTTGCTCATAACATAATGAGCTGCTATGATGACGCAGCGTGATAGCGTAAATAAACAAGACCACTCACACCGGAACGATCTTAAGGATAAAACACAATTGCGCACAATTGTAATTCAGAGAAAACCTCTCAAAGAAATGTATATTAAATAGAAAATAAGTCATGAGTACATCCATAGCCCTAGAGCACATATTTATAATCTTAAGGAATGGATGTGAAAATACGGAAAGTAATAAATGTGAAAACGCGGAAAGTAATAAATGTAAAAATATGGAAAATAATAAATGTCCTTTGACCGGTCTTCATCCATGTGAACTCCGCATCTTCCTCGCATCCTTCAATAATAAATGTCCTTTGACCGGTCTTCATCCATGTGAACTCCGCATCTTCCTCGCATCCTTCCTCGCGTCCATTTTTTTCATGAAGTCCATTGCGATACCGTTTGCATCATATGATGATCTTGTCTTCCATTGTCTTCCATTATGACATGATAGATGATTGAATTGTTTTATGAGAGTAGGACGTTCAACTTGTCGTTTATTTTATATTCAATCATACTCTTAAGTCAGTACATCAAGAGGGCACTAGTCGGAACCGCGTCTCAAATTTTTGTGCTGCGACGAAAGACGGTAATGGATCCGAGTTATGCCAAATTAAATGCAAATATATATAGAACTTAAAAAGGTGTTTTAAAAAAAAAAAAAAAACTGAAGTTTAGAACCTATTTGTTGTCGGATTTTGCATGATTATAGAGGATCTAGCATAGATATTAGATGTCTGTTATAGGTTTCAGATTCCAAATTTTGAGAATCCTGCTCTAACAGCATGAAATGCAGAGTCTGGCAATTTTTTTCTTTTTATTTTTTTTCCATTAAAGATGAAATTCCATGGACCAAAAACGAATTACACCAATCCTATACTTTTATAAATTGATAAACGAAAAGTTGGGATAGAAAGAATAGATAAACAAACATAACTCTTCTAAGGTCAAAATATCCCGTATTAAAAATAACATTGATTCTTGGAAGAGAATAAAACTAATCTTATTGGCCAGTGGGCATAATCCTATAAAAGAGATAACATAATTCCAGACAAGAAATAGAACTAAAAAGAAAAATAGAAACTTTAATATATAAAAAAAAGCTTATTTTAATACTACTAACTAAACAATATTACCTTGATCTCTATAATCTTCAAACTAACCAATAATATTTGTAAATACAACTTGGGATGGTGGAAATATCATGTGGATGGCTTGGCAATGATGGGAATGACAAAAAAAATTACCAAATATGATATTAGTAATATTAGATCCGTAAATAATAAAATCTATAGTGATGTATTTGAGAATTTGTGATGGCAAACGCTACGAAGCTATTTGAAAAGGAGGGATGGTAGAGATAGGCAAATGGGTTTTAGCCCATGAGCTAGCCCATTTAACCCACTTTGAAAACGGGTTATGATCAACCTTTTTCAGTCCGTTTAAAAGTGAGTCAATTTAACCCAGTCCGTTTAACACATAGGCCAAAGTGAGCTGCCCGCAAGTGAAGTGGTTGGCCTCCTTGCCCACTTGTATAAAAATAATTATTATTATTATAGGAGAAATAACTATCAATATAATATTGTTTTTGAGACTTTTATACTTGAGTTTAGTAACAAAAAATGACAAATTGATATACATGCATCTTAACATTTTTCTAAGTATATATTGATTGTTTCAAAATAAATATGATATTTAATAAATTATTTTAAAATATTTATTCTAATATATAACTAATTATAATAATAATAAAATTAACCATTAATATCTTTAAACTTTATAAAAACTATTTTTTAATTATATACATCTTGTTAAATTAGCATAAATGGGTAAAATGAATCAAATTGATCCATTTAACCCACAAAATATGTAAGTGGGTTACATGGGTAAAGAAGTGGACTAGCACATTTAACCCATTGGTCAAAATAGGTTGGGAAAGCTGGTTGGGAGGGTCAAGAAATTTTGGCTAATTTTTTAAAGCAGGCTAAAGGTTTTTTGCATGTTTAACCTGCAAGCCGAAGCAAACCGGCCGAATTGGCCATTTATTCCACTTGCATACCTATAGATTAAATGAGTCAACCTGACTTGTTTAACCCATAAAAATATATAAATGAGTTAAGTGAGTCAGGAAATGGACTGACCTGGTTATCCTATGGACCAAAGTGGGATGGGTCAAGATCAATAAATTTTTGCTTATTTTTTAGGTGGGTCAAATTTTATCGGTCTATTAACCTATGGGCTAAATGAACTGGGTTGGATTAGCCTGTTTAACCCACTTGCACAACCCTACTTGATTGGATGTCTTTCCTTCAAATTAGGGGTTGTTGAAATGTTTTAAGAGCGAGAGATGATGAATTTTTAGAGTCGGGCATCTTGCTTTTGTTCAATTCATCAGTGGAATCTTAAGTACGTAGCACCTGTTTCAGGTATGGTGGCTTTTGTACATTATATTTCACCTCCAAAAATATCACTAACAAATATATGGATAAATGTAAATATATATATTCGTAATATTTATTTTATAGGTACATAATTCTTTATTCTTTTGAGTGTTTATACCTCAAATCTTTTGAAAAAAATTTCAAATCCTCACATAGATGACTATTATTTCCTTGAAAGGGAAGCAGGGAAAAAGTAAAGAAAAAGACGGAAGCATTAAGTATAAGAAAATATTATACGAACTTAAAACATATGAATTTTTTTATTTTTACCTAATGTTATATATTTTTTAACTTTAATATTGCATTATTTATCATGTTTTAAAAAGAGTTAGAGATCTCACCAATCCAAATTATATAGATGTACACACACACACACCATTACAACACGCGCGCAGGGGTGCTATTGCCTCATCGCTTCATTTCTAGGATAGAGGAATTAGACATACACGAAGAAACATAAATAGATGAATTTATAGTTTCCCTTAAATATTGTTAATAAGACCGATATAATTAATTAAAATTCAACAACAAATAGTCCGCTGATCTACGAACTGTTATTCTAGCTCAACAATCTGTGGGTAATTAAGTTTGTCTTGCATCTCCGACTTAAGTTGCTATTCCGGACGTTTACGAGTAATGGCAAACCAACACCAAAATAAATAAATAAAATAAAAGAAAGAAAGAAAGGAAAAAAGGGAAAAAAAAAAAAAACATGTCTTATTTTGGTGTCTTAAAGTCTAAAAATATGACGTCACCAGCCAATAACGATAAGCCTTGGATCATTGCTCAAAGTGCCGACATTGAATTTTATAAATAATTCTTGTAGCAAAGGTTTGGCAGTTCTAATAATAATTTAGAAATTATTTGTATGTTTTCAATGTGTTAAGAGGAGGTGAGGTCATACTAGATTATAGATGTCCACTCACATCTAACAAGTATCAATAATCAATATCTTAAAGGCATCCCATGATGCTAAAACAGTAGGGTACCTCAAGAGTGTATGAAAGCCGTAAAAACTGAGTCTCAAGTATCTCAAAAGGAAAGTATTAAAATAGTATACTGAAAACTAGTAAAATCCAAGGCTCAACAAAAGTCCTATTAATAAAAAGTAAGTCTGCAAATACTTTAAAGAGCATATGCTTATACATTAAGTAGTCCACAACTCTAGACTATAAACTCCTCAAAGAAGTCATCAAGGTCCAATCCGTAGCCCTTATAATCAGTACAATCATCACCCGATCCATATGGATGAAAAAGAAAGGAATGAGCTGAAACCCAATACGACAGTAACATAAACACATGAGATGATCACACGCACATAGGTTAAATATAATACAACAACCAACGTCTTATATCTTTTTAATTTAAGTGTGACAATTCAATAGTGGAACACTCACACTCGAGTAATACACTAGAAACCTGGGGGTACTGAGTAATAGTAAATGCTCAGGGATTAATAAAGGCAATTTGAATATATTTATCTCTTATCTCTATCAAAGTAATAGATTCTTTTAGGGTTACAGTCGTTACGCATCTCTACTGATTTTACACATTACATATTAAGTTTAATAGCCCACAACCCCAAACTGTACAAGTGTAACTTCTTATTGAATGTAAGTGGACGTTATCCTACCATTTTCCCTTTCAGCTACCGTCGAGTATCTTTAATAGCCTAAGCACCTATTACTATGCTGGTATCACTTAGTAAGGTTATGCCCATCGAACTAAATCTAAAAAACAACACAAGCACAAGCAAGATTATCATTTATTAGGTCGTCTTTTAAGTTTTCATTCATTTTAGGATGTCTATCCTATTAAAAAAATGTGCAAGTTACTGCATATTGATATCAAATATGTAGTCTGGCAAACTTAGATGATACGTCAAAAGGTAAAGCGAATGGTAAGTTAGAAGCAAAAGTATCTGTTCAAAAGATATTCCATATAAGTATTGAGTAAATAAATTAATTATCAATTTCTAGTTAATTATCCAGTTTTATCTAATAATTCATTAAGGTAAGGTCTTATATATATTTATACATATAGGACCTTAATTGATATCATAAGTTGCATTAATTTCATGTTATTGGCTTTAAGTGGTTTGGATTAAGTCCATGAGTATAAGTGATTGAATTTGTTATTTTGAAGTATTAAGTCTTTAAGGGTCCAAAACGAAGCCTAAAGAATACAGCTAAGTCATCTACTATTTAAGTAATGGGCTTTAAGAATTTAAATTGAGTGCATTAAGTAATATGAATTAAATTTAGGTGGATTTAGGCTTAAGTATTGGACTATGTCCAATTTGAGTAAAATTGGATATTAGACTCAAGAATTGGATATAAGCCCAAAAGAATTAAGATTATTTTAATTTTTAGCTATTGTACCTTCTAAATTCTATTGAGGTCTACTAAGATATTTTAGGATTTAGGCCAAAAGTGTTACATGAGTCAATTAGGTAATTCAATACCTAAAAATTGATGATGGACTTTTATATTTTTAATTAGGCCAAATTAGAATGGTTAGGGATTATTGAATCATCATTTGGTGATTTAAGTCATAAAGGGTAATTCAGTTTTTATCATGATTTAAGGCCCTAAAACTTCTAAAGAAGTTAACAAAGGTAGAATAAGCCCATTTGAGTTGAAATAGGCCAACTTAACTAAAATCAAGTTATTGGATTCTAAAAAAATATCTACCCATATTAGTTGGATTATAGCCCATTTTAATTTATTTAGCCAAGTTAGACCTGGTGTCTAAGCCCATTTATAATTCCAAATCTTGGGATTGAGCCTAATTTATCGACTAAATTCACTCTTAATTTAATTAAGTCATGCTAGGCCTAAATTTATTAAGAGTCAATTTTAGAGTTTAAATTCATATAGTCCAATTTAATCAATAAGCCATTTTTAGTTCATTTAATAAATTTGAGCTCCTAAATCACCAACTAAATTATTTTACACATTAAAGTCCAATAAGATTACATTTATTTAATTTAAGCTCAAAATATACACAGTCCTAATTATATTAATTTTAAGCCTAAAGTAATAATTTAGTCTATATACTCAAATTAAACCAAAAATTACATTTATTAAGTTTTAATTCATCAATTACCCTAATTAAGCTAAAATATAATTGAATTAATTAATCTTAATAAACTGACATGGTTTAGTTGTAAAAATATCATAGACCCGTTCAAGTATTTTTTATTCAAGACAGAGCCGAAGCAAGGACGAGTAGGGATATGACCAGTTTAGGTTCGACTCTAGTCGGTTGGTGGGTTTTGGTCTTGATCGGTTTATAAAACTAAAGTTTACTTTTTAAGCTACTGGGCTGGTGCCCAAAAAAAAAAAAAAAAAAAAAAGAAAAAAGGCTACTAGGCTAGCAAAGTGGAAGGCCGATTCGGTTTAAAAAAAAAGTCCAGTTTAGACTCTTGAAAAATCTAGTTGCCTTACAGGGAAATTTTTCAGACTAATTTAAATTAATTTTGAAAAATAGTAAATGAATCTTTAAAATCATGAAAATTTCCAGTTTCATATAGACACATTAAACTTCCATTAAGAATTTCATCCAAAAATAAATTTATTTAATGTTTTATTTAAGTTTAACAACTCAAATTACTATATATTGCCACCACACATATATAAGTATAAAGCTAAGTTTCCAGCATACAATGCCATAAAAAATTAATTCATTAAATATATATATATATTTTATTAGTAATGATCAACACAGATCACACAAATATCATCCTTAGATCTTAACAAATTTAATAAAAATTATTATATAGCTATATACATTGGAGCTAAAAATTTAATATATTTATTATTCCGAATTTATTTATCAAATTTTAATTAAAGCAACTTATGTATGTATATTAGTTGTTATATTCTCATACCAATATTTATATTATAAGTCACTAATTAAAATAGAAAAATCACATCAATAACATATACATATACTATATCCGGTTTATATGTATTTATTAATATCATCAACTATATGATTATTTGATCTATATTGTCTAAGTGTTAATTTTACTTATAAAACGATATTCAACAACCAATTTAAATAAAATACTTATTAATAACAAAATTACAATAACATGCCTTCACTATCCTACTCCAATTATTTGTTAAAGCTTCTTCAAGCTAATACCTGCTTGATTCTTGATTGCAAATCTTCAATACACCTAGAATTTGATTGAAAAAGAGATTATAAATAGGTGTTGAAATAGGTAAATAATATTAGGAATTTTGGGTATGCATTTACCTATTTTGGTGCTTGAATTCGGTAGAGAGTTTTTTGGGTTTTAGGAGTTGAAGGAAAGATGTTTTTTAGGTTTTTGGAGAGTAATTTTCTACCATTTTTGGCCGTGTGAATGGGAAGGATATTTCGTGGCTTTGTGTATTGTTTGTCAAATAGAAGAATCTAGATTAGTGAAGTGTCAAATGGGTATAGGTGCAAGGTGGTATTTAGGGTTTTAGGTTATTATTATTAGTAATATTAGTGAGAATGTGCCTAGGACATGTGTCTTCTTGAGCATGGAGAGAATTAGATATTTTTAAGTGAGTGATTAGGTGCATTTAGGTGTAATTTAGGTCTTTCGCACTCTAATTAGGACGCAAGGGTTTAGGCTATTATTTAGGTGGGTTGAACTTAAAATATGGATTGGATAATTGAGTTGGTAATTATCTTTAGGGGCTTAGGAATTGGATTTAAGAATTTTACCATAGGTAGATGAGAATTGAATAACGATTTAACTAAATTAATTTTGTAATTTAGCTTGATGAATTACTTTGTCGAAATTGGTATTTGGCTAAACTTAAAATATGAATTGGGTAATTGAGTTGGTAATCATCAAATTACTATTCCAATTATGTAAATCCACCTAACCATATACTATAGTTCATTTACTCCATTTGACTATATAACCTATATTCATTTAATGACCAAAGTTTAAACTTAAGTTTAAATTTACCCTTTAACTAAATTCTAATTAGATGACTTATAATGGGGATATTTCACAAAATAAATGGTGGAGAGAGAGGGATTAAAAAGCATGGCAATAGAGAAATAGAAAACTAGTAAAATGAACACCTAATTTTCAATACTGTTTCATTTTCTAACATATTAGGTAAGAATATCGTATCTTTATCACACAATTTTAATGCAAAATGAAATCATTTGCTAAAGACATTACTTGAGCTATTATAGTCTTGAGATTAATTTTAAAACTTTCATTTTTTAAAAGAAGACATTATTTTTTTTTTTCCTTATAGCAAGTTACTACTAAATCCTGGGACTTATAAATTGTTAAGGAATGCCAGTCTATTAAATATATTTAATCATGTTTTGTTGTAACACTTTATGATCTAGGAGTGAATTGACCATGTTAAACATCTTGGAGCCAATTAAGGAACCCATGCTGTATTGGTATGTAAAGTTTTTACGCATTTCTAAAATAGGGATGAGGCCAGCTAATTCATTCATAGCCTATATCTGCTTCCACATATCACTCACATAATCGAATACACTTGCTTTGGACATTCAAGTCATAGGCCTATGGGCCCAAAATTCGTCACTTGTGAATACTACAAAAGTAAACTCACATTCAAATAATGCCTCTTTCTCCACTCATAAGCCTACTAAACAAGTCTATCAAACTTACCTAAAGGATGAATTCATGATCACCTTAACTTTTATTAAGTGGTTCCATATGCCCCGCTAATATTTCCAAGCCATAAAAACAATGTACAAAACATTGTTAAATTATGGTTTAACATAGTTTATCCAAAAGATATATTCCCTAAACAAAATGGGCAACGAACACTCTTATAATCCCAATATAGATCATATTTTCAGTCTTCCATACTTGCTCCTAACATACGTAAATGAAAAAAAAAAACAACAAAACCACTCAACTCCATTTAAGTGTACACAATAAAACCAAAAGAGTGCAACACACAGAATCCAAAATACCAATCACATAATTAGACATCGGTACGGGGCGGTTTCGGACGTGAACTGCCTCGAACCGTCCTCGATGGTTCCGCATTCAGGAACATCCCGTCAAGGACGGTTATGAATCGCCGAAGGGCCCACCGGTGGTTCGTCCAAGCAGAACCAATGATTCCGACCCGCGAAATATAGAAAATTAAAAAAAAAAACAAAACAAAACAAAACACCATACAGAGCACGGAAAAATTGAGGGAGGGATTGGGGGAGGGGGGGGGGGGGTTTGGCACGGAACCACTGGTTGGTCGAGTTGGTCTCTAGTCTCTACTTCCGTTGTGAATCTGCTTTGACGAGGGGTGGGCCTAACAGGACACATGCTCTTGAGGAAATTCTTAATTATGTCTCAAGTTCATTTTTCTTTTTCTTTTTAATTTATTATTATTTTTTTATATTTATACTTTCACGTGGAGGAGTAAAATTATTATGGAGAGTTTATTATCATAGACTATCTATTTTCTTATTTGATTTGTAAAAAATTTTACCATACAAATATTGATGTTATTTAAAGTGTTGAATCCATATTACTTCTCATTATTTAAAGAATCCATATTACTTCTCATTATTTAAAGAACTACTACTCCTTATGATTTTTGTTTTCTTAATGGGATTTCAAAACAATATCAATGAAATATAATGATAAGTTATCTATTATCAATATCATATGTTTAAATATCCAATAAATTTTAAACTTATCTACATCCTTGCGAAAATCATTTTATCGATTAATTAAAAAAAAAAAACCTGGTTCATAGTTCGGTGGGACCAGAACCAGAATCGCTAGAACCGGTGGTTCCGTGGAACTGTGAATTGCTCTGACTCTGGCGGTTCCGGTTCCACAAAAAATGGAACCGTGAACCGACGGTTTCAGTTCGGGTCCGGAACTAACTCGAACCGTGCCGATGTCTACACATAAAGTCATCCAAACATTAGATGACACTTACATTTAGAAGGAATGCTAATCAAAGAGGATATGATGAAATGAGGTTAAGATTTACTTACTAAGCCAATCTTATAATATACTTAAATGATGTTTTATTTCAACAAACCTTTCAAGGCCACCTTCACATGGGAACATTCACAACTTTAGCTTAGTTGAACCATGCAACACAAATGTTGCTATCTTACTTCATTCCCTAACTTATTGCTAAGCAATTTTTAACTTTCACTACTCTTTGAACCAACTTTGGCTATTGAATTGTTAGTAATTTTAATGTGCCGTCTTATCGCCATAAACAAATCTGATGGACCAATCTTTTAAGTTACCATCGCTGGGTCAAGTCAACGATGGTATAACTTAGTCATTCATAACTTTATAGGTTACGACAAACTTATTAGGTCAAACAAAGATTGGACCTCAAACCTACCAAACAATGTTTGAAATTTACTTTCATTAAGTGCTTTAGGTTAGTAATATTGCCCTTGAGCTAGTGCTATCATCACTAATATTATAAAACAATAATGATGTAGAACTATACATTCCTTCAAACCAAGCATTGCACCAACCAAAGATTAAGATAATGATATATAATTGTAGCACCTAGCTCCAGATACAAGTAATACTAGTTTGTTTTGCCAATTTAATTGTAACATGTCAGTCTCAACAAGCCAAAAAACAAGTAAATAGTGAAATATTCATCAGTCATCCATCAATACATTTCCAAATTCTCTTATAATATTCACAATAAGTGATTACATACAAAATTCATAATTTCCAAGTGTGTGGTTTATATTATCAAGCATAACGCATCATACCTATATAGAAGGAGGGGAAATACTCATTAGATGTTGGAAAACTCAGTATTCCACATATGATATCCAACATATTTGGATAATTCAATGGGTTACACATAATATTTAACTCAATAGACTATAAGTAATGCAAAAACAATAATCTTTACTGTTTCATAGTTTTACTTTAATGATATTGAACTTCTAATTGTTATAACTTTCATATTTTTTTATCCAATTTTGATGTTTTTATATCATCACTAATGTTATCCTAACTGCTAAGAACTAAACAAATATGTTATGATACTAAACCAATCAAATAGCATAATAATAGAATTTCCATTTTATAATTTGCCCTTTTGGATTTTTGGCTTCCTATTACTACATTATTGTATATCTCCTTTGACTTGTTCCTTAAATTGATGGACAGTAAAATACATCCTTTTAATTACATTTTGAGACATTAAATACAGCAATAACAAATAATTAAAGCATATGCCCTAGTTATATATTCAAAATCCAATTTACGCCAACTCTAATGAGTTTAAGTAAGAAAGTATATTATTTGTTTCTAACTTAATACTAAGTGGAAAATATCTTGAAATCTCTTTATATATTATCATTATTAGTTATTTCTAGTATATATCAAATCTATAATATATTAGGGATATTGAGGATTTGATTTTACTTAATTTGATTGCCGCATGAGAAAATATTTACCAAAATAATATGGATAGACAAAACAAGAAAAATCATGAAATTAAATCAAGACATAATCACTTTTTGAGATCTTTTAAAATATTTAGATTGAATTTATATTCAAATATTGAATCTTCTTTTTAACCATTCAAAGCGTTGATACCTTAGATGAACTTATTCTCAAATGTTGAAACCTTTTAATGTAATTTACCTAAAATTGACTAGAGTACTCTTTGAGGATTAAAAATACTCTTTGGTGCTCTATTGTTGGTTTCATTGAAAATTAAACTCAGATCATAATTTTGGTCCAATTTTCATTAGTAGTTAGCATAGTTATATGTAGAGACTAGCAGGTCTGGTTAGACATACAAATTGGCTTGACCCACCATTAGTTGGTCAGGACCATGGGCTTAGCTAGTTAGTATGGGTCTTGCCCCTTTGGTGGGTCTAGCTGGTCCATAGGTCATGGTTGGGTCATCAACCAAGACTAGTGGATCTACTGGATCTTGAGAATTAAAAAAAATGGAAAAAGGAAAAGAAAAGAAAGAAAGTTAGATAAAAAACTAAATGTAAATGAAAAAAAAATGTTTCAACTATTTTTATGTGAATTGTAAAAATTGATCATAATGTTTAATGTATTATTAATAATGACACAAGTAATAATTATATTTACATGCATGTTTAATTGGATTTATATAGATTCTTAATCTAAGTAAAATCTTGTTTCTTAATAATGTGGGAGTTGTTTTTATCTTTTGTAGGACTTATCCATCTCTTGAGTATTTTGTAATCTCACGTTGCTAATTTTACAACTAATAGGGGATGTGTTTGTGTATAAATAAATTCATACTTAAAACAATCATTTAAGTATAAAAACTATTGTTTTTAGGCCCACTTTTATTTAAATAAAAATTTATTTTATTTGATTTTAAATTTATTTTTTTATTTTAAATTTTATGTTTAATTTTTTTTCGATTTTAAATTATCTTTACAATTTTTAAAATTTGTCTAAAAAAATTAAATGTGAGCAGAGGTTCTATGGAATTGACCCGACCTAGCCATAGCCAATTCTTGTTCTGGTACGCTGGGCCCGTAAACCAACGATACCGTGCTAGTGTTTAGTCGTATGGTTTAAGTTTTATAAATGATACAGATGACTCCATAGGGTTTAATCATCCCCATGTAATATCAAACTCACAAAGACTTCAAATCATAATTCCAAAATATGTTCTTGCAATTTAGTAATACTCCAATTGTCATAGATTTCTATATGTTTAAAATTTGTTTTGAGGATCTTCCGGTAAATGCTACTCGATTTTCTTTAATAGATTCATCATGGAATCACCTAAATATTTTTATCCTTAATTGTCTCTCATTAACATTTCAAAATTAAGTTGATTTTCAATGAACTTCAGGGCTGGTCACTATTAATTCAAGGGAGGTTAAAAAATTGACTTTTCATGACCCTTTTCAAGGGCAGTGGATTTTGACCTGCCTGTTATGCTCCATGGTTGGTGTTCCTACGAAATTTTTGCTGCACTTTAGTGAAGCATGTAGAGACTTGAAGTGTGTTTGTTTAATCCCTGTAACACCCTAAATATTATGATCATTTAAAGTTTACCCCGTATCTCCATTTAATGTAGACACGCTAAGGCTCATATCCTACCAAAAACCACAATAATTGTTTATAATATCACTAACTTGTATACACACATACATTAGGAATAATTCATATACGTGTCACATAGCATGTGTATAACAAACCATACTAATACCACACTAAACATCTAACCACCATGTCTAGAAAGGGCTCATAAAGGAGTCTATCTATTACACTACAAAGCATAAACACATAAGGTCCAGGCCCTAACTAACAACTAATACACATATATTTATAGAACATTATGGTAAACATAAGAAGTCTATATCTCTAAAGCTCTTCACACTAGTCTACTCATCATCACTAGTGTCTTCCTCATTGTCCACGGCCACATCATATCCGGAGAGATCAAACATGGTACAATTGCTACCTAAACCTAAAAAAGAGAAAAGAATGTGCTGAAGCCCAGTACGGATACTTCCACTGACATAAATGCATGAATAATATAATTCATTCACATGCGTACATACATCTAATGTTGCAATTAGGTAATTATAATCTTTGTTTTAAGTCCAACAACCAAGGTGGGGACAACTCCTAATCTTGACAATAAAATATATATATATATATATATAAAACATACGTATACAATGTTGGATACTCCCCAACATCTATGAGTTAAAGAGTCCATGAATCCAAACCTAGATATACTCATAATCATCTCTGGATGCGACTCCACGTAAGGACAACATCATACAAAGATCATCGAGGTGCCACATTGACATTACCAGTACTCTCGGTCCACTAACCACAACTAAGCACACACAACATACAATGATTATAGTCGGGGTATGTAATTAGTCAAGTCATGAATCTATCCTAACAAGCATAACTATCAAATAAGGTTATCTATGTACTTAGGCAATTGTTTCATTTTGAATACTAGAATCCACTGGTAATCTATTTACTTAGATAATTGCTTCACTTTGAATACTAGTATCCATTACTTGGATACACATAACTAAGTTATATATAATACTCAACTCTTATCATATTCCCATAATTTTTGCTCTTATCCCACTTTTATCTAGGTTCCAAGTCTTAGAGTATGCTTTAATTTTAAAGGAAAGAGTTAAACTAATTTCAATTGTTTTTAAGCATGAAAAAGGTGTTTTATAAGGTGTTATACACGAGCAGGTATAAGGTCACGTATCACTTAGGTGAAAAAAAACATGTCACATAAAGGTACACAAACATTACAAAAGCTATGCATGGGCACCTAGAGAGGTATACGGCCTAATACATAGACTTCTGCATAGGTCATGCACTTCCAGGGTTCCCTTTTTGTCAAAACATAAAAAGTTATACAACTTGATGCACGGGCTTGAGCATGGGTCATGCACTTCTAGATTTTCAATATTTCCACTATTAAGAGGTACATGACCAAATGCATGGGCTCTTGCATGGGTCGTGTACTTATGGAAATTCCTCTTTTTGCACAATCCTTCCTTAATTTGGTTTCAAAATGTTTTGACATCCCTTTTGTGTTCATAAAAATATTCTACACTAAAAACTAGCTAGATTTACTTATTCCTCAACATAAAACCATCGTATTTCACATTCTTTAATGAAAGAACCATCACAAAATTGGAATGGCAACAATGTTTGTTTACATTTTGATTTTTTTTTTTCTATATTTCTCACTGTCTTATACATCTACTCCGTAACAAGCCTTTCTTCTTGAAGTTTTTCAAGAAATCCCTCATTGTTTGTCGTTTTCATTGTAGAATTATGCTATGCATATCAAGATATTAATATCTCATCATTCCCTGATTTGATTCATCAAGAACGATAGAAGAAATCTAGTGAAACGATAACTTACCTTGGGATTTTATTGATTTTTTCCAAATGCTTCATAGGAGTGTTGATAGGGAGAAAGAGAGTATTTTGTATGTAATATCACAAGGAAGGAGAAGAAGGATGTTACAATTCAATTTTAAACGTTTTCATATCAATGTATCTTTTAAATGATACTGTGGATGGACATAAATGTCCCTGTTTAATAACAACTTATTACCATTTTGCCATTCCTTAATTTATTTTAAGTTATTGCAATCCCTCTCTTTGGTAAATGGACTTGACATTGCATAGGTTCTTTTTATGTCTTTAGCTTATGAATCTAGCCTAGGTGTCATTCCGATTACCTCACTTCTAGCCACATACAAAAGGTCATATCCAACATCAACACTTTTCTTTGTCTTCAATAATTCAAATTCCAACCTAGTTATTTTAGGGCCTTCTCTTACCTATATATATATTCATCAAGTTAACACATGTGTATATTATTTAATTAAAATGTGTTTTTATAGGTTTACATATCTTTGAATGGACTAATATATAATGTATTTGTTATGTCTTTTTTTTTTTTTTTTCAGAACTTGAGTTTAGAATTTTCAATAAATAAAGGGTTATATTACTAAGCTTATGTTTATATTAAAATGGGTCTTGTATAAACTTCAATTTAAGAAACAAAATTTGCAGTGTCATGTGACCACGCCATAAAGTTTATACTAATTCTAATTGCATTAACTTGATCCCTAAAATATGATTTCAGTACTCAAGAAAACTCAGAAGTTTGGGGTAAGCTAATAGCTTAAAAAGACTGGGGTGTCACAGCTGTCCTAATCATCGTCTTCTCAGCAAAAATATTCTATTTACCTATGGCTGACATGATAAAGAACATATTATACATTCTAGAAAGCAGATTTGTTGTGTATGTCAGGAAAAAAAAGGGGGAATGAAGGCCTCCTACGATAAGGATCGCTTAATTACTTATTTTAATTGACTTTTCTTGTTACTTTATTATAGATCTAAAATATGCGAAGGCTTGTTCATTTTTGCTTTATTTGTAACAATTTAAGATTGTTTTATGTAGCACATGCTCTTGAAGAATTGCTACATGAGTTGGGTGGTATGGAAACGCCTGTAAACATATCCATCTGTAATGAAACCGAGAAGATTACGACAGTTATTAATGTGACCTGCTTTCGCACTCCGGGGAGCATCTACCATATTGTAGAATTGTAAGCATCTATCTTGGCCTCTCTTATCAACATTCAAATTTCTCAATGTGGAACTTTCTTTCCTCTTTATGCACAAAGCCTATTAATATATATGGAGTTTATCTCTCCTTGAAGTTAGAGAGTTGATATTTTGTTATGTAAATATGTTGGTTTTCATTTTGATTTGGGTTTCTAGATCATGATTTGTATTTAATCATCTTCCTTATTATGTGAAATAAAAAGGAATTACCTTACAGTTTTTTAATTTAATGAAAAGGATTTGGAATCATTTTATCGCCACACAAGATGAAGCAACAACAAATATAATTTATCAATAAGTGTCGTAATTATTAATTTATATATGTTGTAGTTATCTTTTTTTTTTGTCCACGCAATTATGTTGTACTTATCTAGAGTAACAATTTTTTCCTTATTGTAAATAACTTGTATCCGAGGACTCTTTTCAAAATTTTACATTTAAAAAAACCATGCAAAACTTATTTTTCCAATTATAGTACCCAACAATTTTAGTCTATCTATTACTAAATAGTGGCAGTTTGAAAATTCTCCGTACAGTAGAAAAGTATATTTTTGTAGTGGCTTTTATATAGTAATGTTTTAAAATGTCCATATGATATAACTTATAGTTGCAGTACCAAAAGATTTTATGTGTATATACATAATACACAATATATATTGGGGTTAATGTGGCATTTGGTACTCAAATTTTATAAATGTATAATTAATTACTTAAACTACATGATAATCAATTTAATATTTAATCAAAATTTTTGAATTTATTAATATTACCTCATCTAATAGAGTTAACTCTCTTGGCTAAGCTAGCACTTGCAACAAATGGGGAAGTTATCATGTAACCAATAAAAAACAAAAAAATTAAAGAATCAAGCAGGTAGATTAACAAACATTAAAGTTGTTGAGAGTTAATCTGTTGACTTAATTGTCTAATTAAGTAATGTAAGTATATATTGCTTACTTAGTTATCTAATTTCCCACTTTTTTCTTTTTCCTAAGCTATTTGTCACATCTTGGGTCCCTATTCTGCCTCCATAACAACTTTGTTTGTTAAGGTAGTATTAATGAAGATGAAAACTTTAGTTGGGTATTAAATCAATTACTTTAAAATTTAAGTAGTTATAATTATACATTTTAGAAAAGCTTAGGTATCAAATGGTACATTAACCCTATAATTGATGACCATAATAATTGCCTATAAACTTCCATTAATTAACATCCCATGTCACTCAACTTCCTTATAGTACGTGGATTTGCTTATAATTATGTTAATTCTAGAACTATTATTCTAGAACTATTATTCTCGAATGAAAACACCATGGGTAGGAAATAGAAATTGAAAACTGATAGGTTGAAGTTGAAAGGCTTTCAGAGAAGGAAAATCATATGTGTCGCTTTATATAGATATACTATATATATATTTATTATTCACATTCTTTGGCATGTAGAATACTCAGTAGTAGTATACTAGGTCATATGACTCATATTGTATTATAAAGCTCTTCTTAACAGACGGCAATCTTGTTACAGGAATTCGTCAGGCTCTCAAAAACATTCTCGCGGTTCTATGATTTCAAGTTCGAGTTCAACGACAACTGATAATGAGATTCTTGGATATGTGGCTAAACTGACCTTCTTGGAAAAGTTGTAAGTAATCATAGCATACATGTTATTTTTCTAATGCTTGAAAATTTACTCTAAATTTAATATTTAGTCGTGGCTGCATCCTTACACTCCCTCCCTCTCTCTCTCTCTCTCTCTCTCTCTCTCTCTCTAAACTTACCGAAAGTATATCTACGATTCTATCACCCTTAAATATTGTATATTTAATTTAATAATATGATAATAAATGATAAACAACCAAAAAAAATAAGAGGAGGCTGAAAAACGCAAACTAACCAATCATGCCTCAGCGAGCCTTCATAGTGCCACTCTTAATTAGCGTGTGGGTGGGGGCAAGGGAATTGATTGTGTTAAAATTTTAAACTTTTTCGAATTGTTTTATGTGAAGTCCTCTTAATTTTGTAATGCTAATGGCTTGAGACAAATTTAAATAAATAATAAAAATAAATGCAAAAATAAAAGAGTAATGAAAAGAAGATTAGGCTCGATAATATATAGAGGTTTTCTTAGTGAATTAGTCCTCTCTTCCAGCTCCATGCTAGGGATTTAGTCGTCTATACTAGTTGTGTTCTACTGTATCAGATAAAAAATTGAGAGTACAATTTTTTGATGAATTTTCACTACTGAGTCTCCCTAGCTACTATATCTACCTACTCACTCAAATACAGTAATTAAACTCTCAATCTCTTAAACGAAGATAATCCAACAAATCAAAAGAGGATAGTATTGTTTCCTCTACATTTTCAAAGATTAATTTGAGAAGTAAAATTGAAGGCTTTGATGGAGATGTTTTCTTGCAATGTTCAACTTGAGATAGATAATAATGTTGTTATCTAACCAAGCTCTTCTTCTTTTATTTTTGAACTTCCAGCTGCAATGGTTGCTTCATGATGTTTTGGGACATTTTCTTGAAATTTGAAATTTGAAAATTTGAATTCAAAACCATTAAGAATCTAGAAAATTCATCCTAAAATATGTGCCTATTTTTCTTGTGATATTTTTAACAAGATATCCCATAAATCTTGCCAAGCCTTATCCTATAGTTGTATAAGTAACTTCCATGTTATTTGAATATGACATTTTGAAGATAATGTTAAAAATTTGTGATATATATCCACAAGATGTTCAAAAGTGTATGAAATGTTCAAAAATGATAAAGATAAGTCCAAAAACTATTTATACTTTTACATAGAGAATTCTAAAGGACAAAATTGAATAAAAGGTGGCAGCTTAAAATGGCAAAACAGAACATAAAGGCCGTCAATGTAGATCTAAAGGTCGATGGTGTAGGTCTTGAAGGCCAACGATATAGGTCTAAAGGCCAACGGCTTACACAATGCTGCTTCTTCCTCACTTTCTTGGATGACTCCCTCTTGATCAAATAAGTGTCTGTTATGTTGTCCGCATCATTCTCTCCTACCTAAGAAGAGCTCGATCCCGAGTTCTCTTTTGGATATAATGGAGAATCGTTGGGGTGGCATGGAAAAAGATCATCAATATTGAAGGTCTTAGATATGCCCATATTGTTAAGAAGACTCATCACGTATGCATTGTCATTGATTGTCTTCACAATCTGATAGGAACCATATTTCTTAGGCTGCAACTTATTGTACTTGCCCACTGGAAATTGCTTCTTCATCAAGAATACCATCACATGATCTCCTAACTCAAACAACTATTTCTTCCGATGTTTATCTGCTGCTTCCTTGTACTTGGCATTGGCTTCTTCAATTCTTTCCTTTACTTCAGTAATAGTAACTTGCTAGTGTTCACCCATGTTCTTGGCAGATATACTAATCTCAAGTGTCTTGGGCAACTTGATCAGATCTAGTGCATGTTGTGGTGGTTTGGTGTAGACTATAGAGAATGGTGATTTTTCTATGGTCCTATGAATAGTGCTATTGTAGGCGAGCTCTACTTGGACTATAGCCACATCCTAGAGTATTAGCTTTTCTCCACATATACTCTTGATTAAATTACCAAGAGTTTTGTTGGTCACCTTTGTTTGCCTAGTTATCTATGGGTGAGTTGTATTGTTGTAGTTTAGAGAGGATTCAAACATTTGCCACAAGATCCTTCAGAAGTGACTAAGAAACTTATTGTCTTTGTTTGAAGTTACAGACTTAAGAACTCCATGAAGGCGGACCACTTCTTTGAAGAACAACTTCATAATTACTTGCGCACCCGTAGTCTTCTGGTATGAAATAAAGTGAGCCATTTTTTAGAACTTATCAACAACAACAAACATTAAGTCAATACTTCGTTAGTTGTGAGGCAAACCTAATATGAAGTCCATAGATAGGTCCTCCCAAATATTTTTTGGAACTGGTAGTGGTGTGTATAATCCAATATTCTGGGACTGCCGCTTAGATATTTAACAAATATAGCATCTCTGCACAATTCTGTTGACATCCCACTTCAAATGTGGCCAATTAAACCTATCAGCTATTACTACTATATTTTGTCTCTCCTTAAGTGCCCTGCTAATCCTCCACCATGCAGATCTCTAAGTAACTTTTCTCTCATAGAAGATTTAGGGATACACAGTTTGTTCCCTTTCATCAAGTAACCTTCATGAATATGAAACTCACCATAAGGTTCTTTTGCAATGCATTTCTCCCAGATTTCCTTAAAGTCAGTGTCATCCTCATATAGCTCCTTCAAATGCTCAAATCCAATAACCTCATTGCTTATAGTCACTAGTAAATTAGCTCTTTTGCATAAAGCATCAGCTGCCTTGTTCTATACCCTAGATTTATGCTTCAATTTGAATGGAAACTTTTATAGGAACTAGATCGATCTAGCATGCATGTCTTTGCTAATTCAGGTCTAATTGCTCAGATGATTTAGAGTGCCACAGTTTGAGTATAGAATAAATTCCTTCCCAATCAAAAAAAGGTTCCTAGATCCTCAATGCTCTCATAATAAAGTAGAATTCCTTGTCACAATAGACCAACTTATCCTCTGGATTCACATAGTTTTTCACTCAAGAATGCTATTGGTCTCTTTTCCTTTGACAAACATAGCTCCAATTCTTACCCCACTAGCATCACAATCTACCTCAAATAATTTATCAAAATCAAGTAGTGTTAGTATAGGGATGCTACACAACGTCTCCATCAGCACTGCGAAACTAGCCTCAGCCTCTTCACCCAATTGAAACTTCCCTTTCTTTAGATACTCAGTTAATGGAGCAACAATAGTACTAAACTGACTGATAAAATTCATATAAAAACTGGTTAACCCCAAAAATCTCCTTAGCTCAGTTATAGTCTTTAGAACAGGCTACTCTCTAATAGTTTTTATCTTCTCGTCATCCAATGTAATCTCCTTACCACTAACTACAAACCTTAAGAATAACAACTTCTTAGACATGAAGGTACACTTCTTCAAAGTTACATATAATTTATTCTCTTTCAATACAGTCAATACACCTCTAAAATGTTCCACATGCTCCTTTTTAGATTTACTATAAATCATAATATACCATTACAAAATGACCAACGAAAGGTTTCAATACTTGATTCATGACACGTATAAAAGTGCTAGGTGTGTTGAAGAGACCACAAGGCATCATTAGCTATTTGTATAAGCCCTCTTTTCTGTTGAACATGGTCTTCCACTCGTCTTTAGGCTTGATTCTAATATGATGGTAGCTATTCCTTATGTCAACTTTGGAAAACACATTCGCCTTGCTTAATCTACTTAGCATGTCTTCCAATTAGGGTATTGGGAATTTACATCTAATAGTGATTTTATTGACAACCCTGCTGTCAATACACATCCTTTAACTGCTATCTTTCTTTAGGGTTAGTAATGTAGGTACAACACATGGACTCATACTCCCTGATTATCCCTTCTGCAACAACTCTTGTACTTTCTTCTACAAAAGTTCAGTCTCTTTAGTGCTCATCCTATAGTGTGGTAAGTTAGGTAAACTCGACCCTAGCACCGAATCAATTTGATGCTAGATGTCCTTCATAGGTGGTAGTCCTTCTGGTAAGTCTTTAGGCTTCATATCCCTAAACTCCTCCAATACTTACTTCACTACCCCTAGCATATCATCAATACTCTCTTTCTCTACTGTCATAAAAGAGAAAGAGTTTGTATACAGCCTTAGTCTCCTTTATGGCCTCCTCCATCTCTCTTTCTGAAGGAGTGATAGTTAGAAAATAGCATCCCTCTTCCTTGATAGTTTTGGGATGAGTTGTTATATTTAAGGGCAGTAGAGTACACTTCACACCCCTTTCTCTAACATGTACACATTCTCCTTTCCTAAATGTTGGGCATCCACGTCGTACTGCTAAGGCCTCTCAAGCAACAAATGACACGCATCCATGTCCACTATATCACAATAAACTTTGTTTTTATACTTACCTATTGAGAATGGTACTTTGCACCTTTCCTTCACATTAATCCTCTCAGCTACCTTAATCCATCTTATAGTGTATGGGTTAGGATGTTTTCCTACTGGTAGCTGCAACTACTTCACAACCTCCCTACCAATAATATTTTCACAGTTTTCACTATCAAATATTAAATCACATAACTTCCTATCTATTGTACACTTGACACGGAACAACTAGTGTCATTGGTGTCTTCCTCCTACTTAGGTGCCAAAATCAGCTCCCTAAGAACATATGTCTGCTTAATCTCCTCCTCTTCCTCATCATAGTACTCATCTTCCCTATCAGGTTCACAACAGATCTCTTCATCTCTCTCAACAATATTCAAACGTTTTTGGTTAGGACATTCGTTTAGCCGGTGCCCTGGCTGGTTACAACAGTAACACTTTCCTAAAATAAGCTTTGCATATGGATTGTTTTACTTCTAAACATCCTTAACCTCTATAGTTTTCTTGCTCACAGCCTTATCCTCTCTTTTCTTATTACTCCTAATTTGCTTCTCCTCAACATTCTTATTTTTTTTTCTGCTACAGTTTTGCTACTGCTTGACCCTTTAACTCCATATTTTTACTGCTCTCCTCAAATATGGTATTCCTCTCCTGTCACATCATCTCAACCCTTAGGGCCAATTTTTAGCCTTATTCAAAGTTTGAAGAACATGGACTCCGATTTTATCTTGGATTTGCATCTTTATGCCATCTACACATCATGCCACTTATAGTGTGCCACTCTTTCTTAGATCATTCCACTTTGCTTGTATAATGAATTCAACTATGTAATCATGAATTAAACGTTACCCTTGGTTACAACACTGATATTGTTGGAATATAATTTGCTCGTAATTAGGTGGTAAGAAATCCCTCTGTAGCAATTGTTCCATACGGAACCATGTCTGCACAAGCTATCTACCCTCACGGTACCTCCTATTTTGAAGCCTCTCTCTTCAAGCTTATGCACTACCTTTCAATTAGCATGCTACCAATTTCACTCTCCTTTCCTTAGGGATCTCCATATATTCAAAGAATCTATCCATATTAGCAAGCCAATCTAAGAATTCTTTGATATTGAGATTGCCATTAAAGTTGGAAATATCAACTTTTAGGCGAAAATTGCTACCGTTTCCTTGATCATACCCATAATAGCCCCTTTGGTATCCACCACCACCACCATCACCTCTCCCTCACAGTTGCCTTTCTTCATTTAAAATAGCATCTTCCTCATCAATATTCTAAAATCTTCGATTTGTAGCTACAATTTGATTGAGCAGATCACCGTAAGCATCTCTTGCTCTTGGTTGTCTCCCTCCAACATCCTTGTCCCTATTGGTATTAGGTTCCATTACCATCAGATCCTCAAATACTATTCTAAACGTTGGATTCTCTAATCTATGATGTCTAATATCGCTCTTTGAGCATGTGACTCAGCTCTCAGGGCTTCCATGTCTCGAACAACATTGAAGATGTGACTGCCTTCTAAGTTGTCATATCCTGATGTTTCCACAAGAAGTTTTCCCTCTCTGATACCACTCTGACTTAGTGAGTAAGCATATAAATAAACAAGAACGCTCATTGAATGTTTTAAAACACACTCAATTGCAAAAACATGTAATCTCAAGAGAAAACTCTCTCAATTAGGATTTCAAAAGCATATGAAATGTTCCAAAATGATAAAGATAAGCCAAAAGGTTATTTACACTTTTACATAGCGATTTCTAAAGGGCAAAATTAAATAAAAGCTAGTGGCTTAAAATGGCGAAACAAACCATAAAGATCGGAAGTGTAAATCTAAAGGCTAGTGGTGTATGTCTTGAAGGTTGGTGGTGGAGGTCTAAATGTTGGTGGCTTACACAATGCTACTTCTTCCTCACTATCTTAGATGATTCCCTCTAGATAAAATAAGTTTCTGTTTTGCCGTTCGCATCAATATTGCATAAAGATAAGCCTTCAAATATATGATTGTTGAAGTATCCATGAATTGAGGAAGCTCTATCTTTATCTATTTCTTTTAAATAATTCATCCTTATATGCTCATCTTCCTTGTAAATCCTTAATAAAATATCCCAAAATCAACTTGATAATTTTAACAAATCAAATCAAGTGATATCCTCAAGATTTAACTGAGCAAACTTTGATGAATATTATATTTGATCTTCACAAAATAATCTCCATGATATTTTAATCAAACTTTCATGGAGCACATCAAGCATATTACCCAAATATGTATGATAAGTGGGGTTGGGTCTTCAAATTCGACAAAAATCTAAACTTTCTTATTTTTTTTAACTTTTATGTAATTTTGGAAAATTTCATGACAACATTGTATGAAAGTTTTGATCTAACTTCTGCTTCCATTTAGCATCTTCTATCTTCAAATGCTAAACTTCTGAAGTAACTTTTGATAACTATATTAGTTAATTCATTTTCTTCCAATGAGACTTCGAAAATATTTTCTTGAAAAGTTTGCTAACTTATATAACTTCTTCCAAAACTTTCATCATTCTTTAGACGATCCTTATAACCACTTTTATCATCACCAAGAAATCTTGACAAAACTTCTATTAAATTATGTTGCTTATGTTTTCATGTTTCATAAGTTCTAAACTAACTTCTGTCACATAACTTCTGCTAAATTAAATTTTTTTATATTCTTAATTAACTTAAACCTATACTCATTAAAAATTACATTTTATAATCTTAATCTTTTTGTTACCATCAAAACTATATTATAAGAGAACTCAACATAATGGGGTCATGCTAGTAATAGATCGCTACCTTGCCTTTGTTGGTGGGTAGCCCAACACACCAACAATGGTAAATCATCACCCATAACCCCACCATCTTTATTGTGGATCTATTAATAGTTGACATATGTTAAGAGGATAAAAAAAGTTTGATGGAACTGATGAAAGTTCCTTTTGCAAAATTTTAAAAGATAAGACTTAAATAAGGAAAAAAAAAGGTTAAGGATTCACATAGAAAATTAGGTAAGTGTTGAAGATTAAATGTTTATCTTTACCTATATCTATTATATTAAAGAACAAGAGTCCTATTTGGCCTCTTATATAGTATTAATAATGTCATGCCCCGAGGGTACCCTAGTAGTAATAAACAAGTTACACTTGAATATTATCACTAGATTACCTTCAAAGAATGACAGGTTTTCAAAACAACAGGATCTTTTAAGTTGCTTGATAAGAGATAACAAATATATGAGAGAAATGATTTAGTGAATAACCATTACAAACTATTACAAACCATATATCTCCGTTGAAGTATACAACTAAATAATCTACTATAATAGTACATAACCATCAACTAAAATAGATCTGTAGACATCTAGCTTCAAAGCCCTTACTGGAGCCATATTCCTGGATATAACTAACCAGGGACGTAATGTGAACCTGAAAAGACTGTAGGAGTATGAGCGAAACCACAGCTCAGTGAATAATCAGACATACCATATATCACACAAGTCATTAACAAATCATATGCTATGCAAGCACTCAACCATATGCACATATACAAGTTTGGATGATCTAGAATCCAAACAGGAAAAAGATTTACGCCCTCTTTTTAATGGGTTGAAGAACAAAAACTCAATGACCCACCTGCCCAGGAGAGACTAAGTACACAGGAGAATCAACGATTTCTCGTTTTAATGTTATCACTTTGAATATAGTGGCTTCCACAAACCATCTCCTGCAATCCCCTTAGAAACTCCCTAAGTATTAATCATTTCAAAGCGATTCTATAGGCGACGTTCTTCGGTGCCTTTTAGTTCCTCATAGGACCGCCAGACCAAAGAGAACCTTGGAAGACTCACACATTGGATCAACCAAGCAAAAACAGAGATCCGAAATATTAATACGTAGCAGGCTGTCACAACCATATATGCAATAATGCAGTTCGTGCAATGCATGTCCATATTGTTTGGTTAAGTCCATAATTCTTAATCAAATTCAGGATGACCATACATTACACACAATCATCAATATACTACTGCACAACACCAACCATTGCGTTATCGCTTGTATAAAGATATTTTAGCAATCATACAATCAGATCATATCATAATTTCAACAAACACTCATTGGTTTATCTTGCATTACATATTCGACTATTTACAACCACAACCAGTACAATATGACTGAATTGCTCACTTGCTCATACCGACTCAGTCGTATTAGTCCACTGGTAGATCTTCTAATGAGTCAAATTCACCTATTTAAAATAAAATATTCATCAATATCATCTAGCTAAATCCCTATATGTGATTAGTGTCCTAGACTCAACATTAATACTTAGTATCGTCGTGTTTTTCTTGTTTAATCTCACATAATTGTTCGGTTATTTTTATAAGTCATATTACTCAGGAAATTAACTTATTTCAATTTCCATTCTTATATATTTTATCTTGTTAAAACAAATATTAGACTAATATTACTCTAAATATTTTCTTAGTTGTAGGGTTTCAAAAGTTAATAGATAATAATTCTAAATAGACTTAAATACTTGTATTATAATCACTATCTAATACATATTTATATAACATACATATATACATACTTAGTAGATATAATATATATAAAAATATTAAATTCTATTTAGGTCAGAAAAGCTTTCGTTGGAAAATTTTTGCTGTAAGCCGGCTCAAGGCCGCCGGCCTAAATCTCCAGATGCCGGTGTAAATCATTTTGAAGAGAAAAATTTCATATGAAAAGCACCGGTGTTGAAGGCCGCCAGCTTTCAACGTACGCCGGCCTTACGCCTGTAAACCCCTGTTTTCTAAGCCCTAAACCTTAAGCCGGAAAGTCTACCGGAGACCTTAGTCAACGGATCTTGAGTAAAACCCTACAGTTTAGATCCGAAAACCCGAGTTCGTAAATCGAGGAGTCGAAAAATAATTAAAGTGTTTAGAATAGTCCGTAATAATATTTGATTATTAAAAATATCAGATGGTTCAATTTCGGCTTATTTCGAACCCGTTTGGATACTGCTTTGGAAAGCGTGTCCCGGGGCTCGGAAAATTAAAAATATATCTTTAATATTTTTAGACTCGTATTTTTATAAGGATTTCAAAAATATCAAGTTTAGAATTTTTCGGATTCTAAAAATATCAGTTATAGCTCATATAAGCTTATTTTACTCTTACCGGTAACTTAATTGTTAAATTTCTAAAAATAATTTAATTGATTATTTTATTTAAATCATAAAAATTCTGCTACTTAATAAAAATATTTTTCTTAATTTATTTATAATTTTCTTATTCAAAAAGCCACTTTATCAACCCATACCTCAAGTACACATACATTATCATTACTACACATTATTATGTCTTCTTTTGCTTTTTCTTACACTCCTCTTCCCAAAATTGCAGCTGCCCATTCCCCATAAAATTAGCCACTTTTCATTATTTTTAATCAATTATTTGATATTTTAAAAGTCTTTTAGTTACAAATGGATGCAACTTGTTACACTTTCAAAATACAAGTTAAAATCAAACAAACCACCCCTACACACACTCAAAATCACGCCAGCCCCCTCTCCTTGCAGCTGATGGTTTTATTTTTTTTAAATTATTTAACACACTTAACTCTCTATTTAAACATCTTATTCTCTCTCTCTTTCATCTTTACAAACCCTATATTTTTCCTCTCTCTTTTTCCCTCTCTTTTCTCTTCTTCTTGCTTGTCTTCTCAAACAAGCTGCCCCATTTCTTTCCTTCCACATATATTTCTTGCAATTATTTGAGGTAATCTTTCTTTTTGCTCTTATAAGATGTTCTAGGATGATACCATGGATGTTTCATGCATCAAAGGACATTCCACAAGCTTAAAAGGCTATGGATGATGATGCCAAGAAGTGAAACACTCCTCTAGATGATGATCTCTTTTGTTCTTAGTATTTTTGTTATATGGAAGGCTTGTTTATCTTCTTGTTTATGTGATACTTGTAGATCTAGAGTTTTATCAAGCTTTAGTTATGTTTATGTGTAGATCTAGAGTTCAAGGCTTACTACTAAGTTTTTCTTATGCTTTCATGGATATATATTGAGTAGATCTTAGATTCAAGTTGGAATGAAAAGAAAAATTCGTAACTTGTCAATGCCCTATTTTAAAAACCCTCTTTCAAGTCTTAAAATGGAAGCTTTTGTTAAGAAAATGAAGGTTTGATGGATGTATATCATCAAGGCTTCATCTTACAAGAATCAAAGTTGATTTTCAAAGTTTATTTTCAAAAACAAAAATTGTATTTTCGGATCAAGACAAAGATCCAAAATAAAAACATGTTTTTCAACTCACAAATGAGGATTTTATTCAAGAAATGAAGGGTTCTTAGGATATAATATGTAATGGGTTGTTTTTCATGAGTTTTGATGAATTTTCTCAAGAGATATGTCCAAAATAAATTTATGAAAATTCGGATCAAGACCAAGACCTATTTTTGAACCCATCATTCAACTTTAAAATGAAGATTTAGACAAAAATATAAGAGGCTCTTGATATAGATATCTTAAGGAATGATTTTCATAAGTTTGAATGGTTTTCCTAAAAGTATTGCATAAATCAAGTGCTTTGTAGAAGACAATATTTAGGTCTTGTTTTCATTGTAATTTCAAAGTGGAAATTCGTAATTATGAGAGACCAATTTTGAAAACCTTCTTTTTGATCTCAAAACAAGTATTTTATATTGAAAATGGAATGCTTTGATGATACATAATATAGGAAAAATTATTTTCATTGAACTAAGTAAGTTTTAGTAAAGGAATTACTCAAAACAAACAATGAGTTTCAACTTGTAAATTTCGGTTTTATGAAATGGATTCTTAGAAGTTTCATTTGAACTTTATGTTTGGTATTAGATAAGTGTGTAATCTCTTAATTTTGTTTTGAGGATCCCTTGCAAGCTTAGGACTAAAATAAATTGGCCTAAGTAGTTAAATAGAGTAGATATGGAAATTTTTCACAAAGGCTCAAAATCTGGAATTTTCAACCCTACTGTACAGTAGTTTCCGACCCTAAATGACCTTAAATGTTTGAATTAACTTTAGAAATGGATAGCTCTTTCGAAGTAGGTATAAATCGGTATATTATAAGCTAAATTCCGAGTTAAAATGAGTTAGATATGACCTTTTTAAGTTAAGGATTCAACCTAGACGGAAATTGACGAACTTAGTAAATAAAATTGTTAAGTTTAATAGAACTTCATAAGAGTACTCATTGAGGGTATTCTTTGTACCTAGGTGAATTGGAGGACGGGTTACCACTTCCCGAGGACTATTACGACTAGTGGATTTTCACTACATGGACAAGTGAGTTCATTTCTCAATTAATTATGCTCTTGGATGTGCTTGTAGTAGTAGTGGCATTAGACTTAGGAAAAGATAAAATTGTGATTGAATGGTGATCTAAACTTGCATGAATGAACGATAAGTATATCGAGGCAAGCTTTGTTGCAATAATCTTGTATGAGCTAGTATAGATTTGGAATGTCTGAAATTGTATGGTCACTTTTAAATTATCTAATATACCATGATTATATGAATAATTGTACATGCATATCACGTAGTGAGTCATATCATTGTCGAGTATGCCTTTGGTGGGACAAAGGTGTATTTGGGAGGCAGCGGGTCTTTAATGAAGGGGACTAGGGTTGCATGACTTATGGACCACCCCATTCGAATAATGAAACTATGGTTGCATGACTTATGGACCAACATTAAAAATTGTGGTTGCATGTCATCTTATGGACCACCCCACTAAGATTGGGACTATGGTTGCATGTCTTATGGACCAACTTTGGAATTGTAGTTGCATGACTTATGAACTACCCCAAACCCCGAATGGAGGGCGTAAATTCATTCACTTATGACTACCGAAAGTCATATGCTTGTTTGCTCATATGCTTGTGCATTCATATGGTTGCTTAATTATAACTTGCTTGTATGGATATTTTAGCTTGGTCGGATGTTACTTGAAGAAAATGAATCTCACTAAGCATTAGCTTATACCCCAACAGTTTTTGCAGCGTTCCTATTTTGGATGTTCCGAGAGGACATTTTGTGCAGGTTTATCATATGGAATTAAAGAGCTTTTGAGGAAGTCGGGACCTAGTGTAGGCGTGGACTTCTAGGAAAATCTCTTTAATGTGAATTCATATATGTGTAATTGGAGCTAGACGATGTAGACTCCTATTATTTTGGCGGGGGTATGCCCCCATGGCTTTTGTAAAGTTTAACTATTTATCTTGTTGTGATTTATATTCTTAATGCAATGTATGCTTTCTCAAGACTACTCGAATCAAAGTGTGATCCTAAAAGTTGTGTGAGTACACCTTACACACGATATGTAAACTCATGGGATGACTAAGGTTGTCATACGTAAGTTTAAATATCGGGTGTGGTGGACTGTCGCGTTTAGGGTACCCTTTGGGGCGTGACAACGCCACCGGCGTAGATCTCCAGGTAGCCGGCTTACGTTGATGTTTTACGTGAAAATTATTTTACGTAGCCTCTGTTTGAGTGTAAGCCGCCTGTAAGCCGCCGGCCTATCCATGTAAGCCGCCAGCGTACATCGTTTACACTGCCGGCCTTGAGGCAGCGTTGCACTGTTCATCATCTTCCTCCTCGGTTCGATTCTTTTTCTTTGATTTTTACACGTTAGAAACTTACTTAAACTACTTCTAAGAGTTTATACATCATATATAAGGATATATAACAACTTTTAACACGTTTAAACACATAAATATATAGGTTTCGATTTTGTGAAAGTAAAACTAGGGTTTTGAAGTTTTACCTCGTTGGAGCTCTTTGAGTGCAATCCGAAGCTTGTGTTTGTGTTTAATAAGTTCCTAAGATAATTTTAAGTCAGATACAAAGCTTAGATTTGGACAAAAATAACTTGAGTTACCTCAACTTACCTTTGAGCTCGTTTTTGAGGGTTTTTGGCTTTATTTTTCCTTTGATCCGAGTTTAGGTGTTATGATCCGTTTGTTCTTCGTTTTCAGTTCGTTTTGGTTGATGTTTAGGAATATTTTCGGACTGGAAGATGTTGAGAAATTATGGGTTTGTTTGCTTTTCCATTATGGTTATTAAACTCATATATATAGAAGAGAGAAGGAGAGGTTGCGGCTGTTTCTCCTTCGTTTTCCTCCGAATTTCATCCTCCTTAAGCTGTTATTTTCACAGCATTAAATGTTGATATGAGTTGTCAACAATTGATTGGTTTGGTAGTTGTTTTTGTTGACAAATTTGGTTCAATTATTGAGAAGTTTCGGCTCCTTCTTCCTCTTTGCATCTCCACCGAAATCCAACCAAGATTCATACATATATATATATATAATATTAGTCTATTTATTTAATTAAATTTTTGAGTTAATTATACGAGTTATACGGTTATAGATTAGCTAATATTTGAAAGTTTTCGTACAAAAATATGTGTATAAAGTTATATGAAACACTTATAATTTCAAATAATACAAATTGAAGTTATATATATACGTAGTTAATTATTCGTATAATTTTATCTCCCGCGATTTAGATTTCTTAAGCTCATTAGGTCAATTTTTGTTTCAGGCTCGGATAGCTTAAGAAAACTTGGTTTAGAACAATAGCGTGATCTAATTATTTGTTTGGAGGTTAGATTTTGAGTTATTCATCAGTTTATATTTTCGTTGTGTATTTAAAATCTTAACGGTTCATTTCTGGATCATCGTTTTCTGTTTAGGAGCATAAATAGTTATTTATGCAGTATTGGGCTTAATACAGAAACTAAACTATATTTATATCTCTAGTTTTGATACTGAACATAAATTCTTATTAGTAGCTTTTAAATTTAACTAGGGATCCCAAAATTAGGGTTTAAGTCTAAATATGAACTCATTACTATTCGTTATCTAGTCTTGAATCATTATCTAGATCAAAACAATCATTTAATCTTTATATTCACATTTTCTATTTAGATCTATTAGTATACTAGGTTTCGGGTCTAGATATTAGATCATATCTTGAATTAGTTATTCAAGACACAAGATCTCGTTTTCGGTATTAACTAGGGTTAAAGAATCTCTTTATTCGATTCCTAAATCCTTCATTTATCCAAAATCTAAATATTAACCTATTGTTAGACTTCACTCAGAATCTAAATCTATTATCTAGTTTATACAATCTATTATAAATCAGGTACTAAGGTAAAAATTTTCCGGGGTTTACAAATAATTTGAATTTAATTATACTGATAAACAATAAATTCACATTAAAAATAAATTGCATTATGTTATTAGCTATGGAAGTTTACTCCTCCCTCCATAAAAATCTTATTTTACCAACCTTTTGCTTGATATATTTCAGAAAATCCTCCTATTATAAAATTAACTTTCTCATTCTATTTTAAATAACAACACGTAATTCCCATAATTCTTCATGTTTTTATCGTTTCAACATTCTTTACTTTATTTATTTTTTTATATATGACATGGGTGTACGTCCAACTAATAAGTAATAAAAAAGGGGGTCTGATATTCAAAATTTTTCTATTGCCCTAGTGTTACAAGCTAAGTGATGATTATTAGATTATTGATAGGTCTATGAAATTATTTTCTCTAGTTTTAGTCGTACATGGGTATCCAATCTTATATACCCTCTTCTATAGGAAACCTAACGCACCTTGAATACTTTGAGTAAATATTTTATGAAATGTTACTCGATGTTACCTGTCGTATAAGGTTTCATATTGGTTAGTTATATCTAACTCTCTTAAGGCTAAACACATGTGTGATTAATGTGTTTCATATTTTCACTTCTTTTGGCCATAATGTCTTTCCAAATATGACACTTTACTAAGTTAGTAAACTTAAGGAAATTGTCAAGAAAAACATAAATTGTGCATATAATGAAGTAAGTATGCCCATATTTTTACACACTGTATATGGGAAGCTAAACTAGGTTAATATAAAATAGCATCAATCCTAATTGCAAAATGCAAAAAGAAATTTGCCAATTGTGACATCATGTAATGCCCTGGAACTCGCTACCAAGATATTGTTAGCTTTGGCCACATGCTGCATAGCTTTGCCCTTTTGGTACAAGTACTTCCCAAAAGGTTACCCATCCTAGATTGCTCTACATAGAGCATATTTGACTTTAGAGCTTCTTTAAACTCTAAGCCATTACACCAAAAGGCACCTTTATGATTAGCGTTTCATCATCTCTATTTGAAGGGTGACACATACTCCACCACTTATAGAACTGACGTCCTCATTAGTTTTGTTACACAGGTTTAGAACCATACCAGATAGTCTACTTTTGATTAATGAGCTACTTGATAGTATCTATAATGTTCTGCAACTCCACCCACCGAGGAATTATCCGCTCTGGCTACATGCCATACGATTTTATCCTTTTGATGCCAAAAGTACCCAAGGGGTCACCCATCCTAGGATTGCTCTACACAAAGCATACTTAACTTTAAAGTTCCGACGAACTCCAAGCCATTATACCAAAGGCGCCTTAGTAATTAGAGTTCACTATCTATATTTAAGGAGTATCATACATCATCATCCTTTGTCCTAAGAGTAGCATATAGATAGCTCGATTCTCTTAATAATTATTTCTTGATAATGACAGATAGACAGATAGGCACACCCACACATACATATATATATATATATATTCATCTTCACAAACCACAAGAATCAATTCAAGGTAGAAAAGAGAATTCCACTATTTCAAGACATGATTATGTCATGGACCTTTACAGATGGGCAAAATTCATGAGGTTCATTCCTGGATGTTCTAAAAGACTCCAAAAGTTCCAAAAATGTCTAGATACATTGTATTATAGTTAGTAGGGTAGGTGAATGTATCTACCACCGGTTGGTAGGATTTAATTGTAATCATTAGATCCGGTAAATCTTGGCCATCTATTTCAAGAGGCCACTTGTATATATTAAGGTGACCCACTCAGTTGTAAATTCATCTAGACACTAAGTGAATACATTTATATAAATAATTTCTCTCTTTAAATTCTTGTGTGGGATCTTTAGGCTGAACTTAGCCTCTTAGTGTAGGATTAGAGTGCTAAGTGCCACATGGGTTCATTCAAAAATCCTAAACCCGTGATAAGTGGTATTAGATTAAGGGTTGGTGGAGAAAATGTTGTCTGGAAATGACAACAACACCTCTGTAGTGGAGGAGGTAAATGAGCAAGAGGAGCACAAATGACCAAACAAAGAGCTTGGATTAGAGACATGCTAAATGCTTTGAATGCTTGAATGGAGAGAGCTAAGTTAAGCATTGCTGAAAGGAAGGAAAGGCTTGATGAGATGGATAGCTTGAAGGAGGAAATTGAGGGAGACCTACGTGGCCAATTTGAAGGAACTATCAATAAGGCAATAGGAAATCTCATAGCTCGAGCTTGGGCCATCGAAGAGAATGAAGAACTCCTTGAAGATAGGATCAAGACACTAAAAAATAAGGAAGGTGCTTATGAGGCATGGACTAATGCTGCAATTTCTACCTTACATCAAGAGATGAAGAAAATCAGGGCTTAGTTGACGGCTTGTAGAGTGACAATGGCTAATGGGGTAACAATCTAACTGATGCATAAGGTGGATGTGCCCAACCCTGAATACTTCAAGGAAGTTAGATCGGCTCGAAAAGTGGACAATTTCCTTTAGGGACTTGAGCAATATTTCAATGCAATTGGGTCGATGGGTGACATAAGCAAGGTATGTATTGTTGCTATGTATTTGAAAGACTTTGCATTGGTTTAGTGGCATTTGAGGGAAAATGATATCACCACATGGGTGGATTTTGTCTAAGAGTTTAAGGCGCAATGCTTCCCTCATAATGTTCCTAATGAGGTAGAAATTAAACTGCAAACTTAACTCAAAAAGGAGATGTAAAGCAATATGTGTAGGAATTCTCTGAGTTGATGTTGGAGATACCAAATTTGAGTCCCAACGATGCTCTTGTTATGTTCCTTTATGGGCTCAAACCATAGGCGGTATTAGAGCTGGAACGAAGAGGAGTATGAGACATTTCTAAAGCCATGGCTATTACCAAAAGTTTGATTGAATTCAGGAAGATATATTCTAGGCCTCCCATGGGAAGAGGAAAGAGTGGCACAGAAAATGAAAAGGGTAGTAGTTCCTCTAAAGCAAAGTGTAGGATAGAAGAAAGAAATGGAGAAAGAAGAAAGCCTCAAGAATTGAACTGCTATTTTTGTAGTAAGCCACATCATGCTTGAGAATGCCTAAAAAGAGAAAAATGGGTAGCCATGATGGCAGCTAGTAGTTTAGAGGATGAAGGAGAAGCTAAATTAGGCTCATTGCAGGTCTTAAGTGCCATGAATGGACAAACAATTGAGAAGTGCAAAGGGTTAATGTACACCAAGGTACAAGTTACTGGTAAGAAATAAAATGCCCTAATTGATACTAATGCTTCCCATCTTTTCATTTTGGAATTAGTAGTAGCTAAGCTAAAGTTGCTAATAGAGAAAAATAAGACCTGGCTAAAGACTATCAATTCTCAAGAAGTCCCTACAGTTGGTTTAGCAAGAGGAGTTGATCTACAGATTGGTGGTTGGAAAGGAAAGGAGTCCATTGAGGTAGTACCCTTTGATGATTTTGAGTTTATGATAGGGATAAAATTCCTTGATGAAATTGACGCTCTTATTATTCCTCGAGTCAATTGTCTATGTGTGATGGATGGCAAGTCTCAATGTGTGATTCTTGTAACGAGGAAGGCAGGAGAAGCGACTAAGTTCCTATCAGCAATGCAGCTTACAAAGGGGCTAAAGAGGAATGAGATGACCTATCTAGCAGCTATGAAAGATAGAGAACTAAGTAAGGAGCCTCAATCCCTAACATAGTAGGGAAGTTATTAGAAGAGTTCAAGGATGTAATGAAACTCGAATTACCAAGGAAACTTCCCTTAAGGAAGGAAGTGGACCATCGAATCGAGTTAAAACAGGAGTGAAACCTCTTACAGCAGTGCCATATCAAACGTCTCCTCTAGAATTGGAGGAATTGAGATGCCAACTTAAAGAGTTGTTGGAAGCTAGATATATCAAGCCTTAAAAGCTCCCTTTAGAGCCTTAATGCTATTCTAAAAGAAGCAGGATGGCTCTCTTCGGCTATGTATCGACTACCAAGCACCAAACAAGGTAATAATGAAAAATAAGTATCCGATACCATTGGTAGTGGATCTTTTCGATAGGTTGGGAGGAGCTCGATATTTCTCCAAGCTGGACAAGTCAAGGTTATAGAAGGTGATGAGCTCAAAACACATGTGTCAGAGGTATGGTGCTTTTGAGTTCCTTGTAATGCCCTTTGGACTCACAAATTCTCCTACTACTTCCTGTACACTTATGAATAGAGTCATGGCTCCATTCCTTGATTAATTTATGGTAGTATACCTTGATGAAATAGTAGTCTACAGTAACTCCCTAAAGGAACACGTGAATTACCTTCTGGTAGTATTCTAGGTGTTACATGAGAATGAGTTGTATGTTAAAAGGGAGAAATGTGCATTTGCCCAAGAGGAAGTGGTGTTCCTAGGCATGTGATTAGGCGAGGAAAGATATGGATGCATAGTAGGAAGGCATGTGCGATATAGGAGTAGAAAGAACTTACTAAGCCCATAGAGATGAGGTTGTTTTTAGGTCTAGTGAATTATTATAGACACTTCATTTAGGGGCACTCAAAGATGGCTACCCTCTTAATAGATCTCCTAAAGAAAAATGCCCCCTAGTTTTGGGGTCTGAAATGTCACGAAGCCTTTGATACTTTAAAAAGAGTTTTGTAAAGAAACCAATCTTGGCACTTCGTGACTTTATGAAGCCCTTTGAGGTATATATTGAGGCTAGTGACTTTGCTATCGGAATTGTCTTAATGCAAGATGAACATTCGGTAGCCTTTTTAAGCTAAAAGCTGAATGAGATAGAAAGAACGTATGTGGTGCATGAGAAAGAGATGGAATTGCCTACGAGTTTGGATACACTACTTGCTTGGCAGGAAATTCATAGTCAAGATGGATAACATTGCTACAAGCTATTTTCAGGCACAGAAGAACCTCTCACAAAAGCAAGCTCGATGGTAAGTTTTCTTGATAGAATATGACTTTGACTTAGAATATAAGTCAAGAAGGATGAATGTGGTTGCAGATGCCTTGAGCCAAAGAGCAGAGTTAGTTACCATTAGTAGACCAGAAAGTGATCTAATTGATAGAATCCATGTTGCTATGGAGGAAGACGAGATGGCAAAAGCTTTACTTAATCAGTGTAGAGAAGGGAAGACTCGAAGGTTTTCAGAAAAAGGTGGACTTATTTACAACAAAGGCAAAGAGTGTATGTACCTTGCTCATCAACACTATGAAAGGAGATACTAAAGGAGTGTCATGACTCCAAGTGGGTTGGACATCTTGGTATACATCATGCCCAAGCACTAGTTTAGGAAAAGTACTTTTGGCCACACTAGCAAGAGGATGTGGAGAATTATGTTAGAACCTATCTTGTTTGTCAGCAATATAAAGTAGAATACAGAGTACAACTAGGATTTTTGAAGCCCCTCCCAATTTTAGAACAACCAAGGGAGAGTGTTTCTATGGGTTTTATTGTTAGTTTACCAAGGTTGGAGGGATACAACACAATAATGGTCATGGTTGACTGATTCTCTAAGTATACTACCTTCATCTTAGCAACTAAGGAGTGCCCAGCTGACTAAGCAGCTTGATTATTCTTAAAGCATATGGTGAAGTATTAGGGCCTTCCAAAGAACATTGTGAGTGATCGAGATGGATGATTCATAGGCAAGTTTTGCAAGGAATTATTTAAATTATTGGGGTCAAATTGAACTTTTCAACTATCTTCACCCTCCGACAGACGGGCAAACAGAGTAGGTCAATGTAAAAATGGAACTCTATTTAAGCCATTTTGTGGAGCTAATCAACAAGACTGGGCCAAGCTATTAGATGAGGCACAGTTCTCTTTCAACTTGTAGAAAAATGAATCGATAGGTTAAAGCCCATTTAAGATTGTTTTAAGAAAGCAACCTTTGACTCCTAATACCATTGCCTCGGGGTATAAAGGAATTAACCCACCTGCATGCAGGTTTGCTAGAGAATGGCAGGAGAATCAAGACTTAGCTCGGGCACATTTGAGTAAAGCTATCAAAAGAATGAAGAAGTTTGCTGACAAGAAGAAAAGACTTGTAGAATATCAAGTGTGAGACCAGGTCCTCATCAAGTTATACTTTATTCAAAGGACTAAGGATCAACTCCATAAAGAATTGACGTGAAGGTATCAGGGGCATTTCATAGTGGTAAAATAAGTGGGCCGAGTCACCTACAAGCTAGACTTACCCCCAAGACTCAAGTTTCATGTCTTCCATGTGAGTATGCTCAAGCCGTATTATGAAAAAAAAGAAGATCCGGAAAGGATGGTATCCCATCAAGTTCCAATTGGCATTAGGAGTTCCTATGATAAAGAAGTAGAAAGGATCATAGCTGGCAGGTATGATTGATATTGAGGCCAAAAGCCTAAACACAAATACATGACCATTTAGAAAGGATTACTAGAGATTGAAGCAAGTTAGGAACTAGTAGGCACTGTGGCAATTTGAAGACCTCATCAATAGATTCCATGAAGAGGATGCAACGAGGTCGTTGCTAAATTGAGTGGAGGAAAATGTCATGGACCTTTACAGATGGGCAAAATTCATGAGGTTCATTCCTATAAGGTCTAGAAGACTCCGGAAGTCCAAAAATGTCCAGATACATTGTATTGTAGTTGGTATGGTAAGTGAATGTATCTACCACCGGTTGGTAGGATTTAATTGTACCCATTAGATCAATTAAATCTTGGCCATCTATTTTGAGAGGCCACTTGTATATATTGGGGTGACCCCCTCAATTGTAAATCCATCCAAACATTGAGTGCATACAGTTACATACAAAGTTTCTCTCTCTACTTTCTCTCTTTAAGTTCTTATGTGGGATCTTTAGGTTGAACTTAGCCTCTTAGTATGGGATTAGAGCACTAAGTGCCACATGAGTTCATTCCAAAATTCTGAGCCCATGACAATTACACATTTCTAGAAAAACTAAGTACATGAAAAGTTGAACCAAAAATTATTTACTCTGATTAATAATATGTGTATTTGAAAAAAAAAAAGATTGTTAATACATTTTTTTTAAACACTCATAATCATGGCTAATGTTATTAATTTACACGTGCACTAATTTTTATTTAGTCACTAGATTTGTTGATATAATATATGGTTGATGTAATTTTGAAGCACATATGCGTTTTTTAGGAATATTATTAAGGTATATAAAGTTAACTAGATTAGTCTAGTGCCTTTAATTAAAACTTAGGTTACATGTTTGAGATCATAACCTCTATATTAAACAAAACAAGGACAAAAGTTCGCTTAGTACATACATCATGATACTTGCTTATGTAAAATAGGACTTCTTAAACAATGTTTGGATGAGACAACAATTATGACTATCGAATCCATTCCTTTCACTATAGTAGACCAAATTGACTTTATTGAATGGTCTCACCATCAGCAAGGGATATACGTACTACAAAATTAATTTACTATTAAATTAGGCAACAATTGCGGCAATATAATCATTCAAAACCCTCAATGTCTAATACAATATATCAAAGGAGTAGTGGAAGAAGTATGAAACTTTGATACATTATCTAAAAGAAAGCACTTCTTATGGAGTATAAGGAGCCGACTTTGCAAATGTACTCTTTTTGTGAACATGTTGATACTATAAAGCATGCATTAATGACTTCTATGTGGCTAAAGGAGTATGGTTTGTGGCATAGAAGTGAAGGTAGATTATGTAGGAATACAATCACTTGTTTTGATGGATTGGTTTGATGGTATGATCACCTAGTAGTCAAGATAAGGAGCAAAGGGAAAAGACGGAAAGACACATTGTGTGCGCTAGCAGGGATGTTTGGAAGTTCAAAAGTAGTGCGCTTTGTAATTTGAAGAGTTTGTTACCAAAGATAGACCGTCATGTTGATTAGAGTTTTCTTGAAGGGGTGACATGATAAAAGAACAAAGAAAACCATTGTGATCTTGAATATGAGTGTTTATTGGTGTCAAGAGAGCCGTTTTAGCAATATCCAAACAACATGGATCTCAAAGCAAACATGGTCATGGATGGAGCTTGGGAAGAGGGCAATAATCGTGCAATAAGTGGATGTGTTGTTGCTAAAGATTATTTAAAGGAGAATGATTACTTATCCTTTGCTTTTGTTGAAAGATGAAAAATATAAAAAGTCTCACATGAAACAGTTGGGGACTAATTAACTAAAATATAAGAAGTAAGGTAACAATTGTGGATTGTCTTAGGCCTTAGGCATTTTAAACGCAAAGCTAACTTCTACTATTAACATCCAATTCTATGTGGATTCCCCCATATATAAATCTAAGGTCCCACACACACTTTAATAAGTTGTATTAAATCCTATTGCCTTGCAACAATTTTAATGCTACATGCTAAAGAGTCTTACACTTTTAGAAAGTTTTAGGTTAACTTGTGATCATAAAGGTCTATTACTTTCGAATCTAACTGCATTAGCTTGGAGAGAGTTGTGCATGGGTCTGATTCAATCAGTCATTAGAATAAGGATATTTTTAGGAATTTTCTTTCTTCCATGTTAAAACCAATAGAGTTTTTGACTGGGTAGTTTCTATATAACAAAAAAAGGGACATGTTGTAAGGATTGGTGGTTCAACAAATAAACCTCCCATCCCACTTTATAGCCTTATTCTTAATGATATTAGTACATCCTTGCAAAATGGCCATGTAATATCTTCAGATACCCAGTTTGAGTAATATGTAAATGTAGCTTATTTTTTGAATGGACAATTAAAAAAAGAATAAAATAACTATTTCTTGTAAAGAGGGGTAATGATAACTTCTAAGATAGAGCCCCGGTACGCTGATTCCAACTTTACTTTCACAACTATGGCAAACATGTAACACAATTTCAAAAATAAAATTGGTTATTCTAAGATAATGAACTTCTTTTAACATCTCTATTAATAAAAAAAAAATGGTTTACAACATCCGTTTTTACAAAAAACTTCCTCATAATTGTCAAGTTCATCCTTTTGCCTCAGTAAAGAACTCCTATTCACATCTTCATACTTATTGGATTAGCTAGGTTCTATGTGTTTGACTAAGGAATCATCTATTTATAAAGGTTTTAACCGAAACATATCAAGTGTAAGTAACTTCTTAAGTTGTGAGATTGCCTTAGAGCTTAGCATTGAAGAATGAAGCCTAGAGAGACATGATTAGAAGAGGGCTTCTAAGATAGAGCACTGATTCTAACTTCGCTTCCACAACCGTGGCAAACATTTAACACAATCTTCAAAAATAAAATTGGTTATTCTAAGATAATGAACTTCTTTTAACATCCCTATTCAAAAATAAAATTGGTTTACAATATTCATTCTTACTAAAACTTACTCATAATTGTCAAGTTCTTCCTTTTGCCTCAGTAAAGAACTCATATTAACATCTTCATACTTATTGGATCAGCTAGGTTCTATGTGTTTGACTAAGGAATCATCTATTTATAACGGCTTTAACTGAAACATATCAAGTGTAAGTAACTTCTTAGTTGTGAGATTGCCTTAGAGCTTAACATTGAAGAATGAAGCCAGAGAGACATGTTTAGAAGAGGGCTTCTGAGATAGAGAACTGATTCCAACTTCGCTTCCACAACCGTGGCAAACATTTAACACAATCTTCAAAAATAAAATTGGTTATTCTAAGATAATGAACTTCTTTTAATATCCCTATGCAAAAATAAAATTGGTTTACAACATTCATTCTTACTAAAACTTACTCATAATTGTCAAGTACTTCCTTTTGCCTCAGTAAAGAACTCCTATTCACATCTTCATACTTATTGGATTAGCTAGGTTCTATGTGTTTGACTAAGGAATCATCTATTTAAAGGTTTTAACCGAAACATATAAAGTGTAAGTAACTTCTTAAGTTGAGATTGCCTTAGAGCTTAACATTGAAGAATGAAGCCTAGAGAGACATGTTTAGAAGAGGGCTTCTAAGATAGAGAACTGATTCCAACTTCGCCTCCACAACCGTGGCAAACATTTAACACAATCTTCAAAAATAAAATTGGTTATTCTAAGATAATGAACTTCTTTTAACATCTCTATTCAAAAATAAAATTGGTCTACAACATTTGTTCTTACGAAAACTTCCTCATAATTGTCAAGTTCTTCCTTTTGCCTTAGTAAAGAACTCATATTCACATCTTCATACTTATTGGATTAGCTAGGTTCTATGTGTTTGACTAAGGAATCATCTAAAGGTTTTAATTGAAACATTTCAAGTGTAAGTAACTTCTTAAGTTGTGAGATTGCCTTAGAGCTTAGCATTGAATGAAGCCTGGAGAGACATGATTGGAAGAGGGCTTTAATATTTTAGGTTTTCTAGAAGACATTAATGGAGAATGCATGCGGTCGAATATGAGTGAAGAGGAATAAAGATAATTCTTTAATATCATATTTAGTAGAAAAGTAGTCTAAAAGTTATATTATGAAAAAAAAAAAAAAAAGAAACTATGGTCTAGCTATAGGGGTCCTCACATAAGCACAAATTTTAACCATATTGTTAAAAAAGATCTCCAATATTTTTTGTCTTATCAAGCAAATATGGTAATAATTTGTCTCTAAATATTCAAATCTCTAAGCAAAATCCTCATAAGCTTTCTTTGAATTTAAAGCATGTTGTATAGTTCTTAATGAAGAGTGCACATGTTAGATTATGTTACAAATGTTTGGTACGCATATAGAGTCGCAACAAATTTTTCTAACCTTCTAGAAAAAATTAACTCACAAAAATATTGACTTTAGAGAACCTTTATCATCATTTTATTGGGATGCTAATCATTGGTTTCATTTTTATTTAAATAATATCTTTCATGATTTCATGGTTAGTGAAAATATATGCCAACTAAAATTTTATATCTACATATTCAATCCATATATCTTTATTATGCAAATAGCTACAATAAATTATATCTACGTATTCAATCCATATATCTTTGTAATGCAAATGAGTAATAATAAAATCATATATATTGTTAATTTGTTTTGTTGTGTTATGATGTATGAGATTTTTTGTCAAATTAACAACATTTGTGTTGTCATAATTTATGAAAATCCTATTGAAATCAAAGTGAAAATCTTCCAACTTCATCCAAAGAATTTGTGCCTAAAGCCATGTGTAATTTTTAGCTAATGAAAATCTCAATTTCTTTTAACAACACTACAAGAAATTTTGGTTTTAGGAACAAAAAATTCTATCTCTAAACATGAAAAATCTATCTTTAAAGACTTTCAAAGATAGATATTTAAGTCGCAAATTTCTATCTCAAAAATCATCTTCGTCAATTATTTTAAAAGATTTATTATCTGTAGCAAATTTGCGATGGAATTTTTATTGCAAATCTGTCCCTATTATAGATTTAGTTATTATTAAATACCTAATTAGTAAATAATAAAGAAAATTACTTCATCGCAAATCTGTCTCTTATTCTAAGATAAATTTAAAAAATTCTTATCTGCCTCCTATTTATCCTTCCTAAGAGGTCACCTATCATTGAATGCTATGCAATAAGCATACTTAATATTGAAGTTTTCACAAACACTAAATTGATGAACCAATTCCTATCTTCATGAATAAAGTTCTATTACTGTCTATTTAAGAGGTATCTCAATTTATAGTAATATAACTATAAAACGTTTTACATATCTTTTAATTAATTTTTATTTTATAATTTCTCTTTACCTTTTTAAGGATGTCTTATTAATATTTTATTAAACTAATATATAATATTTGTATACTAAGTTTACATTTTATTAATTATTTTAAATTATATATTTATTATAAATATTGTATTTTTTACACTCTTATTATATTTTATATTAACTTAATAAATTATATATTTTTAAGTGATATGTTTATTTTTATCGTCATTTTTATTACACTTAATTATGTAAAACTTATAAATATATAAATTTTATTAGATATATGTAATAAATATACTCTAAACAATATAAAAGTATATTTTTCATTGATATATTAATAAAATAATATATAATATCAATTTAAATATATTTATATTTAACTAATTATTTTATATTATATATTTTATTATTTAAATAAACTATATTTTTACATATTATATTATTTTTTTAGCAAATATGTTATTATATTTAAAATAATTCATATTATGTAAATATAAATTATGTAATAACATATATAAATAATTTTTATATTCAATAACATATGAATAATTATAATAATATATATATAAAAAAAATTATAATTTTTTATTTTTCATGTTTTTTATTTTAAATACTTTATGTTTAAGTAGTATTTTATGAAATTACTTATTTAAATATATAACATTATTTTTATACATTATTTTATCAAGTTTATATTTTAATTTTTTATAGAAGAAGTTATTTGTTGAAGAATATATAATAGACGTAAATAATGACTTATGAAATGTAAAAAGTTTTATAGCAAACATATTTTAAGTACTATTTATTATTTATACTTTATAATATATAAATATGTAATATATTAATAAACATATTATAAATAAAATATATAGTATTAGTTGTAAATGATATATGGTTATACATATTATATTTAATATATAATAAAATTATTTTAAATATAATATAAGTTCATATTATATAGTAAACATTTTATTATTATATTTGTTATGTATAATTAAAAATTATTTTAAATGTAATTTTTTTGTATGTAATATGTATATAATTTAATTTAGAGACAAATTTGCAACAAAAAAATAAAAAATAGATATTGGGGCTAAATTTTAACTAAAATTAGAGAAAATTTGCAATAGAAAAAGTTCGTTGCGAAATCATTTTTTAATATGTCGCAAATTAGTCACAAAAGCATTTAAAATTATAGATTATTCATATTTTATGTTATCATAATCGTCAAATTATTCTAATTCTTTTTTTTTAAAAGACAGAAATTTTTTCGCAAATTTTTGTCTTTACATATTAGTTTGCTACTAGTGACAATGAGCAAAATGACTATAAAAAGAATAATAAAAGAAGCAACAAAAAAGATAATAGGTCATAATACGTCTTAGTCTAACATTTTATGATATGTTGCTTTCTTGTACCATTAGAGTGAACTAGTAGTAAGCCTTATCTTTGGCTTTTGTGTTTTTAGTTAATGCATTTTTTTCCGTTCTTTTTTTTTTTCTTTTTTCTTCTAAGTTACTACACATATTAGAAATGTTGGGAAAGTGAGAATCAAACCGTTTTCATACCATTCAACAATAATGATATTTTTTTGTGGAAAAAAAGAAAATACATAATGGTTTTAATGAGTGATTGCTATTTGAAGTAGTCCATAAATATAACACCTAACCTTTTAGAACTTCAATACCAATATCATCGCATATACAACATCGGTACTTGTAGATTAAGACATGGTGCTAAGACCAAGATGGGGCAAAAGCTCTTAATTCACATCTTGTAGATCTATTCATATCCACTATTGGTAACCTATTATAAAAATTCATCATAAGCTATGCTTCAATCTTATTAATTGTTCACTGTTAATAATTCATCATCAATCAACATCTTCTTAGCTTGTTCACATACAACTTATCTTATTAGCTTTAGCAGCTTTAGATCCTTCATATTACTAATTAACACCTATGGATAGTCTCTTCAAAAGTGGTGTTCGCATGAGAATAAATCGTTTTATGCGAATCAAGGGCTTCAATAGTTAAAACCATCCACTTTACCTAAATTTAGCTCCGACAGAGCTAAGATTTGTATTAAATTTTTACAGTTTCATTACAGATTTTTACATAACAATTTTCCAATAAAATAAAAAAAATAGAAAAAAAGTATAAAATATAATCCTGGAACGAAAGTTCAAAAGTTGGACTTCTGTTTCAATACAACTAGCTAATATTATAATAAACTCTCTTCTTACTAGCTAACTTCATTCTTTAGTACTTATATGTCAAGTTAGTTAGCAATCTAACCCCTTTAGCTCATTGTTAAGCAACATGGGTATAAAAGAACAAAACAATTGTATAGCACATGCATTATTAAACCAAGTAAATAAAACTTAGAACATATTAACTATAGACGCCTATTGGTACTATTATATAAAAGGGATGCTGCTTTGAAGTTGAGCCATTAATTGGTTAACTTGCGCATATCATGCCTGTCTCTTCCCTTTTTCGGCTAAAGCTTAACTGGGGTGAGCTGCTTAAGCCACTTTCATTGAAGAAAGTTTTTTAATTAACTATACTAAGTGGTATTAGGTACATAGACAGAAACGCTTGTTAAATTAACGAAGTTATTTAGGTTTACCTAGTGATGTTAACTAACTCTAAATCCTTACCTTTAACATATTGACTCAGTTGCTAAACATCTTCGAATACTCTTTTGGTTATACTAAGCTCATAGCAAAACTTTAAAAATATTACCAACATCAGTTCTCAATAAAGGTTCCATAAAAGTTTAGTAGTAAATCAAGAAATCAAAGAAGACAACAAAAATTAATATCTAAATTTACTTCCTTAACCGAGCTCAACCTACTGGAATTAACAGTCTTCTTTGCCAATATTCACTAATTATAAACAATAAACAACGAAAAAGTAGTTAAGATAGATTTTTGAATCCTTTGGAGTTAGTCATGATAAGTAACAATTTTGGACCACTACCTTTCTTAACTCTGCAAAAGAAAGGGGAGTTTTGTTGCTTATTCACATTTTATCATGAGATTTTAGATAGTATTATGTATTGTCCACACCTGCTCAAAGATTTTATATTAGTAGCTTATTCAAATATTATGTAAAAATGTTATCTATAAAACATTAGCAATTGCCTCTCCTAACTTTTAGATACCATTTTCTTGCTCATCTTGTACATGATCCATCATTCTAGATATACATGCGTGACCAGGTTTACCTTCTTACACTACCTAGTTTCAATATTCCTAATTTATGTTCCCGACATTAATTTAATATACTTTGCTTCAAATTGAACTCAATTCTTTTATATTTCTTTCGGTACATCACACACACTAGACTAGACATTTTCAAGCATTTGTGAAAAACATCATGCTAAATTTTATATTTGCCAACAACTCACCATCTCACTTTCGAAGCTTCATAGACACTAATGTTCGAATAATTTCAAGCGTATAGTTATGTTACAAGCAAATCGTACTTAATTATTCCTTTAGTCTATAATATTTCATCTCATTGATTGAATATATATATATATATATATATATATATATATATAAGCCTCAAGGTTTTCACTAAATTTTTTTGTCCTTCTACCTTTCATTGAGCATTTAAGAATCTTCAAAACATGAACCCGATAATTGAATTTGCTTTTAAAATTAATTCTTCTATGGGTAGTAACCCTTTGTACTCTTTTCCCTCACTAAAATCAAATTAAATAACAAAGGTGAAAAAAGTATTTAGAATCTCAACTTAACTATATTCTAGATACTATTAAGAGTTTAAAAAAATGAAAAAAAAAAACACTATAACCTTAGAGCAACGCCATTCAGGTATCCAAATTAACATTTTAAATTAAAGATTCCTAAACGGTACATATCACAGGGCTAATTGAAAAAAAAAAATCATAAAACTGTCTCAAAATCTACACATCAAAATTATGTTAGAATAAATCACTTGTAGATTTTTTTTTCTCGACTTATTTCATATTTATAATTTATATATATAAGGCCTAAACATAAGGTATTTATAGCCTATCACATGTTAATATGAGATATGAAGACATTCAGATTTAGAATATGGTAATTATCTCTAGATACATTAGTGACTATAAGAAAACTTTAGTTACATTCATATGATTCCATAACTATAACAACTCATAGGTACAGAACATAACAACACTAACAACCTTTGAGTCCACTAACAATTATACATACCTAAAGCACGTCTAACAATCAAAAGGTTCTATGCTCAATCAAGAAGACAAATAACAACATTTCAACTGATGTTGTTAATTCTCTACAGAACAAGATACTATTCACTAGTCTTCTTGAGATTCACTAACTATAGCATGTACCCAAAACCTACTGATGGCTGGTCAATTTACTTTGTAAACTATGACACATCACCTGTACCTAAAAAAAGAAAAGTATATAGTTGAGGCTCAGTATGGAGATACAACAATCACATGTGCATACTCACACATTAACATAATCACATCATTCATATAACTAGTTTAACAACAATAATTTATTAACTTAAACTTAGTCATGCAAACATTAGAGGGATAACTCAGTATCCACCTCATATGATACAATACATAGTAAATTATACCAAAGGGTATCAATGTTTAGAAGTAAGTTTATTGTATTGATCTTTCGACTGTTAAAAGAGGAATCAATGTTTTTAAAAAGAAAAAAAATGAGATATTAACATTTCATAAAATTCATTTAAGGCATAGTTTGAATTAATTTCATTGAATTTTCCTTAATTTTCCTCAATGACCAATTGTGAACACCTTATTTTGACTCACAATGTTGATTTTTTAAAAACCACTTTTAGTGTTGATACCTTAAATAAATTTATCCCAAAGAATGATTCTTCTTTTTTACCATTTGAAATGTTGATACTTTTAATATAATTTATCTGTAACATATACACATACAATTTTAGGTGCTCCTGACATTCTTGAGTCCATTAATGATGCAAAACAGATTGCGAGAATTTTTGAATAAGTTAGATAAATCCAAGAAGCCCAAGAAGTAAATGCATCCTATCTTCTAGAAGCCATAATTTTTATCCTATAACTATGTTTTCTTATTATTATATATGCACATAAAGCTTTTTAGAGATCTATAAATCTTATAGTAATAAAGTGGTTCTCAAGCCCAAAAACCTTTGTTTAGGGCCCCAAAACAAGCTCAAAGTTTTAGTTCCAATTTTTGTATTTTGGACACTTAGGTTTTTTTTTTTTAGAGATAATATATAATTGTCCTTTTGTTGATATAGAACGATTTTTATCACATAATAATATTTCAACATTCCTTGAGTGAAGGATTTTCCTCAATTTGAGTTTTAGTTTTTAAGATCAATAATTGATTGATCTTATCTATTATGCTACTCGTTGCATCAATTGGTATCAGAGTGGAGAGTCTTGCAACGATGTTAGGAGATGGCCGTTTAGGAGGCGTCATGTTCCGGATGTTGCTCAAGATGTGGAAGCCCTATGAACTAAAGTACAGGCTCAAAGGGCGGTGTTGGATAACATGGATCAAAGGTTCCGGCATTTTGAACATCTTTGAGGACTTAATCAAGCATTTTGATGCGATGGGATCCGATGCCAATAGAGATAGGAATGGTGATATGATGCAACCAAGGGTCGAGTATGCACATGACAATCCTATTGTCAGAATTATAGCTAAATCGTAGGTTACAGATGTATGGAGATGATTTTGAAGAGGAAGACAACATGTTGTTTGAAGAGGAAACCACATAGAAGAGGTGGTGGGTGGCGGCAGGTACATGAGAAACAATTATGGCTTTGACTATGGAGATAGCAAAGAATTTAGGCTGAAGGTTGATATTCTTAGTTTTAGCGGGAACTTAAACATTGAAGATTTCCTTGATTGGATAGTAGAAATTAATAGGTTATTCGAATATATGCAGATCCCCAAGGAAAGAAGGAAAGTTGGTGGCATGTCGATTGAAAGGGATGCATCGGCCTAGTGGGAGAGGCTTTAGAATAGGAGGTACCATGAGGGTAGAAAACCAGCGAGAACCTAGTATAGGATGAAGCAATTATTGTAGCGAGATTTCCTACCTTTTGATTATCAGCAAATCCTCTTTCAGCAATTTCAATGATGCTGCCAGGGGAAGGACTATACATGAATATATTGCAAAATTCATGCGGTTGGCAAAGAGGAATGACCTAAGGGAGAGTGAGGGTTAGTAGGTGGCTGGATACGTGAATGGGTTAACAATGCATATTCGGTATAAAATCAAAGTCCATGTTCTACAGATTTTGAGTGAAGCTAAAAACATAGATCTTAGAGTAGAACTGATGTTGCAAGAGAAAAGCAGTTGATTTGATGGTGGAAGTATGAGATTCGGGGCTGAAAGTTCGAGTAGATTTTTGGTTGAGAAGAGTAAGACCATCCTGAAGATACAAGGAGGAGTTAATGATAAGAGGGAAGATAAAGCAGTGGGCAAAAAACTAGTTGAGATGAAAGACACACCAAAACATAACAATCCTATGCGAAGCCAATATTAGGGAAGTGTTATTGCTGTGACTAGCTATGCCATCGGTCTAACAAGTGCCTTAACAGAAGAGGAATTAACATAGTTGAGAGAGATGAAGAGGGTGAAATTCACTGTGAACCTAATGGGGGTAATGAATACTTTGAGGATGAAGATAAAGATGATGAGAAGGCTTATATGATCAAGAAGTTGATGCTGGCACTGAATCAGGAGGAGAAAACTTAGCAGCATTAGTTATTCTACACTAGATGTACAATTAACAGCCAAGTCTTTGAGTTAATAGTAAACAGTGGTAGTTGTGAGAACATCATAGGCAGGGAAGCTATGCAAATGTTTTAATTACTGATTGAGAAGCATCCTAACCCATATACCATTGGGTGGATTAAGGTAGTAGAAAAGATTAAGGTTAAAGAATGTTGTAGAGTACCATTCTTCATTAGTAAATATCGGGATGAGATGTATGGGATGTAGTGGATATAGATGTTTGCCATTTGTTGTTTAGGAGACCTTGGCAATAAGATATCAACACCCAGTATGCGGATAGGGAGAATGTGTACAAATTGGAGAAAGATGGAGTGAAATTTATACTCTTTCCTTTGAAGTTAGTGAGTCATTCTAAACTTTCCAAAGTAGAGGACGTTCCTTCCTTACAATTACGTAGTTGGAGAAGGAGATGGATGATGCTATGAGGAAGTCCTAAACTGTACAGGCATTGATTGTAAAATAAGTGCTGACAGTTGATGAGGAGGAGAAGACTGAAGAGGTGCTCAATAATATTAGGGGGCTATTGGATGAATTCAGCGAAGTGTTACCCATTGACTTACCAGATGGTTTGCCTTCCATGAGGGACATACAACACCATATTGACTTAATACCTAGTGCAAGTTTTCCAAATCTTCCATATAACAAGATGAACCCAAAGAGACAAAAGTGTTACAAAAGAAATTATAGGAGTTGCTCCAAAAAGGATTCATTAGAGAGGGCATGAGTACATGTGTTGTACCTGCATTATTGACTCTAGATAGGGACAGCATCATACAAAGATCAAGAGGGTGCCATGTTAGTATCATTGGTAATCTTGACCCACTAACTATAGCTAAAACATGCAACAACCTCGTGATCTTCATGCAACACACCTAGATGAGCTTCGTAACTTAAATCTACTTATATAGTAAGCAGTGTGTACCTCTTTGAGGAAGGGAAATTAGATTGGTTATAGACAACCTTTAGTTTTCCTCTCTACTATAGCGATGTTTGTAATGCCTTTTAGCTAGCTTCTCATCCATTAAAATGCTTTACATCACTTTTTTCTTTTTCATTTTTTGAATCATTATTAGCAACAATGTGGCTAATTTTATTAGTATTAATAAAGTTGCCAACTTATTGTGGGCATTACTTATAATAAATGAAATATCTTAGATGTTGTTGACAATAATTATATGTTAGGAAAAGTAATGCCTATAATGACAAAGTATTTTTCCTCTTACCTAAAGGTGGCAAATGATATGAAAAAACGAAATTAAAATAATAATAAAGACAACAGGATTTAAATTGAAAAAACCCAATAAGAGAAAAAACTATAGGGTTGCAACACAAAGCTTGCACTATCAATAAATAATGAGATTACAATATTTTTCATCAACAAGCCTTGTGGAGTACTTTAACTTGGTCCTAATCATTTGATACTAGTTTGAGTATGATTTATAAGAGTAATCGCAAATTCCAGCCTCAGTTATTTGAAATCGATATATTAAAGTAAATAAGCACTAATCAATCAACATATCTAATATATATAAAATACCACTTTGCTTTTATAAATTACCAATATATGTCTCAATGAAGCTTCAATACCTATATTTGATTGTTCTTAGTCAATTCAATATAAAATAAGATTCCAGCAAATTTAAATTTCATGCTAATAGGTGTAACTACTATAAGAAGGTAATGTTCAATTTCTATTATTAAAATTTCATTATTTTTAGTATATAAAATGATAAACAATCATCAAAAGGCACTATTCAAGTTAAGGGAGTTTTAGTGCAACCTTTTCATTCATTTATTCTATTTTTAATGTTTAATGTTTTAGTGTTTAATATACCAGAGTTATAATTATAGTTATGTATGTTAGCAAATTAAATTATCATCCTTATTTTAGAACATGGTTAATGTAAAAAATAATACTTGAACTTTCGCAAAAATTTCAATTAGATTCATTGACTTTTTTCATACCTTAAGTTTGGTTTTAACATTTTTGGTACATGGACAAAGTTTTAAGAAGGACAAAGTTTTAAGAAGTCCACGAAAACTTTGTTCAAGTACTAAAATTATTAAAACCAAACTTCAGCTATAAAACAAGTTAATGAAAATTTTATTCAGATACTAAATTATTCAAAATCAAACTTTAAATATTTAATTGAACTTTTTGTGAAAATTCAGGTGTTATTTTTGACATTAATCTTAATATAATGCAAATATGGTAAACTCATCCCTTGATTTATGTCACTAGACACCAACTATTCAATTTTTTATCTCTTTAATTGAAAGATACAATATAGTATAAATAGAATAAAAGTATCCAACATTTGCAATAGCATTTAATTACGTATCTACATTTTGAATGAGTTATGTATGTTTATGTTAAAATTAAATTAGATTCTATATGATTTTGTTGAGTAATGGAAGTATAGATGCTTTTTTTTTCCCTCAAACTAAGTTCATCCATTTGTGATCATTTATGGTTGTAAACACAAATAAGTTAATGGTGGCAATAACATAAATATAGAGAACTTATTATATAAGAGTTGGTCAAACTTATTATATACCAATAAATACATTAGGCTATGTCATTCAAACTAAATATGGAGGACTTTGATAGAGTGTTAACACAAATATAGTCTTCTAATGTGCTTAATCTTAATAAAGATGATTCAATCATAATGATTTACTGCATAATAGAGTGCATAAAATACATGCCTAGGTTTTAGTACGTATATATTTTGGCTATTGGGGAACTCTAATTACTCGTATTTACCATGTTTTCACTAGTTTCTCTCAGAGAACGAATTGACGGGAAGTATACCTTCTTCCATCGGAAATCTGCATTCCTTACAACACCTGTAAGTTATTTACTTACAACTTTGATAATTTTCTAAATTTCATGGTTTTTTACAACCTACTATATGAGTCATATTCATTTGGTATGGCAAAAATAAAACATACACAAAGAGGGAAAAATAATGAAGTTTCAAAGATGTCATGCCTGATAGGGTAATCATGTCTTATAAGTTGTTACACATAGCAGTTGTTATGTATGCTACTTGAAAGGACAACACCCACTACTAGTCTCATCACATAAGTTCTTCTTAATGCCCATGACATATTGGGATTATGATTAGATGGTATTCATGATCCTCAAAAGTTAAAACAAGAGCATGTGAATGGCCTCAATTGGTAATGGAGAAGAAATATTAATTGTGAAAATTGACACCTGCTTGCATTTATTCAGAAAGTTGTATCAATCAATCTACAACACATCTTCCTTATATATCACCAAAAGAACATAGAATATCAAGTAACCATAGAGTGCTACTACTCTCATATTTTTCTACTTGCTCCATTTTGACATCCATCTATGTATCAAAAGTAGTAATAACTAAAAAGGAATCTATAATTTAGGTATATCTTGATCATACTGGATTCCTTATGCTAAACATATAGCCTGTTCTCAATTAAGTTGGAGATTTTTAAGTACGAAAATGCCACATATTTTTCTATATTTCTTTACAATAGCTTAGCTCATAAATTATAATAAAACTTTAGATAACTATTATCATAACTTTTTTTTTCCTTTTTCACTGAATTGCAAGTTCATTTTGAATAAATTTAAGGTAAATGTTACATTTGATACATGAACTTTATTCGTTTTTTTTACTAACTACCTCAAATTTAAAGTATTAGTTTACTATATATAAACTTTTTTATGATTTATATATTACTTGAACTAAATAGTAAATTGTAGAAATAGAAAGTTAGGTAGCAAACTATATAAAGTTTAGGTATTAAATTACAAAAATAGACAAAATTTAGATACGAATGAATATATTTTCAAACCTTGTGGAGTTAATTGCAAAAATGGTGAAGTTCATATAGCAAGTATGGCATTTATCCATAAATTTTAATATTTCACAATCAGCTCATTGGTGAAAATATATGCTATGTGATACTTATATTTACATATTATAGTCATATATATTTATTATGTAAATGAGAATGAATAAAATATCTCTTCTGGATTTGTTTTGTCCTAATGTGATTTATGGATTTTTTAGTCAAATTTATCTATATATTTCATTGAATCTTATTGAAAGATAAATAAAAATCTACCAACTTCGTCCATAGAATCTATGTGTAACAACTACCTAAAGTCGCACATGAATGTTGATCCTAACGCAAAAACTGAATGCTTACAAGTCATTGAACAAACCTGTAACATCCCATTTTTGGGTGTCGACTGAACCTGTTTACTAAAGGAATATGAAGATAATGATGCTACTATTCCTAAAATATGGATAAGGCTATCCAATATACACCGTAAAATGTCACAAAAATAAATCCAATATCACCACTCAATAATCCACTTTCTTGAAGAAGAAATCCATAAAGTTTCACATCGTGTATTATCTTATTGTATACACATTTACTAATATTTACATACTATAAAATTAATGCACAGAACCTTACATAGATCTATTGCATGTTTATCCAAACATTGATTCTCTATCAAACAAAAGTAAGTAGGAATCTCTTAGGCCATTTACTTCTACCGTGTTGGGTATGAGAGAATTAGGAAGGAATGATCAAAGGAGAAGAAATGGAAGGAATTAAATATTATTTCCTTGTTTGATATGAAAGGAAAAAATAAGAGGAAAAGAAAATGGATGTAATATTTTCTTCTGGTCCCTCCATTCCTCTACCCCCTCTCCCCCTAAAATTGAGAGAATAAAAGGGAAAGTGAAAAAAAAAATGAAATTACTCTTACGCCCTTATTTTATAAATTACTTTTTTCTTTTAGGAGTATATAAATAATTCACTCCTATATCTCATTTTGTCTTTTATAATAATTAATATTCCATCAATTTCCCTCCCCTTCTGTAGTCAAATACATGAAATGATTCAAATTCTCTAATAATTCATTCCCTCTACTTTCCCTCCTTCCACAATCTTTCTTTTCTAATTCATTCCATCATACCAAACAAATTTTGGTATTTATTTGAGAGGAATGGCAATTTATAATGAATTCATGTTATGAAAAATAATGAATAGCAATTCATATCCCCATATATATGAACTATCATCCAATGGTTTATTTTTAATTTTTATGATATATGTCACTATCTTAAACATATCACCTATATGATTAATATTTCTCTATAATAAAGACAATAAACATTATAGATATTTTACTTTTACTCTAATGATTACTTATTTTGTGTTTTATAGCAAATAAATATTATAATAGACATGTTTAGTCATTACAACTTTATTACATTCCCATTGACTTGGCATTCAATCCCTTCCTTTATATCATATGATGAAGTAAACAAGCCATCAAATTCTCAATTTTGCTAATTTCTTCAATCTTTTGAGCCTGTAGTGGCAGTTAATAGTAAAGGAAACTAATCCCTTAGCTAAACAATATAAACATAAAGGAAAAAACTTGAACACATATAATTCATATTTTAATCATAGAATGTCTTCCAAACATTGAATGACATTCATTTTAGTGGATAATGCTTATTAAAGCATAGGCAACAAGTTTATAATTCTACTTATCGAGTCAAACCTATACTTTACTTAGTTAACGCCTCACTTCAATAAACCTTTTCAAGTTATTTCGACTTAGGAACGCTCACGACTTTATTCTAACTAAACCATGCAATAGAATGATTGTAGTCTCACTCCGTTCTTTAATCCATTTCAAAGCATTAGTAACTTACACATGTCCTTAATAGTCATATGCCATCATACCGTGCAAACAAACCTAAGGGACCAAATCCTAATAGGTTACTCTATATAGGCCAATTTATTGATTGTACATTTCAACCATCCAGATAACCTTGAGAGTTAACACATACTTACTAAGTTCATTCAATATTAGACCACATGCTTACCAAGTAATGTTCCTCTTAACCTGTATTCCAAGATCAGAATGAAAAGGGCTAGTACACTACTATGGATCACATGATGCAAAAAACTATACGTTCCTTCAAACCAAGCATTATATAAAACTATTTATTCCTTCAACCAAACATTACATAATGTATAACTGCTGCACCTAACTTCACATACAAATGATACTTATCTGCCTTGCCAATCCAAATATTACCAAACACTCAGAGTCAACCAAAATATCAATTGACATTCAGTAACTCCTAAAACATAGAAATATATAGGGTAATAAATAACTATGAGAAACTGGGAAAATTGTTGTATCTTTGTTGCATCTCTGCTTGATGTAGAAAAAATTAGGGGACGATTTTCACCGACACCCGTCATCCAAAAATCTAAGATCTTCGGACTTCTATGGATATATGAGAGCACCTAGGTTTTGCATTTAAAAGTATCTTTGGAATGCTTTCCTGTTAATCTTGAATTGGTATTAAATCACTCATTCTCATGTAATTTCTTAAGATAACTTGTATATGTACAATCCCATTATATACATTTATTATTTTTACCATAAACTAAATGTGAAGTCTTACCCTATGATTATCCATTTTACAAGTATATAAATTCATCTCTAGTATCTAGCATCATGTATAAACTCGTAGTGCAAATTTCAGCATACAGTGAATTAAGTGATAAATTAGCACGTAACGACTATATTGAGTGCAATATATTATATTTTCACTGAAAAAGAAAAACCCTGTATGTGTCCCCATCATCATAGGTAGGCCATAAAATCTAATACTAATGTTACGATTGACTTATTGGAATTGAAATGTATTATGTCTTTATTACCATGGAGTATTTACTCTTTTGTTTAATTTATAAAAAATTCTACCATAAGAAATTTCTATTCCATATAATATGGAAGAGATAAGGAAACTCCATTCCTTTCCTTAATTGAAGAATGATTATTCCTGACATAAAGTATCCCTTCTGTAAAAAATACACCCTTATTATAAAATAAATAAATTTTTATTCTTTTCTAGTTTTATTCAATACTAGCGAATCAAACGTAACATAAATGATTTAAAATTGATTCAAATATCAAAATCCTTTTCTCATTAACTAGAATGTGAGCTATTACAAATACTGCTCTAAAAAAAAGAAAAGACAATTTGTGTGTTTCTTTTGTCAAATGCGAAAGAAAACACATAGTAATTTTTCCAAAAAGCATCGTTGGATAGAATGATATTGACCCTATGTGTAACTTTCACTTCTGGTACCACCAAAGCAAACAAGCTAGAAACCTAGGTGTTGAATTTTACTTTTTTTTCAATATTTTTTGCTTTCACTACATTAAATTATACATTTTACAACTATTGAGATGATAAGAATCAAACCTAATCCATCTCATAAAAAATCATGGAGTAATTGCAAAAATATCCCTTAAACTTTAAGGGTAATATAGATAGATCCCCCAAACTTTCAAAGTTAGATTTTTTACCCCCTAAATTTTTAAAAATTAGCACTGTTAAGAACATATCATATTTTTTCATTAAGATAAACAAGAAAAAGGTGTAAATTTACCCCCTTAAACTTTTCATCTATACGTGGATTTATATCATAAACTTTCATCTATATGCACATTTACCCCCTCCTCCTTATCAAATAATTAACTATCCTTATGGTAGTAATTTTTTCAAGTTTAGGGGGTCAAAGCCTTATTTAAAAGTTCGAGGGGTTAATATGATCTATCCTAAAAGCTTAGGGGGTAAATTTGCAATTATCCCTTATTCTTATTATTAAAACATAATGGTTTAAATAAGTCATTATTGTTTGAATTAGTTCATAAATTAATACCAATCAATTCAAATGCCCAATAAAGAATGCCACATTACTTGTAGTAATCACTAGTATATTCTAAGATGAAATTTTAACAGCCCTATTTTCTCAACCAATTTGATAGAATATACCAGTGATTGAGAAAATATAGTCTGTTATCATATATATATATATATATATATATATATAGTTGGATTAATCTATAAATATTTATATATCTACTAAGATGTTATACCTTAAATAACATAATTCTAACATATGTACATCACATGACTCTAAATAATGACAAATGTTAAAAAAAGTACCATATGTTTGCAACAACCTTTATTTGTATGTTCTAAATTTCAATTAAGTTATTTGTATTATTTGTGTTTTAATTAAGTTGTGTGTCTTATCTATGTTTTTTTTTTTTCAAATTAAGTCCAACCCCTTTAAAACATATTAGAGTTTTTGAACTTCTTAAGATAAATATAGAGGACATGAGATGTTCAATAGAAATGTAAAGAATTTTAATTGAGCTTCAACACAAACATACATGCTTTAATGTGTTTAATCATAATAAAGAGGATTCAATCAGAAAATTTTACTGCATATAATGTAAGTAAAATGCATGGCCAAGAATTTTAATATATACATATATATATGTATGTATGTCTTTGGCTATTAGAGAACTCTAAGTGTTGCTATTTGTCATATACTTCTTGTCACGCCCCGAAGGGTACCCTAAACATAACAGTCTACCACACTCAATATTAAAGCTTAAGTATGACAACCTTAGCCATTCCAAAAGCTTATTAAGTGTAAGGCGTACTCTCACAAGTTTAGAGGACCATACCGGGATTATGATGTTTAATAAGATATAATAACATGTTTAAGAAAAGTGAACTCATAATATTCATTCACTTATAACAATAACCTTAAATTCAAGGACATTTCCCTTAATCTTAGTCTATTACAAGAATATGGTAAATCTTATCCAAAGCTAACTTCATCTAGAATTTCTTTATCCAAAAGAGATTACTGACTGTAGGGTCCTTGTGGCCTCAACCACAGATAAGGAAACTGCAAAAGATATCTATTGGGATATAAGCTAACAGGCTTAGTGAGAACTATTTCCATAAATAACTTCTTGTAACAAGACTTCAAACAAGTTGTTTTAAGCAATCAAATGGGATGCATCATACACGTGGGCAAACAAGCATATAGCTTTCCGGGAACTATATGTTGAATAGATTTGCGTCCTCCATTTTGGTTTGGTGATACATAATCCTCAAAACAAGTAGTTTTAGTTTAAAAGTTTTATGCTTATGACCACTCATCGCCAAACATTCCGAGTCTACTTGATTTGACCTTGCTTTCGGATTTTCTGCCAAGCATTTCCTTTAAAGCCGCCAAGCAATCACTTTCGGATACTCCGCCAAGTGTTACTTTCGACATGAGCCTACTATCCTTCTCACAAAAGGATAATAACCCATATGCAATGTGACTCACTTCTTGGTATGCATGAATCCATTTATTTATGATATCATAATATAATTATTATTGAATTTAAGGTGATTAAGGAATTTCATACAAATCAAATGTTATACTAAAACAACCATTTAAATCAATTCCGGTCTCGATATTCTTAGGATTCTTTCAAAGAATTATTTTACATACACATCCATTTGTCTTTTCCTAATTCTAATGCAACTAATTTACAAGCCAAACAAGTATAGCATTTTAAGGAAATAAACTCATGATGTCATGTCGACTATTCCTCTACACGGGTGAGTTGTTCACACACTCCACTTAATCGAAATAATCTTCGGGATATAGGTATCCTTCCTCGGGGTCACCTAGCCAAAGAAAATACCCACAATGAGTATTCCTTGATGATTTTCTTGAATTTTGACAAAACAATATCAAAAGAATGTTAAAGTTTGTATAAAGGAAAGTTCCAATTTAAAATGGCCATAACTTGGTTATTTTAACTCGGAATCGCACATATAATATACCGATTTCTACCTACTCAAAAAGATATATTCATTTCTAAAACTATTTTTTTCAAACTAAACCATTTAAGCCCCGAAATAGTGGCCATGAAATTCACCACGAATTTTCTAATTCAAAAACAACTTTGGTTCATCCATTCAAAACTTGCTTGATAAATACTTAGTTATCTATATAGTTGAAAAATTCTCTTTCATAGCTACATAGCTCATATTTAAGCATGCTCAAATGCTTTTTTGTCCATTTATGTTTCGAGTAAAATAGTGTTGGTTTGAAGTTTTAGAAAATGTAGTTTTCAAGAATCTATTTTGTAAATCTCTTGAAATGAATATTTTGTTTCTTTTGTTTTTCAAAAATTCTTTATGTTTGTTTTATTATTTTTCCCAAGTAACTTTTTGAAAATAAAATTTTTTATTTTCTAAGTTCTCTTAGATTAGTACTACTTTTCTAATATATTTTCCTATACAATTTTCTGCCTATTGTTTGTAAAGACCTATATTTGAAAATTCCTCATCTTTTCATTACGTTATAAGAATCATTTTTGTACCAACAATTATTTCCTTTGAAAAACAAGGTGGAATATTAAAGGTTTTAAGAAGTTTTTCATGATAAAAGTAATTTCTAAAATTGTAATGGGTTCTTTTTGTAACTTGAAAAGAAATGAATTTATTTTGTTAAACCATAGATTTTATACTTCACATAAATTTATTTCTAAGTGACAAAATCTTCTTTTGTTAATTATTTTTAGAGATTGAAATTTTTGGACAACAATCTAAATGAACATGATTTATGAGAAATAATAGTAAACAAACATAATAATAAAGTCAAGTATTGGAGTCTTAGCTTCTTCAAGGTTCCCGAGACTAAGAAGTAGACTAGTCCCAAATAAAAATAAAGTGAAAGAAAAACTTGTTTTGACTTGATAAGGACAAGTCTAAGACTAGAGACTAGTTTTAAAATAACAAGAAATAAATAAATAAATTGCAACGGAATTAATAAATAAATTGCAATGGAATAATAAATAAATTGCATTGCATAAAAATAAATAAATTGCAAGTGAGCTTATATGCTCTAAAGAATATATATATATATAGATAATAATACTTAGATATAATAACAATAATATGAACAAAAATAATAACATAAACTAAATAGATTTTCATGAACAAGAACAATACATGAACATAATGTAGCTTTCATAACATTTAGTCTTTGGAAACCCACACTATGGTCGTGTAAAGTTACATGACATGAGAAGAAAGAAAATAATATGGAATAGTTACCTAAAGAAGACTTTGGTATTGTTATGTGGATATGGGTTTTTGTTGTAGATAGAAATGGTTTTAGAATAAATTTGAGAGAGTTTTGGGAGGATATTTGGAGAGAGTTTTGAGGAGAGATTTTGGGAGAGTTTTAGTAAGAAATTTGTAAGTAGTAGTGGTGTGAAAGAAGTGAAAGAAGAGGGGGTATTTATAGGAAAATGTGGAGGGATTTTTGTACGATTAAAATAAATAAAAATTGAAACAAATTTGAGGGGAAATGGGCAAGGGGGCGCCAGCCATAGCTAAAGGGGGAGGAAGTGTGTTTTATTTTTTTGTATTTGTTAAATAAAAGAAGTAATATGTAAGGTAGATGTGAAATAAAGTTATGGGAAAGGTAAAAAGTAAAGGTTATAGGTTATGGTATTTGTAAGTGTAGGTGTAAGAAAAAGTAGAGGGAAAAGAATAGTATAGAATAGTACTGAATAGTATAATGTAAAGTAGATATAACTAATAAAGTACTAGTAGTAAGAAAATACGCGTATAAATGCGATATCTGATATTTTAGCTACCGAAAAATCACGAAATTGATATTTTTAAAAATCTTATATTTTTACGATCTAACGGTATATTCATAATTTTTTTACTATTTCGGGCCCCAGAACACGTTTTTCAAGAACTGTATCCGATCGGGTTCGAAATGGGTTGCGGTTTTACTAATCTGATCTTTTTATGCTACCTTAGATAATTACGCACTATTCTATACTCTAAGCTCCTACTTACTCTCACCGAGTTTCTTATTCGGGATTGCCGGACTTTAAGCTACTTCGTATAACTAGGGTTTTGTTGACTTTTAGAGTTCCGTTGACTTCTGGTTTAGGATTTTATGCTAAACCGATTCCAAAAATTTGGGGGTTTACACTTCTACCAGCGATCTCTCAAGCAACCAATTGATTGGAAGTATACTGTCAACCATTGGAAATTTGAGTTCCTTGCAACAACTGTAAGTTACAACTTACAACTTTGATGATTCTCTAAAGTTTCTCAATTTTGCCATTTTGCCTTCTACTCGAGTACTTAAACACAGATAAAGGAAAAAAAAAAACAATGAAGGTAAAAAATGTCATGCATCTTGGGTAGTCTCATATTTTATGAGAAATGACAAACCGTCTAATCCAATAATATCACAAGTTCTTAATAATACACACGATTTATTATGGTTATAGCTTAGATTGAATATACAATCTCAAAATAAGTCTATGAATAATTACACTCCATAATGAGAAGAAAATAGTTAAAATTGGTGCTTGCACATGTTTATTTAGTAAGGCAGTATTGATCTATTTAGATCACATTTTGTTTATATTGATCATTAAAAGTACATAGAACCTTAATTAATCATAGATTATTCTCATATGTATTTCTATACATTAGTCATTGATTGTATGCTCTTACTAGGTCCATTTAAGCATTAAAAGGAAAAAAAACTAAAAGCAATTCCTATAATTTAGGCAAATCTTGCTTTTTCTTGGTTTTATATACTAAGCATTTAGCTTTTTTTTTTTTTTTAAATGAGTTAGAGATTTTCTAGCTCATAGACCTTGTGTAGATACAATAAATATTTTTCTAACTTCTTTGAAACAATTTACTGAAAAAAGCATAATAAAACTTTAGAGTACCATTGTCGTACCTATTCATGATTAGTGGTTTCTAAAAATATACAATAATTGAAATTTTGTATTAGGATATTTTATCAATATATTTTTATCATGCAAATGATCATGAGCAAAATGATATCTGTTTTTTTTTAATTTGACTTTTCTTACTATATTTTTTAGGATGTAAAGTCAAATTAACAACAATTGTCTTATCATATGTTATCATATTTCTTATGATAATTAGATTGTAACAATTATCTAAAATCACATATGAATTATTGATCTTAAAATAGAAACAATATAAGACAACAATGATATCACTTTTGTTCAAAAGAAAATAAAAATCATAACAATTATTGCAAAAACCATTGTTGGAAATCAAATCAAGTTATGTATAACCATAAGTAAATGAAAATCTCAATTTCTTTTAACAATGAAAAAATGATTATAGAAAAAATTAAAAAGAATTAAAAAACAATGAATGTCAAGACATGAGGTGTCTTACACCTACATTTTACAACTAGTCATAATGGTTTTAATTAGGATTGTAAACAAGTTGAGTTGAGACAATATAATGCCAAGCTTGAACTCGATGCAAATGTAAAATTGGAAACTTAGAACTCGACTCAAAATTGATTGAGTTTTGATTTTTAAGCTCGAACTCAACTCGAATTGATCCTCAATCGGGTTGAGGTCAACTTGATTAAGCTCGATTATTCCTACAAAAATCAATTAGACTAAAAAATAAATTAAGATTTGAGAATATAATTGAGTTTTTAGTTGATTTGGTCTTAAATATAATAAACGTGGACATTGAATATGAAGGAAGAAACAAGGTATGAAAATAGGCTTTGAAAATAGAAAAAAATAAATTTTATAACTTCTTATAAAAAAAATAAAAAAGCTTAATTAAGCTCGAGCTACTCAATTGGGTATTTTAAATCTTGAACTCGAGCTTGATAGCTACTTGAGTAGCTTGAGCTCAAGGTTGACTCAATTGCAGTTAAGTCATATTTGAGTTATTATTGAGTCGAACTCAAGTAGATTGTAAGTAGTCTTGACTCACTTATAATCTTAGTTTCAATGAGTGATTACCATTTGAAGCAGTTCATAAATTAACACCAATCCATTGAAATGCCCAATAAAAAAATACCACATTACTTTTAGCAATCACTAGTATATGCCTAGATGAGACTTTAACAATCGTGTTTTCTTAACCAATTCAATGAAATGAAAATCATAACAAATTTAAATTTCATACGAGTAGGTGTAAGTGCTATAAGAAGGTAAACTCCAATGTATATCTTAATTTCATTATTTTTAATATGGTATAAAAGTTATTCTAGTTTTAATGTTCAATGTTATAAAAGCTTTATTCATAAAATTTAAATTTTCATCAACAAGCACTATTCAAGTTATAAAAGTTTTAATGAATTATTTTCATTCATTTATTCTATTTTTATGTTTAATGTTTTAATATTTAGTAAAGTGTATGCAACATTCCCTTATAAATGCGTCGATGGTACAAATCTAGCCAACTCATCCCCTAATTTATTTTGGAGGTAAGTTCATTTAAGGTTCCAATATTTTGAATGGTTAAAAAAAGGTCTCAATGTTTAGGGATAAGTTCATTTAAGGCCCCAGTGTTTAAAGAAGTGGGTTAATTTAGGTTCTTAAGGACACTATCAATAGGAGAAGAGTCTTATGAGTTTTAATTGAATATTCTCTGTTGCTGAACGTATTCTTAGATACTCAAATGGACCCACTTCTTCAAACGTTGGGACCTTAAATAAACTTACCCTTAAACATTGGTGTAATTTACCCAATTTATTTTGCTCAACATTAAATATTCATTTATGATTCCTCATCTATAGTTTTTTTTCCTCCGAAGTGAAATAGCGCTTAATAATCTTACTAGACTGATATTTTATAATTTGTTGTCATGTATATATTGGATTTGCTTATAAATTTTTATATATCTATACTAAAATGTCATATCCTAAACAAATTAGGGGCATGCAAAAAAATCAATAAAACCAAAAAATCGAACCAAAATTAGAAAACCAATCTAAAAAATATGATTAACCGGTTTGTTGGTTTCGATTTAGGAATACAGTTTTACTTTTTCTAGTTTTTCAATTTTGGTTTCGGTTTGTAACCACGTTAACATTTTCAATATTTATAAATATATTGTATATATAATTTACATATATATATATATGTCATTTTTAATATATATATATATATATATGCACACATGTGATTTACATATACATATCATATACATATGTTAATGTCCTTGGATTCTGATTAAAGCACTATTGTCCTATGTTTGATGGGAGTTAACCTGGTAATTGATTTGACTTGATTTTTATTGATGATACATCCAAATGCTTATTTTTCCCCTTTTTACTTAATTTGATTTTCTTTTTTTAGCTATTGTAATATATATAATAATTTAAAGAGAAACTCTATGATAAAAGTTAAACAATAAAATTTGTTGAAATTATCAATTTAATTTGTTGAAACCATTACATTATATGGTTAAAAATCGAAAACTAAAAAAAATTAATCGAACAAAATGATTAACTGTTAAGGCACTTGACTGTTTATAATGGACTAGTTAAGGATCAGAATATTGAAAAACCTATTATTATGGTTAAGTTAAAAATTAAGGCCACAGACCGGTAAACTGATTCGTGAACAGCTCTAAAACAAATGTGTGTGTGTGTACGTGTGTAACATACGCACATGACATGGCTATGCTACAGGATGTCAAATGTTAATAAAATGATGAACATAGATTAAATAATTAGAAGTACATTATATATGTAGCAATTTTTATTCATGTGTTCTAAATTTTAATTGAGTTATTTGTGTTCTTTATGTTTTAATCATGTTATGTAAGTTATCTATGTTTGTTTTAATTCGAAGTCCACCATTGCTTGACTTATTTGGTAGTGATGACTAAACATATAGAAGTTATTTAAATAACCCATTAAAAACATATTAGAGTTCTTTAAACTTCTTGAAATAAATATAGAGGACATAAATTATTCAATCGAAATGTGGAGGATTTTGATTGAGTTTCAACACAAACAAGCTTTTATTGTGCTTAATCTAAATAAAGATGATTAAATCAAAAAAATTTTGTGCACATTAAATTTGTAAAATGCATGGCAAGGAATTTTAATATGTACATATTATATAATATATATGAATGTTTTTTGCTAGTAAAGAACTCTAAGTTGTTCTTATTATCATATACTTCTACCAGGGATCTCTCTAAAACCAATTGACTGGATATATACCTTCAAACATTGGAAATTTGAGTTCCTTGCAACAACTGTAAGTTATAACTTACAACTTTGATGATTCTCTAAAATTTCATAGTTTTACATTTTTGCTTTCTACTTGAGTCCTTTCATTTAATAATGTAATCAAAACATAGATAAAGAAAAAAAAATCAATGAAAGTCCAAAAATCTCATGTTTATTAGGTAGTCTTATATGAGAAATGACTACACCATCTAATCCAATAGAATCACAAGTTCTTAATTACATACAAGATATATTGGTATTACAACTTAGATTGAATCTAACATACTCATCAAGTCCTTATGAATAATTACATTCAATAAGGGATAAGAAAATAGTTAAAATTGATGCTTGCATGCATGTTTTTTAAGAATGGTGGTATTGATCTATTTTGATCGCATTTTGCTTATATTGACAATTGAAAGAACATAAAATCTAAAGTAACCTTATAGTATTCTCATATGTATTTCTATACATTGGTCATTGATTGTATTTTATATTGTAGTCCATTTAACTATCAAAAGGCAATAAAGACTAAAAATGATACCTATAATTTAGGCAAATCTTGTTTATGCTTGGTTTTATATGCTAAACATTTAATGTTTTGAAATAAGCCAAAGATTTTCTAGCTTGTACATCTTGTGGAGATACAATACCATGGATATTTTAAATTTCTTTGAAACAATTTAACTAAAAAAAGCATAATAAGACTTTAGAGAATCTTTATATCATAACTGTTTGAGATACCAAATATCAAATTCATTATGAATAAATTCATATCTTTCACGACATATGATTTGTGAAAATATACAATAATTAAAATTTTATATTTACATACTCTATCTATATATTCTGATCATGCAAATGATTATGATCAAAATGATATATAATTTTTAATTTGTCTTTAGCTACTATAATTTATGAATGGGTAGTCAAGTTAACAATAATTATATTATCATATTTCCTACCATAATCCAATAGCAACAATTGCTTAAAATCATACATGAATTATTGATCTTAAAGTAGAAACGAAAAATTTATGAGTCTTTATATAGAGCTACTCTATAAGACAACAATTATTACTTTTGTTCAAAATAAAATAAAACACATAACAATATTTGCAAAAACTATTCCTAGAAGAATCAAATCAAGCCATGCATAACAATGAATAAATGAAAATATCATTTTCTTTTAACAATAAGCCAAATGATTTTAAAAAAGGAATTAAAAAGAAGCAACAACATTGAAGGTCATGAGATGAGGTGTCTTACACCAACGTTTTACAATCCTTCTTTTTTCAATGACATCTAAAGTAAACAAGTTATAATATTTGGAATTAACTTTTACATTTTGAGTTAATACCCTTTTTCTTTTATCGGTTAATAATAAAAATAGTACCTAAACTTTTACAAAAATTTTAATCAAATATAAGAAGTTTGGTTTTGATAATTCAAGTATAAAAAAAAAGTTTACAAAAACTTTGTTTAGGTATTAATTTGTCAAAACCAAACTTCTAGTACCTGATTCAACATTTTGTTAAAGTTTAGGTATTGAATTGTTTGAAACAAAACTTTAGATACCTAATTAAACATTTTATGAAAATTCAAGTACCATTTTTGGTATTAACCCTAATATAGTTTTTCCCATTAAACCATGTATACCATTAAACTACAAATGAGTCATTACCATTTGGGGTCATCCATAAAAAACATTAGTCAATGGAATTGTCCAATAAAAGATGTCACGCTACTTTTAGTAGTCCCCCATATATGCCAAAATGAAGTTCATATACTCATATTTGACTTTTGTCAACCATTTCAATATAAAAGAGAATTCTAGAAAGTTCAATTTCATGCTAGTAAGTGTAAGTATTATAAGAAGGTAACCTCCAACATGTACAATTAACTTCATTATTTCTAGTAGAAAATGGAAAACAAGCATATGGAAGCTTAATGTTTAAGATATTGTAGTTATGTGTATGAGCAATTTATATTATTATTCTCATTGTAGAAAAACTTGTAATGCAAATTTGGCCGACTCAACGTAGATTTACCTCACTTAACATCAACTATTCATTTGTGATTCTTCATGTACAGATTTCCCTTTTCCTAAAAGCAAAAGCATAGATATCAATCTTTCAAAACAAAAATTTTATAGTTTTTATCAAATATTTTTATAGATTTGTTTATAAATTTTATTTATTTATACTAAAGTGTAACTCTAAATAAAATTTATAGCATATGCGGATAACATGACTGTAAAATGACGGTTTTATACACATGATAAATATAGGATAATTACAAAATATTCATTATATTTGCAACAACAGTTAATCATCTATTATATTTTTCAAGTGAGTTATTTGTATTCTTTGTTTATGTTGAAATTCCATAAGATTCTATATGATTTGATTAAGTTCATTCAGTGCATATTACACTTACACGCTATGTGAAATGTATATGTGGTGTGTAACTACCAATGTTATTCTAACACATAACCGTATGGGTGGTAGTTACTTAAAAAGTTATCCACTATCATATATATGTGTTAACATATAATTGGATAGTTACGCACCACATATACATACATGTGATGTATATTAGTTATTGAATATTTTTCCGTATTTCCAACCTAAGTCTATCCATTTGTGACTCTTCTAATTTATGGTCCTCAACAAAGATAACTTATATAGTGCCAATGACATAAACATAAAGGATTTATTTAAATAATCCATAAAAATATATAAGATTTGACTTAATTGCTGAAATAAATATGGAGGATGTAAGTTATTCAATCAAAATGTCCATTACTTTTCTTGAAAGAAAAAGAAAACACAACCATGACTAGATATCAAATCATGCCTATGCGTAATTTTATGCTAATGAAATTATGAAAATGTCGATTTCTTTAACATTACGTAAAAATGATTATAAAAGAAGAAGAAAAAAAGTAGTAGCAAAGAATATCAAGGCAGGGGATGTTTTAGTCCAACATTTTACAATCCCCCACTTTTCCTATACAATCTAAAGTAAACAAACAATAAACCTCGGTCTTGGCATTGAATTTTTGTGTTTTTGAGTTAATACCCATTCTTTTTTTTTTTCCAAGTTACTATGCATATTGAAAATGTTGAAAGAATGGGAATCCAACGTAATCCATCTCGTTGAAAAACTAATATTTACACTGTTAGACCATAATGATTTTAATGAATAATAAAAAATGTCGCGTTACTTTTTGTGATCACAGATGACTAATTTTATCCAATGCTCTATTTTACTTTTCTCAATCAATTCAATAATACTAGTACATATTGACTTAGCTGGTAAGGTTTCAGCCTATAATCCTTGATGGTCATGAGATCGATTCTTGCTGCGTATCTCTCTTGTGCATGGGGTTTAACTTTTAAAATTTAATGATTTTATTCATGAATAAGATTGCAATAATATTATTATTTCTGATAAATGAAAAAGAATTGTAATAACATCTTCCTTTGTTAACTTTTTATTTAAACTAGGATGTATTGGGAAAAAATTTATTCCAACATTGAATTATTCATAGGCTTGAATGATGAATGACTATTCAATGATTTTTTTGAAATAAGGATTTGTTATGGAATCTACAACGGTCAGTTAAATACCATAATAGCTTCGCATGAAGAATAAAATTATAATGAAATTACTATTATAGTGAAGTAAACAAAGTATTTAATGTTTATTACATGGTAGTTATGTACGTTGTGTATCTTCTTACTGTAGAAGTACATAAAATGCTAGTCCAGTTTGCTAATCCCCTCATTTATTACATTAAACATCCACCATTCTTTTGTGATTCTTCATTGGTGTTTTTTTTTTTTTTTTCCTTAAGTGAGAAAATACATAACAGTCTTGCTAAAGCAATATTTTATAAATTTTTATCATATACTTTTATGGATATGATTATAATTTTATAAGCATTTATGCTAGAATGCCATGCCCATAATAAAATAGCTCTAGCATATATACATGAAATGAATGTGCGATATTACATCATTAAAGCCACGACACATACATGATAAATACAGTAGAAATAATCTATGTTTGCAACAAATTTAATAAAGTTATTTGTGTTTTTATGTTTATGTTAAGATTCAATTAGATTCCATATGTTTTATTTGAGTTATTAAGTCATATATGTTTGTATTCAAACTAAATCTATCCATTCATGACTCTCATCTATAGACTATATGCGATTATTTAAATAACCAATTTAAAGCATATGAGATCTGATTAAACTTTTTGAGATAAGAGACAACTTATTCAATTAAAACGTGGAGGACATTAATTATGCTTTAAAACAAACATACAGGCTTCTGATGTACTTTTTCTTTATAAAGATGATTCAATTAATAGAATTTATTACATAACAAAATTCATAAAATACATGTTTAGGATCTCTAAGCTATTTTTATTTGTCATTTACTATGGCCAGGTATCTTGGGAGGAACAATTTGACTGGAAGTATACCGACTGCCATTGGAAAATTGCATTCCTTACTAGAATTGTAAGTTAATTGCTTAAAATTTTGACAATTTTTTAAAATTTCATTGTTTGACCTTTCCACTTTTTACTGGAGTTCTTTCATTAAGTATGTTGAAAACAAAACTTCAAAAGAAAGGAAGAACAAAATGGGTTAATAACAAAAATATATCAATGTTTGAGGATAAGTTCATTTAAAATATCAACATTTCAAGTGGTAGAATCAACATTAAGGAATAAATTCATTTAAGATATTAATAATTGACTAGCCATGAAAATTAAGGAAATTTAATTGAAAATTAATGCAAATGTCAATAGCTTAAATGGACTTTGCAAATTGTTGATAAATCAGTTGGTATACTTTGCGAAATGTTATTTCTATTTTTAACCACTAAAACATTAATATCTTAAATGAACTTACCAAAATATTGACACTTTCTATTGTAATTTACTAAAAAAATAATAATATATGTTGTAGAACATATATCTCTCTACTAGTCTAATTAGTTCTTAATAACACATATGTTGCATTGGGATTGTGACTAGATGGAATCTAGTTGACTCAAAATAAAACATATGCAATAGAAATTGCTAAAATTGTAGTACTTTTTTTTTTTGTTTAAAATGGTACTTGCTGCATATTTGGTAAGTTGATTTATATCACATTTTCCTTTTAGTGATCATCAAAAGTACATAGAATCTCAAATAACCATTGAGAAAAAAAAAATGATAGTCCTACATTTCTGTGCATTAGTCATACTCCATATTGGAGTACATTTAAATATCAACATATAACAAAGACTAAAACAGAATCCTATAATTCTGGCTAATTGCCTTATGCTTTGTGTCATAAATGTAACATATAACCTGTTCTCAAATGAGCTGAAGATTTTCTAATTGGCATACCATTGTTAAAAATACTACAAATTTTTTTAATCTTCTTTAAAACAAATTAACTCAGAAAGGCATAATTAACTTTTCTTTTTCTAAGGATAGAACAACACCAAATTCATTTTGAAAAAGTTCATATACCTTACGATGGTGTTAGTAAAAATCTATGCTAATTGAAACTTTATATTTACCTATCGTATCCATGTGCCTTTCTTATGCAAAAACATGGACAAAATGATATTTATTTTAAATTTTTTTTTTCTTACTAAGATGTATGGGAATTTTCGTCTAACGAACTGCAATTTTGTCATATTCTATAGATTTTTTATTGAAAGATTATTAAAAATCTTGCAACGTATCCACAGAATCCATGTGTAACAAAGATTAAAGTTATACACATAAGGTATTGATCTCAAGGCATAAACAGAATGCCGATGAATCTTGATATAAACCTACTCTAGAAAACAACACAATTCATGTATCATTTTTGTCCAAGGGTAAGAAAACAGAGTCTTCCAAATGCCATTGTTGGAAAGTATCACATCAAGGCCACATGTAACTTTCAACAAATGAAAATTTTAATTTCCTTTAAAAATAAGAAAGGATTATTTAAAAAAAAAAAAAGGTGCCAGCAAAGATTAATTAGTATGACATATTTTAGTCATTCATATTACAACACCACATTTTTCCTGCGCCATTTATCAAGCAATAAACCTGAGCATTGAATTTTGCATTTTAAGTCCATACGCTTTTTTGTCCCTTTTCGAGTTATTATACATATGACAACTATAGAGAGAGTAAGATTTTTACCTAAATGTTCTGGTTAAAAGATGAGCATTCGCACCATCAAACCATAATGGTTTTGACGAGTCATTATTGCTTGAGGTAGTTGATAAATAAATACCAATTAATCAAAATGTCCAATAAAAAATGTCCCATTACTTCTAGTAACCACCACGCATTAATGAAACTCCAATATACATTTTTTGAGCCAATTGAACATAAGAGAGATGTGTGGTAATAGCTGAAAGAATTTTTCATTCATGTTAATAGTACATCTATCAAGTTTTTTTTGTACTAAATTGAACAATTTTAAAATTTTTTTAGATTCTAAATTGAACAATTTTAAAGATTTTCTAGTGCTAAATTGATTAATTTTAAAGTTCAAATATTAAATTAATTAATTTCAAAGTTTCGGTATTCAGTTGCATATTTTGCTAAAGTTTAAGTATCATTCGTGACATTATCCTTTTAAATTCAAGCTAATGGGTGTAGAAACTAGAAATGTGTCACATTAATTCTAGTATTTTTAATATAGGAAAATGAAAAGCAAGCATTGAAAGAACAATTTAGGTTAAAGAGAATTTTAGTATATTTCAAGCTAATAGGTGTAAAAACTAGAAGTTTCATTACAAGAAAACTAATATTTAGAGATAGAAATTTTAGAACAAAAAAATGAATAAAAGAAGTTTTATTTCTACATAGAAAATTAAGGACGATAATTTTTTCAATAAAAATTAGTGTGTGCGACATTAATTTTAGTACTTTCAATATGGAAAAATGAAAAACAAGCATTAAAAGAACAATTTAAGTTAAGAATTTCGGTACATTCTTTTCATTCATTTATTCTACATTAATGTTTAATGTTTTAGTATTTATCATTATTTATGTATGTTAGCAAGTTAAAATATGGTTCTCATTGTAAGACCTATAATGCAAATTTGGTGAACTCATCTCCATATTATTTTCACCAAACATTAACTGTTCATTTGTAATTCTTCATCTGCAATTTTTTTTCTTGGCCGTAGTGAACTAATTTTTAATAATCTTGCTAAACCAATATTTTAAAGTCCCTTCTTAATATTTTTATGAAACTGCTTATAAATTTATGTATTTAAACCAAAATGTCATGTCCTAAATAAAACGTTCTAACATATGCAGAGAACAACTGTACAAGATGTCAAGTTTTACAAACATAATAAATAGAGTATAAATACATTAAAGGTTCCATATTACTACAACATAAATTCATGTTTTTAAATTTTAAGTGAGTTATTTGTGTTTTTTTATGACTGTCTGATTCCACATGTTTTAATTGAGTTAAGTAAGTCATACATGTATCTATTTTGAGACTAATTCTATCTATTTTTGCCTCTCATCATTTATAGTCTTAAGCACATGTGACATAATAGTGTAATGACATAAAAATAGAGGACCCATTTAAATAGCCCATTTAAAACATTAGGAATTGATTGGACGTTTCGAGATAAATATTATTCAATTAAAATGTGGCAGACATTTGATTAAGCTTTAGTACACACATAAAGGACTTCTAATAAGCTTTATCTCAACAAAAATGATTCGATCAATAAAATTTATTGTATAATTTTATTTGTCCTATTCTTTCGTTAGGGATCTCTCACTGAACCAATTGACTGGAAGTATACCATCTGTCATTGGAGATGTACAATCCTTGCAAAAACTGTAAGTTAATTAATTACAATTCTCATTATTTTCTAAAATTTCATAGTTTTACATTTCTTTTTTCTATTTTAGTCCTTTACTTTAATCTAACAAAACTAATACATAAGGGGAAAGAAATCAATGAAATTCCAAAGGTATCACTCATTGGGTAGTCTCATCTAAGTTGTTGTACTGTAATGCATGACATAACAATTGTCATATATTTATAAGAAATGATAACATCTTATAGAAGTATCATAAGTTCTTGATTGTACACATGTTGTATTGGGATTATGAGTAGATGGTAAGTAGTAGTGTAACGACCCGAAATTCCATCTATTGAGGTATTGTTTATTTTCACCAAATGCCACACATTTTGTCCTTAGTGCCAGTTGCTTTCCTAAAGGTCGCCCATCATGGGAGTGCTTCCCACAAACACGTTTAACTTTAAAGTTTTGATGAAATCCAAGTCATTACACTAAAAGGTACGTCGATGATTAGAGTTTCACCATCTTACATTTGAGGGGTATCATATACTCGCCTACTTATAGAACTAATATCTTAGTCAGTCTGATTACACAAGTCTAGAACTACACTAAGCAGGAACGACATTAGTGGTTCTCCATACAATCTAAAGAGATAGCCTCACTTTGAGGTACTTTGCCTATACAATACTTAGTTCCCCAATTCTAGTTGGCAATTTGCTTTGATACCACCTATAATGACCCGAAACTCTACTCACCGAAGTATTGTCCACTTTGGCCAAATGTCACACGATTTTGTCCTTGTTGTTAACTGCTTCCCAAGAAGTCATCTATCCTTGGAGTACTCTCTATTGAGTACGCTTAAATTTAAAGTTTTGATAAATTGCAAATCATTACATGAAAAGGTGTGTAAGGACCCGCTATCCCCTATAATTAAAATAGGTGATAACAGTTCCCTAACCACATATATCCTGTAGAGTTATATGTAAGGTTATCCAAAGTGAAGTGTTTAAGTAATTGTTTGCCTAATACTATAGGGATCAACATATATCAAATCATAGGTTTTTAAGACTCTAGTAAAACATAACTTCACTACTAATATATATATCACAAGAGATACAACCCAAGTCATATATAGTCAAGTACATAAATATATTACAACCAAAGGCTTCTTACAAGCCTTAACAAAATCACAAAATATAACTCAAACTGAAACTTAAATTACATCAACAAGAAAAGAGTTCGCATCTAGTCTATTACAAAGACAGGGTTCCATCAAGTCCATGGTTATCTCTGATCCTTCAAGTCATCAAGAAAATCTTCCAAGTCGGTTCCATACTCTATACTTGCATAAAACTCATCGGAGTCATCTCTTGAAATGGTTAAAATATGAGCCAAAGGCTCAGTACACAAGTAACAAATACAAATGCAAAGTGAGTCACACGTTCTTAAGCTAAATGCAAAATGCAATAACCAATTATTTATTATTCAATCTTTAATTAGCCATACAACAAGGGAGTATTCAAACTCTGGACAACAGGGATCTCATAGGAACCTGAGTAAGAACCTTGATGCTCAGGGGGTTGATATAAGTAGCTCGGATACTCATACCATCCTAGATAAATTTACCATAACGATTAAGTAATCTCATATAGGGTTTCTAGTCGTTACATAAGTCTACTTAGACTCAGTCCATAACATAAATCTAGTCCACTATTCCCATAAACGTTGAACTAAACCATGGTACTTCCTCTCAAGTTTAAGAAAATGTTACATCGATACCAAATTCCCCATCGATTATCCGCTGAACCACTTATGAAAGTCATATTAGAATAAAAAGGGTGGTCTAAGCGCCTAAACTATCATGCCCCCAATCTAAGCAGGGTGCCGCTCTCCGAACCAAATTCAACGGCGTAATAGAAAATTCAACAAACAAACAATTATTAAGTCTTTCTCAATATAGAGTAGCTTTAAAATAATGCTTATCTTAGCAAGGAAACAGGCAAGTTACTGCATACATGTACTAGCTCAGGAATTAATGGAGGTGGTTGAGCGGGGATCAATCACTGTTTAAAGAGATTATCACAATATCACACTTAGTCTAAGCTCAATATCAACTAATCTCATACTTAAACATTCAAAGAAATTCAAATAACTTATCACAAGATCTTAAAACAAGCAAATGAAATCATATATACAAGATAACTATTTTAGCTTAACACTCATAGAAAATCAATAATTTGTTAAATCTATAAATATACTTAAATCATGCTTAATTAGATCACTCAATCATCATTAAATATCAAATATCATTAATCTATCTCATTTTAGTTCAAAAGATCCATTTACCAAAGCAAATACACATAAAACAAACAAAAATAAGTTTTTGACTTTGCTTGGAAAATGCAATAATTGGAAAGAATTGAAATTTAAGCATTGATAATTTCAGAATTTGGAAAAACTCAAAACATGAAAGTTGTAGATCTTTTTTAATCTTTTCAACGCAACTTGAATCACCTCAATAAAAGATCAGACCAAAAAAGTTACGGCTAACTTACGAAAACACATCAAGCTGTAAGGGAGATTGCATGCCCTTTGGTCGCCCGTGATTTTTGAAAAACACACCATCAGAGCGTATCATGCCCCTTTGGTCACCCGTGACATGTGAAAAAGTGACGATCAGCTTAAATCACTCCCTTTACTCGCTCGTGACTTATCCCCTGTTGCTAGACACGAATTTCCGTTGTTTTTCATATAAAGTTTACACTTTCAAAACTTCTTTAAAATCATCCCATGTTTTTCCTAAGCTTGTTATATGATCAATACATCATTCAACCCACATAAACTCCACTCAAAACATTAAACACTTCACCATCATCATTATTCACAAATCACACTTCAAATCCTAAGTCCACAACACTCAACATTTAGTCATCAACCATTTTCATTTCTCAACACTTCTAATCTCATATACTACATATATAACTAACTTCACTAGTCCCATAACACTTCTTATACTATCAATACAACATATAAATCATCAAACACAAGTTTAAGCTTAAACCTAGTGTCAAGAAACTACATACATTCATATATTTAAGATAAGAAAAACATACTTACCAAGCAAACTTTGTACTCTTGATTTGTAGTCCTAAAGCAAGCTTTTGACGGTTGAATTTATAAGAGATGAAGGGCTTAATAGCATAGGGCCATGAGGAAGCTTTTAGGAGTGCAAAAATGGAGTTTATAAACCTTTGAGTGGGTGTTTGTGTTGTCTGAAAAAATTTGAACGAATTTTGCACTTTTATGGGTTGATGTTATCCTTTTGTTTGACTTTCATGGCTGCCACTAATAAGGCCTTTAATGGGCTTAACTTGTTTTAATTAATGGGCTTCATTTGGTTAATTAAAGGTGGGTTTATAGGCTTTATTTGTGACTAAAATTCTGAAATTTTGAGAATTATGTACATGCTTTATCTAACTTATTATAAGCATATTTAATATATTCTAATGAAATTAAAATTTTATGAACTCAATATTTAATTAATTCTAATACATTTAAATATTTTTAGCATAACTACACAACATCTAATTCGTCATATATATAAATCACATTCAACACATATCAAAAGCATGTATAATTTCAACAACACACATATAAAATGTGAATTAGGAATTTATGGCTATTTCAAGGTGTCTCAATAAGTAGAGTTTTGCTACCTTATATTTGAGGGGGTATCACAAATAGATTCAAAATAAGAGCATATAAATAGTCATGGTTGACGAAGGAGAAGAAAATAGTTGAAATTGACACTTGTTCAAGTAATCATATCTCTTACTACTTTCATATATTTTTTGTATACATTAGTCATCCACTATGGCACCCCATTAAAGTCTAGTTAAGTATCAAAAGTACAATAGTAGCTAGCATGGAATCCTATGATTCAAGCAAATCTAGCTTACCTTTTGTTTCATGAGCTAAATATTTAGCTTGTTCTCATATGAGTTAGGAGCATTTTTACCTATATAATACCTAAATGACATAAATAATAAATAATTTTATATGGGGTAAGCATAACCATAACCATATGTTCAATAAAATATCATGTTACTATACACATACTCATTGTAAGCAAGCGTGTTGTGCAAACAAAGTAATATGGAATACACATGGAACTTTAAAAATTGGTAATTGATTGCTTAAAAAAATTATTTGATATTGGAAATTAATTTGTAGTTAAGAAACCTAAGGCCTCCTAGTTATACCAAGTTAGAAATCCAACATCTAAAGCAATCTTCTAGCAATGACTTACATAGTTCCATTTTCACTACACAAACAGTCCTTTATAAAAGCAACAACTTTTCCTTCTATACATAAACATGCGATGGTTAGGAGTTTGCGTGGTATGGTTTGGTTCAATTCAGGTGATTCAATTTTTCTTTTAAATTTGAACCTAATCATATGATTTAGTTTGTAATTGAAAAAAAATTAGTACCATTCATTTGTAGTTCAAACCGTTTTTGTTATAAAAATACACTCTATAAAAAATTTTAATTACATATTTCTTATCACCAATGCAACTATAAAAAACTTTTAAAATTAATTATTTATCCAAATAAATATATAAAACTTATAGCAGTGAAAGATTTCGTTCATCATAAAATTATAATTGTATACTAGTCTCATTCTCTTGAATGATCTTGAATTATAATGATATACTAGAATCTATCCCTGTAAGGATCGGAACCACATATATATTTTAAACTAGGAGTATCTAGTCCCCCAGCCACATGTAATCTTGCAGTATTACATGTAAGGCCCCTTGTAAAGAAGGGGTTTGTATTAATTTTTTGTCTAAATCTATTAAAAGAACTATTTTCCAAAACATCTCATTAATAGAAGCTTTATGCATAGTATTACAAGCTTTGTTATCCTTTCATCAACAAGACAAAAAGGACTTACTACATGTACATACATATACATAGGTGTTACAAAACATTGGCTTGAAATCAAGCCTATGACAAAATGCATACAAATTTGATAAAAACTTTAATAATACATACATTATCCATAAAACATTTTTCTTATGCTATTAGAAAAGCTTCCATCAATAAAGTTGGGTCCCTAATCCTCCCACTTGTCCAGGAACTCGTCAAAGTTGGTTCCATAACTCAACTGAGTATAGAACTCATCATCTTCAAGACCTGCAAAGTAGTAATGTGAGCTAAAGATCTAATACGCAAGTAACACAAGCAAATACAAAGTAACAAACACTTTTAGACTAAATGCAATGTAACAATCATTAATTTATTAACTTATAATTAAGTTTGTCAAACAACAAAGGAGTATTCAAACTTTGTAGACAAGCCAATGGGAAGTTGGGGCTCTTAAGTAACAGCAAATGCTTAGGAGGTTAATATAGGCAGCTTGAATGCCTATATCTGCCACATGATATAACTGAAAAAGAATAGTAGCTTCATCTAGGATTTACAGCCATTTGTCATCTTTACTTAACTTAATCCATAATATTACTTAGTTCAACCAGTCTCATAAATATGAACTAAATCATATTATTTCCTCTTAAGAATAAGTAAACATTATACCGATACTTTTACCCTTATCGACTACCCGCAGAGCCACTTATAAATCGTCATTGCATCATGATAGGGTTAACCTAAGCACTTAAACCACTATGTTAAACTCGTTAATGGGGTTGTCGCTCCCTAGACCTAATTCAACAAAATAATCACAAACAACTTTTTTAAGTCATCTTTGATTAATCTCAATTTAGAATATGTTTATCCTAACAAATAATATCCAAGTTACCACGTACCTTGTAGTATCTCGTGTAAGATCAGTAGGCACACTCAACTGAGAAGTAGAATCTGTAAGAAAATAATTCAATTCATATTAAATTAAAGATCAATCGCAATTAATTACTAATGCCACGTTTGGTATGAATGAATGAACTCGGAATGGAATCACAAATCTGAGTTCTATTGCCATTCCTATATTTTGTTGCATTTTTAAAAGTCGGAATCGTGATTCCTATGAACCAACAATTTCGACTTTGAAAAGGAATTCAATTATGCCTTTGAGAAGGCGCAATTGTGATTCCATTTCTTACTCACAAATGAAAAATATTGAATTACCTTTTTATCTTCATGCTTATTATTATTTACATTAATTACTAGGAATATTTTTGACAAATAACATCAGTTTCATTCCATTCCATGACGTATCCAAATAGAGGAATGGATTTATCATTCCGTCTCCCATTCCATTCCAATCCATTCCATTTCGAATGATTCTCGTGTACTAGATGTAACATAAGTCCTTTAACACTTATCATATTCAAATAAAAATCCATATAAAATCATAAATTAGCATTTATACATATATTTATATAACTCATTCCCTTATTCCTATTTTATTTTAAAATATTTTTTTAAGGTAAGGTATTGTTCACACCCATACGATGCTGTTTAAGAGCTGCATGGTTCATATGGAGTTGTTTGGAGGGTTATATCAATTTTATAACAAAATCAAAAAACCAAACACCCCCATAAACGAGCCTGTATGGAAGGCCATTTTAACCCAAGTATTTTACCCAAAAATGATTAAAAAATGAAACACCACTCTAAACGGGGCCATTTGAAGAGTCTTTTGCTCTGTAACACCTTGACCCCACCTACCCACCCAATGGGGCCGTTTGGAGACAGGGGCTTTACAATAAAACTCAAATGGTGAAACAACTGTTTGACAAGATGTATGGATCCTTGTGACTTACCTTGCTTTCTTTCTTCTTTTTTAACACTTTTCACACATCCTACTTCAACTTAAACACTATAAAAACCACATACAACTTATCACACACTCTCAACAATATCAAAAACATAAAATCTGCACATCACTAACATTAAACAACTTTTAAAACTTCACATAACCTATACCAAAAACACTCATTCCTCCAAACTAATAACAACACTTCCAATAACTCAAATGACATAAGCTCTAGAAATTCATTCAATGTCCTAAAGATCCATTTAAATAATCAAACATCCTTCACTCGTCAAAACTTCATTTGAAAAAAATTATATTCATGCAAGAACAAGGAAATAGGTGAATAGACAAGTATACAAACTTTATCTTAAGTAGCTTTAACTTGTAGATGATGAATGGAAAGGAGTTTTTGATGAATTTAGGGAGGAAAATTAAATGAATTGGATGGGATATTGAAGTTGAAAGAATACATCGATTTTGGTATGTTTTGGTTTGTGATTTTGTGAAGTTTAAGTTAATAATTTGCTAAATATTTGCCATTAAATTTTGCTGACATTGATATTTATCCATATGCTTGGCTTGAGCTTGTGTTTGGTATGTGTATGGGCTTGGGTATTGGCTTTAAAATCTGCTAAGGCTTAATTTGAAGTTTGGGTTAGTTTTTATTGAAAGTTAATGGCTTCATCACACACAAAACAAACAATACAACATCCACTTCAAATCATATAAACAAATTCCAACATGCAATACAACACATTAATGAATCATGCCAACAACTCTTATTTTTTTAATTAAATATTTTCTATAATTTCTATATTTCAAGCAAGCACAATATATATATATATATATATATGTGTGTGTGTGTGTGTGCAAATTAAATAAGCATTAAAAGATATTTCACCCTTCCCTCTTTTAAGAAGTTTTGTCTCTGAAACTTACCTCACTCACTGACCAAACAACTCTAGATGTTTTTGTTTCGTAAAACTTTATGTTTCCTATGTGGCTTCCCTTTCAATTTGACCATTCCTTAGCACTTTTACAAAGGGAATAGTCTTCTTTCTTAAAACCTATCCATTCGACCCAAAATTCTAATAGGTGACGTGAGTTTAAGGGGATTGAATCGTGATCTAAATTTTTAGGGCTTTCTAATAGAAATGATATGGATAAAATTATTATTCGATAGAATCACGAACATAAAATTAAACTAGTTTTTGATTAGATTATAGAACAATAGGGACCACGATCTATAATCTATAAATTAATCATGATCTTAAAAAATCACAAGATTCTAATAATAGGATTCAACACAATTCTATATGACAGAAGAATTGATAAGAACTCGAGAATAAAGAGAATCAAAACTCAATATTCAAAATCACCACAAAAGGTTTCACACTTAAAGTGCTCTAAAAATCTTAAAAGATATGATAAAAACTTCTATATCTATCTTGAGTAGTTACTAGCTTTTTATATATAGCTTATTATAAGGTAGTTACGTAACTGAAAAATATAATTATGGCAATTACACAACATAACTGAAAAAACATAATTGTGGCAATTATGTAACTGAAAAACATAATTGTAAATAATTCCTACATTAATAAAAACAAAGAAATTCGAAAAGCCATAAAAAAATTCAAAAAAACATCAAAATAATTAAAGGCTAGCGTACGAGACTTCGAGCTTTAATCTTTTGTGTCAACCTTGAATTTTCATTGCTTTCCTTTCCAACGATTTTGGGCTTACTGATTCCTGTCATTACTCATGGGTATAAGAAGATTCATCCTCGAATCTTGATTCTTCATTTTCTGAACTTTTAGAGTTAGATTCGAAGTTGTCATCCAATTGGTCTATGCAAACAAACTTCTCAATCCTTTGATCTTTTTAACATGCATCATCTTGGCCTGTTGTATCTCTTTATAACTCATAGGAAGCAGCTTGTATATCTTACCTCGATGTTAAATAGTGTAATCATTCTTATACCCATCAAATGTAGGTCAAAGATCATCCTGCCATAGTCTTCAAGAATCAAGTGTGTATCATCTATGGGTACTACATCACACAATAACTCATCAGTATAATCACCAATGGAAATAGGTACATGCACCTGTTTATGCACATGAATAGCTACATGATGATTAATCCAATGAAGAGCATATGGTTTTGGATGTTGCTCCACCTGTAATCCTAATTTAAGAACCAATCTAGTAGAATTACATTGGCACATCTACCACTATCAATGATAGTCAGACAAGATTTTCCATGCACCAAGCTCTGAATGTAGAACAGATTAGTTCACTGGCCTAGAATCACATGCTTCTGCTCAAGAATTAATGTCAAAGGCAAATCAGACATGTTCTCTTCTTGCACTTCTTTCCCACTACTCTTCTATTATTCTTCCTCATTCTCAATGTTATTCCCTTTCATGACCATAACCTTCTTATTAGGATATTGAGAAGCAATATGGGCTTGTCCCAAATACTTGAAACATTTGATCTCCCGACTTCTTCTCTATTATGTTTGATCAGGTGCTTTGTCTTCCACCTCTTTCTCTTTATTCTTCTCATTCCCAATCACTTTCTTCTCCTCCTTATCAGATTTGCCATGATAATATGATTTTTGAGAGTGTCTACACTGTTGTCTCTCAACCCTACAAGCCAACTTAATCACATCCTCCAAGGTTTGATAATGCTAGAGTTCTACTATACTAGTGATGTCTATCTTCAGCCCATTGATAAACCTAGCTATAGAATCATATGAAGACTCTCAAATATCACATCTCTCCATCAACGTTTCAAACTCCTTTACATACTCCTCCACACTTCACTTAGCTTGCCTCAAGGAATGTAATTCCAGCAACAACTCTTGTTTATAGGTAATCTGGCACAAACCTTCGTCTCATCAATCTCTTCATCAAAGCCCATGAGCGCACCTTGTCTTCATCAAATCTTCATCCCTCAGCCTGTAACTTATCCCATAACAAACTAGCATAATCAGAAAATGCTAGAGATGTCATATTTACCTTCATGTGCTCATCTCACTCATAACAATAAAAAACCTTCTCTGCCCTTGATACCCAATCAAGAAATTCCTCTACTCTATTACTTCTAGTGAAAGGTGAAATTTTTAATTTAATATTATCAATTCCCTTTTTCCTATCATCCCTACCTTCTTGCCTCCTATTTCTTTCATTATTCCCATCAGAATCTTCACTAAAATGTCTCTTATGACTTGATCCACTCTGACTCCTCCTATCTCTCACCTCCAATCTTTCCAAAATTCTTCTCACATCTTCTTGCATCCAATTAACCCTAGTTTGCAATTGTGTAAATTCTTGTCTAGTCACAACATCTCCTTCATCACCACCATTGTTGTTATTATTCCTTCTAACCCTACTATTATTGACATTAATACTATTACTTCCATCCAACAACATCTCTCCACAATCACCAATAGCAACACGACAAAATTCAACAACAACAAAAGAATTCACGAAGAAAAATTAAACCAACTTGAAATTAATCCACGTCAAACAACAATTTCTGCACAAATCTTTGCTCTGATACCAAATTTGATCGAGCTTAAGGAAGTTGAATCTTATCTAAATTTTTAGGGTTTTCTAATAGAAATGATATGGATAAAATTATTGTTCGATAGAATCGATAGAATCCACGAACAATAAAATTAAACTAATTTGTGATTAGATTATAGAATGATAGGGACCACGATCTATAAATTAATCACGATGTTAAAAAATCACAAGAGTCTAATGAAAGGGTTTATCACAATTTTATATGACACAAGAATTGATAAGAACTCAAGATAAAGAGAATCAAAACTCAATATTCAAAATCACCACCAAGGGTTTCACACAAAAAGTGCTCTCGAATATCTTAAAAGATATGATAAAAACTTCTATATCTATTTTAAGTAGTTACTAGCGTTTATATATAGGCTTATTTCAAGGTAGTTATGTAACTGAAAAATATAATTGTGGCAGTTATACACAACATAACTGAAAAACATAATTATAGCAGTTATGTAACTAAAAAACATAATTGTAAATAATTCCTACATTAATAAAAACAAAGAAATTCAAAAACCACAAAAGAAATTCGAAAAGACATCAAAATAATCAAAGACTGATATGAGACTTTAAGCTTTAATCTTTTGTGTCGGCCTTGAAATTGCTTTCTTTTCCAATGATTTGAGGCTTGCTGATTCCTATTAGAAGATCAAAGCATTTTTATCCATATTAGCATTGGCCATTGCTATATCTAGCCGACTTCCATTGGTTGTTGGAAGGGGGTGTATTAATGCTGTCTGAGTAGTCGTTTCCATCATGATGGAGATCGCTATTCCCCTGATCGTCCATTCCAGCCTTTCTAGTGTATCCTGGTCTAAAGTCCATTCTAGTTGCACCATTTCCATTTGGAGGTTTCCTTTTTTTATCACTTCCATTCGTCCCATTGGTGATGCTAAGGTCCTTCCTCTCACAAAGGTCCATTGGAACTTTAGGGTTGGGACTTTCTCCACAAGTTGCTTTGAAAGAGTTCAGTCCTATCCGTGACTTTTGCTAGGACCGAGCTCTAATGCCTCTGTTTGGATTACCTAAATTCGCTAGCTTGGGTTCAGTTTGGGGTGGGAGATAGTGACTGAGAAGTTGGCAGGATCACCGTTTGGTAAGATGCGCCCTGGATGGGAAGAGAATGCTTTTTCCTTTGTTATGGTTTTTCTTCCTACTGTGAAGAGACGTTTCACTCTTTGAGGAAGATAAGCTTACTGTGGTCGAGATGGGCGGGGTGGGGGAGCAATGAACCATTGGATCCTTCCAATAGGGCCACTCATATTTTCAAGAAAAGTACTAGCAAAAATGTTGTTACTATTGCCCATTAAGTCGATAGGTGTGTGAGGAGGGGATAGGTTGGTGTTTTCTATCGGGATAGGAAAAATACTTGGGGCTTTTTTGGAGCTATCAGCACGTGTACTATTATTGCAGTTTACATATAATAAAATATTGATATTTACTCCTCAATACTATTATTATTATTATTATTTTTCCTTTCAATTCTCGCTGTTGGAGGAATTAGCAGGGCTATAATGTCTGGGTTGATGTGATGGAGAATTGAGAATAATGTTGGAGACACAATGTCTTTGAGAAAAAATTTAAGTGTCATATTTGTATCGATTTATGTTTTTATAAATTAGACTATACTTATAATAACTTAGTACAATAGAAATAGTTGCGATTATTGATTTATCTCAACCATGGATTAATTTTTTGTTTAATAATGTGCAGTATTTTATGGAGTAACTTGCTCCATGGTGAAATACCTCCTCTGAAGAACTTAACGCATCTTACAACATTGTAAGTGTTATCATCCTGATCATAATAGGGATGTGATATCTCCACGCGCAAATTTGATATTTATTCACTCGTAACGTAACATATTTGTTTGGTTTTTTTTTTTTTTTAATATTATTTGTTATACAATTGTTGCCTCATTCATTTCTCCAATCCAAATAACAACCTCCTCTCCTCATCGTTTAGCAGTACAAAAATGACATTTACACATCATCCACAATTGTTATTTGTACACCCAACGATAAAAAAAAGGTTACAATACAAATTCTTTATATTGTTGTTGATGATGTTGTTTTTATATAGTAGATTTTAATTTGATTATTAAACGAGGAAGCAAGTTCCGATGTTGACGATACTTTGCTTGCCCTTTCTATGTAGGGATTTGGGTGTAATAATTTATCGGCTCGATTCCTGATGCCTTGGGAAACCTTGTCATGCTTGAACTGTGTATGAGCTCCTTTCTCTCCGATTTAAATATTAACCAAAAGTTCATTCATGCAAACAATGGAAAACGTTGTGAAAACGGAAAGGATTTAAGTACCCCACGATTGTGTATGTTTATAATTATAACATATGTATAACTATCATTGTTGGCTTATCCTTTCAAAGGTACTTGACGAAAACCGGCTAAGTGGGTCTCTTCCAGAAGCATTAGGAAACTTGACAAACCTGGATACTTGTGAGTACCATAAACAAGATTCTCTTGTAGTTTGAATTCATATATATATTGGAGGACTTGTTTTACATTCAATGCAGCGATGTTGGATCTAATTTTCTCACTGGGAACATTCCAAAAACCTTTAGTCAGCTATCATTTATAACATATTTGTAAGTCGATCGATAACTGCTTTTTCTTCATTCTTCGGATTATTTATTTACTTTTTCAATCTTAATTATTTGTGCATATTCAATCCGCATCGCGCGAGATTTGATATTTGAAAAAGTTTTGTGGTGCCTGATCTATTTACATTAAAACCTGATTATAGAAGGATAAATAGTCTTTTCATACACCGTATCTTAATTATGATGATGGCGATTTTAAGGTCAGAGCTGATAAATGAACAATTACACATTTTCAAGGTAAATGGTTCAAACAAACAAATTTATTGAATTGATAATGAGAACACTACTTATATATTATTAAGCTAAATAAAGGGTGAATTTATATTTAATTTCAGGATTATAGGATATTTGTATTTTATCTTTTGTATTTTTACCTTTGAGCAAATGGTTTGAAAATAGTATCTAGGTAATATCATAATAAAACGAGATGAAAAATAAAGATGAATGTAAAAGGTCATAATTATATTTTTAATATCTATACAATAATTTCATTATACGTTTCCTCCTCTATTGTAAATTTAATCTTCCTTGCCTAAGGGCATCCTATCCCAATCCTTAATATAGGATCATATGTGTAGTATCTCGCTTTTTGAGATCTCATGAGAAGGAAGTATTCTTAAAACCTCTTGAGATTTTACAAGTTAGATTATTCACATCTTTTTATAATTTTTTTTATTTTTTAATGTATTATGTAAAAATATATGACACATATAAAACCTTAAAAAATATAAACAACCTTACATGAAAACCTTAGACATGAACTATTTAGGTTATTTAAAAAAAAAAAAATCCTTAACATGCTCATGTAGTAGTTTTATAACTACTTAGCCAGGTAGTGTACGGATGCTCTAGGTAAACTAGTTTTAAGAAGAAATTGTTGTACATTCAACATGTTCCACTTTACAATCTCCATTCGATCTATCTTTTCAATTCTGAATTTCCAGTTTTGTATGAGAGTTAATAACCATTAAGTTGTTGGTTTGGATTGAATTTGGTGCAGCGGTGTCTATGGAAACGGAATGTCTGGGAAAATACCCAGTTTCCGGAATTGGACGGGACTCCAATATTTGTAATTTCTTCAACTTCTTTTTAATTAATTTTTCGGATAAAAAAGTAACATATAGCAAGCGCTTCCACCAGCATGCTAACTTTTTGTTTTGTCTTGTTTTGTCATGTTTTTGTTTTTTTTTTTTAAATAATAAACATAGAGTGATTTTTCATGAAAACATTATAATAACTTATTTATTTATTTCCATAATTTTCGCAGATGCTTCGAGGGAACAATTTCGATGGGCCCCTACCGGATTTATCTATGATGGGAAATCTATATCAGCTGTCAGTTCTATATGAAAGCTCTGCTATTAATGTTTCGATTATAATCTTGTTGAATTCTTTTTTCCCCATAATGTCCTCGTAATTTACTCTCCTTTGCAATTTTGAATTTGCAGAGTGGTACTGATCTTAACCTCAATAATGGTCATTTTTACTTCCCTTATATCAATTACACTAGCCTGGAACTTTTGTAAGTATTCTTTTAATGTTCCATATTGTTTCTAATCCGTCTTTCTTAATGATATAACCACTATGAATGTTGTATTCGAATTATGTATATAAAAAAAATGGTAAACAATTAAAAAATAAATACTTATGTAATTGTTTAAGAAGTATATATATATATATATATATATTAATTTTATAATATCATAAGTCATCTATCAAAGAATAGCTGACACATGTCTTTATAAAGCTATCTTAAATATTTGTTTTAACTTTTTGTTCTACCATCCTAATATAACTTCCGAACCTTTATAATTTCGTAGATAGTTACAATATTTTTTAATAAGATTTATTCCCTTTGATAATATAGAAAATAAGGAAGCTTCTTTTTCTCTTTCTCATATAAACGCAGGATATTTCGAAATTGCTCAATCTCTGGGAAAATCCCTTTTGTCATTGGGAAGTTTACAGGGCTCAATTACTTGTAAGTTATGATAAGAAGGTCCAATTATTTTATCCTTTACATTTTCTTCTTTTCCTTTATCTTCTGGCATCTCAACTATCTACTGTATATAGCATGGCCAAAAATAAAATTCCTATATATATAGAGTTTTTCTAGGACAGTTTGCATCCAAACTGTGATCCAACCCGTCAAGTCCATATTCTAAAATTTAAGATCCTTGACCATCCCAGCTTGATGATAGAGATTTAAATCAGTAGACTTATAGATTTATGAGGCAAGTCCAACGGATTCGGACCCATAAATTTTTTTAATTCAATAAAATATTTGAGGAAAAAAAAAGCACATTATGAAAATCAAATGCACCTTTTTTATTACCAAAAGTAAAAATGTGAATTGTGGGATAGGTGTGATGGAAATAACTCTCCAAATTGCCCATTTAATGCAAAGCATGCAGGTGCCCATTAATGCATTGTGATTTTTTTTTTTTTTTCTTATGAGGACATTGCACTAGTCCAGATTTGGAGTTTGTCTTGAATTCTTGCCCTTTCAACTTCTATCTACATCTTTCGAGGTTAGATGGTTTTGATAATGAAGTATGTTGATATTTTGATCTTTGTCCAAAAGTCTAGACATCTGACTAGTTGGTTCAAGTTCAAAAATTGTGAACCCTTAACTGTCATGAGGGCAAGGCTATTTGAATCCATAACCTCATCGGTCCATGGAACGGGTCTACACAATTCAAACCCTTTTTTTCATTAGGATAACAATAAAAACAACAGTGCAATGAGCCTTTTCTGTTATATTCATTAGGATAACAATAAAAACAACACTGCAATGAACCTTTTCTGTTGTAATATAATACAAATGTTATTGACTTATAGGGTATTGTCACTTTTGCTTTTTTCAAAAAAATTCGGCATGCGCTATTCCCCAAGCATTGGAAACATGCGCCTATGTCATTGTGTGGGCAGCTTTTTGGTGGTTTTTTTTTTTTTTTTTTTTACAGAAATAAAAAATAAGCCATTTAATACAAGTGCTGTTTAATACAAGTGTCTTAATAAATGTGTCTATTTAATACATGCTACCATGGGCATGGAAATATTAAGGGACATATGATATGCATGGAATGTGTGTATATTCAATACACATGCCATTTATTATGAAAAAATAATTCAACAGGACCAACTTTAAACAAAAATCACTAACGGTATTCGAAAAAAAAAATTGTTAACTATTGAGTTTCCCCATCTTCCAATTCCATGAGGCGGCAGCAGCAGCAGGTGCAGATACATGGGATGTCGCGATCCTATGTGGGGCCTAGTAGGATTACCCTAAATCGTCATATCACGTGTGCACCTGCAACATGAGGATCGCCTTGCAAGTCAGAGTTTACAAGACTCTAATTAATTATCTTCTCATTGTATTATACATATATAAGTTTATTATGAAAATAATTTATTGGATATCGAAACTTCCACAGATCACAAGACTGCAGAGAATCAGATATCCTACCAAATGATAAGATAAGGTAAACCTAGGTTTAACACAAAATATAAACTAGGTTTAAGTTAAGAAAAAGACTACATTTTCATGTTTATTCTTTCAACTAGGTTTAACCTATCACATTCTCAATCTTCTATCAGTCTCATACAACTTGATCTTTGTCACGCTCTGCACTCAAATCCTATCCCATCCATGTATTCAACCTAACTGCAAAAGCAAACTGTTGGGGAGTCAGCTACAACTAGCTGAGTGAAGTATACCCTCGCTCCATACCGTTCAAGCAAAAGCAAACAAGTTATTAAACAAGCATATGCAATGCAGATAAGCAAATGAACAAATATATATGGCCAACCGGTAACCATATATATATTCGGATTTACGCCCTCCGAATCCGGGGTTGGGGTACATCCACACATCAGCACCCGGACCGCTACTACTTCGGGAATCAAATTTATTCAAGGAGTTTTTCATATATAGAAAATAATATACATATAACAACATCCCATTGAAGCAAGATATCCTTAACAATGACCCGGCGCGATCCTAGGATGGGCCGTCTCCCCAGGACGACTTAGTTCCCATTCCCCTAGAACAAGGCCCATGGTACACACTAGGTATATACCACTTCGGTCCTCCATGTTCACCGTCCTCACGGGACAGTGTGGCCCATCCGAGTCAAAGTGTAGTGGTGATGGCCTTCTACATGCAATCGTGCAATGCATGATCAATATTATGATTATCACGCCAATAGTCATTAAGTCCATTTATTTGGCGATCAGACAATTATCAGACACTCGCAAAGATCAAAATGATTAAACAACACTCAATACTTAACGTTCAGAATAATGTATAGTATTTTCAACACAGATAACAAACACGAGCAGCCACAAGTGTAAATTTCCCAACCCCATACTTGAATCATTTAATTTATATTAACAAAATATCATACTCTAAACCTACAAGTACAAGCAGATATGAATGTCATCGGAATATACTCACCTGTTTATCCTTGCTTAATGGTCATAGAAGTCTACAAGAACACTTGAAGACAGATCTGTATCCCCTGAGAATCGAGATAGCAGATACCCCATTACTATACTCTTATTCATATAAAGAAACCTATTGTGTCTTTGTATCTTAAACTTGAGTTTTAGCACTTCTTAATCTAACCTTAACACATAATTAGTCCTTTTGAAGTTTGTAAAGGCTACGCTTCGTAAGTTAAACTATAAAATTCGTATAATCTTAGTTTCTTTAAGAAAAGTATTTTAGTTATTTTCAAATATCGAGTTTAATCACGAAATCTTAAATTGGGCATATTATACTTGTTTTAATTTAGATTTTAGCATATGAGTAGTCATTGAAAAACTTATCGAATGTAGTTTTTAATTGTTAGGTTAAACTAATCATTTTGTATATTTTTCCTATGTTACTTTAGGGGCTCGAAAGGTATCACAATTGTATCTATCTTTCTTGTTTTGTATTCTTAAGTATTATTTCAAGTTCGATTCCTTATTTTATGTTTATTTCATCAAGTATTAGTGATTATACTTAATTTGAGTCCATTACTCTACTTTTTAGTTAAAGTATACATATTTATACTTATTTTCATTTTGATTGTCTTGATCTTATTTTAAGTATGTAACTTAGTTAATTTGATTATATCAACTAATTTTATGATTTTCATTAATCTATACTTTATATCCTTATAGTCTTATAAGCGTTGAATTTTATACTTAGAGTTACGGAATTCTTGGTTAAGTTTAATCTTTCAATTACAATTTATATTATCTTGATTTTCTAATTTGTAATTGAATTACATTTTATTTAGGAATCTTATTCTTTTATATGTGTTGAAATCTTCATATGTCTATATAGGTTTGTTATTGAGTATATCTAATAGATTTAAAGCTAAATATCTTTTATCTATATAATACTTAAATCATATCAAGTTTATCTATTAAATCCTATTTTCGTATGATATGAAACTCATATTTGTATATATAGGTAATATATTAAAGTTTAATTATATATCATCTTTTTATTGATCAAATAATCAAATATGTTCATTTATCAAATTCAAGTAAAATTTTCTTATAGGGCTGAAACTTATATAATAGGGTTCTACAGTTTTCTAAGCTTTTATTTTCCTCCTTAATTCCATTTCTACTCATGAGTATATGTTGTGTGTGATTTAAATTATTTAAACTTGTCATAGAATATCTTATTCTTTTTAAATGTCAGAACTACGCTATAGGTTTACTTTACTTAATTCTAATTGTTTCTTTAGTTAAGTTTTACTTCATAAAACATAACGAGTGTTTATATAAGTTAAGAATATTTTTGTTTTAGTGTTTATATTAAAATCTTAGTTTGAGTCTTATTTATGTAAATTATACCTAATATCTAGTTTTAACGGTTACATCTCAATCCTAGCGATTTATTTTAAATCATCATTTGCTAACTGATATACTTTAAGGATCTAATAATTCAATTCTAAACCACTAGTTATTGTCTTTGAATTTATTTATCGAGATATTACTCGTTTTGGAAAATTACTATTCATTTCCCAGGAGGTCACCCATCCTAGGTCATGAGCACGCTTAACTTTTAGTGTTTTGAGAATTTTTCATATTATACTACATATATCTCTATAGTCAAGGTTCTATATTTTTCTTACATTGTTTTCAAGTTGAAAACTAAATTCTAAAATCTACGGAATCGGATAGATTAGGTTTTTCACCTACACGATTAGATTTCCAGATCTAATAGGTAAACTAGGGTTTTAGTCTATATATTAAAATATTATAACTTTCATGTTTATGAAATCAGAATTTTAATTTGGGCTTTAGATTAGAAGATTTTGATCAGTTATTGATCCTATCGTGTATATTTCAACTCTAGCGATTTATCTCTAAATTTCTATTTACTAATAAATAGACTCTAAATATTAATTATCTAATATTATAATCAATTTTCTATCATCTAGCGTTTTTATTTATCAATTTATTATCAATTTGATAAGCAAATGTAATATCAACTAGTCTAAATACACATACTAGCATGACATAATTTTATATTATTATCATTATATATGCATGTAAATATGTATATTTATAATAAAAACTAATATTAAAACTCTTAATATTACGAAAACTTCTACGTACCGGATCATAATAGTAAAATTTTAGAGTGATCGAAACCTAACCTTGTGTGGTCTTGAATTGAAGAGCGTATCGCCACGATCACAAACCACTTTCGGAATTGGAATCGGTTTCGTATGTGAAAGATATGAGCTTTTGAAGATCGGAGGAGCTTCTAGATTCCTTTTCTTATTTTATTATTTTCTTTTTTTTATTTTTCTTTTTTTTTTTCTTTTTTTTTTCTTTTTTCTTCTTTTCTTTTTTTTTTTTCAAAGTCTTCTGGGAAGACTTTCGCAGAGAGAGAGAGAGAATATAGGAGAGAGAGAGAGAACTGAGAGAATATGGAGAGAGAGAGAACGGACAGAGAAAGAGAATAGAAAGAATGAGAAAGAGAGAGAGAATTGGAAATTTATAGAAAAATTTGCGTGCAGAGCAAGCTGGAAATTTGGGGGAGATCTTAATTTTTCGGGTTCTAATTAATACGTATAATAAATATTTATTCGTTATTATTTTTAGATGAAATTTACGTACCTATTATATTAAATATTTTGAACACTATGGTATACTTAAAATTTTGAATTTAAGACTTTTACTTTTTAGTTTTATTATTTATTATCGTAAATTATAATTTATCCTTTAAGGATTTAAATTATTAGTGTTTTGATATTTTATGATATAATTAATAGTTAAATTGTTTTTAATTTGACTTTAATTATATTCTACTATTATAAATTTATAGTGTTTATCTTTTGTTTGTATCTTTTGAATTATTTATGGGATCTAATTTATTATTTTACTTATCTTTATTGGTTTTTAGTTTATATATCATATTATTCTTGTGATATCTTATGGAAATTTTTCTTTGATATAGGTATAGTTTATGCTTATATTTTTATTTTAATTAAGTCTTTTATTGTCCATATTGGTAATTACCAATATTTAAATTCAAGAAAAGCGGGATGATTTTTCGGACATTTTCTAAAATTTCCATCAAAGATTACTATCTATTTAACAATTACCAAAATTAAATAGACGTATAATTCAGGGTGTTACATGGGAACATAACCATCAACAAAATGTTTATTATCAAAATAATAATAACAGCTTTAGTGACAAAGGCAAAGTTTTTTTTTTTTTTTTTTTTAAGGTTTGGACCCAGGTCCATCACTTGGATCCAGCATGGACCCATCTATCACGATGGTCCTCTAGGTGGATCCAATATAAGACCCACCATGATTAATCCGAGTCGGATCTCAATTCAGATCCAATTCTAAAAGATGTCTACTTAAAACAATACAACAACAATATTTTAAATCTTTCACTTTTTGAACAAGATCCCTATGGTCAAATTGCCACCATATACTATGACCACGAACCAGCTTTCGATCGATGTGTTGACTCTTGGATGCATGCACTTCTCTTCATGATGTGTTGATTTTGGTTTGAATTTGTTTTTGTTTTTTTTTCCTAGACCGTTAAGAATCGGTGGGTCCTACGAGTCCCCACGAAGGACTAAGATTGGACTCACATATCTAGAGGGTGCCTTTTGTAGGTACAAACCACTCCAGTGAGCCAAGTCCAAAGTTGGAATTACCGTAGGTCCTGGTTCTGACCCAACCTGGAGAGATTTCTATATGTGTGTGTATAGATATTTAGGAGGTTTTAGACTTTTATAGCCCGTTTACTTGACATGAATAGCTATTCATTCCCTCCTCGTTTGATAAAGTTATTATTACCATGTTCACTTGAGGAGAATTGCAATTCATAATGAATTGCTATTACATAAAATGATGAATATCAATTCATGTCTCCATCCCCATGAATTGCCCTTCAATGTTTTATTTTTCAACTTTGTCATAAAAACCCCTGTATTGAAAATAACACAGTACAATTATTTTCTTTATGTAAAAATGTAAGGAGAATTATAGATATTTTGCCTATTACTTTAATAATTACTTTTTATTTTTTTATTCCAAGTAAATATAGTAATAGCAATCGCAATCCTATTACATTCCATTAGAATTAGAATTTTATTACTCTCTTATTCTATACCGCAAAGTGAATGAGCTATTAGTTATTTTATTATAAAAACAAAGACTTTTACCTACTTATTTTTTTGTTTATTTTTATTTTTCTTTCAAGTAGTACACAATGATTGAAAAGAAAAAGAGAGGGAATAACCATGAGAGCATATAGAAAGGCAAAACAAATATTATAAGAAATTATGAGATATTTACAAATTTATGAACAAAAAATATATGAAAACCTATATATATATTTCATTTATAATATTTTGTTTCCACTATGTGTTATCAAAGCTATTTTCTCTTTATTCTACACCATTCTCTCTCAACATACATGCAAACCTGTATCTATATGGAAAAAATTTTGTTGTCCTAAACTTGCTATCCTCATTGTATATGTGCAAATCAACATCTGACATGTGTCAAGAAGTGCTTCTTATATTTTTGACATTTTTATATATTTTAAATTTATTTAATATGTGTTAATATTTATTTGTAAGGATATAATGAGGATAGGATGTTAGAGACAGCAAACACTTTTTCTATTTATATGCATGTAATGCCACAGATTCATAGTAATTACTTAAAATAAGCGGTCCATCTTTTCTGGCATAAAAATTAAGATAGATAAGCTTAATACCTCATTGTTAAAAGAGAAGTTCGGCACAAGTAGATGATGTCCTTCGCTTTGGCGCATAATCCATAGATCTTGTAACATCTATAGTTTATTAAAATTTGAGTATAAAAACAAGACGACATGCAGATCCTTTTCAAGTATAAGACCGATAAAAGATGCCTACGTCTTTATTTTTAAGGGGAAAAAATATATATTAGAAGTAGTTTATATTATGACAAAAATTTATTCAAATCAAGTAATGACCAAAACACTCGTAGAATACGCTTTACCATATTTCTTTTTCTGCCAACTCCATGCTATTATACTAAAGAGTACCTTGATATTTAGAGTTATATCATACTCTGTTTCAAGGAGAACTATTTTCCTCACTTCCAAAAACTAATGCCTTCATCAATTTCATTACACGTGTTTAAGAGCACACTAACCAGTTGAACGAACTTTAGAGGTATCTCTTTTCAAGCTAAAGAGCTGCCCCTTATTGTGGTATTTGACCAGCGTGGCACTTAACTTCCTCACTTTCGAATATTAAGCTAGTCTAATACTGCTTCTAACAATTAAAACACTGTACATCAAGGCATTATTTAATTTGGCTTGTTGTATTTCACAATTTTATTATTAGTGCAAATTATTTTCTAGGAGATCATCTATTATGAGAGTGCTTCTCTTTAAGTACACTTAACCGTAGAGTTCTAATAAACTTCAATCTATGATATTATCACAAACAGATTTGTAGATGGTCAAAACATATTATTCATTTAGCCTTGAAGGAGTAATATATACAGATTAACAAGAAAACAAGAAAGGCAAGAAATAGATTATCTTAATCATAACTACCTAAAAAAGGGTAATATAAGAAAGGCAAGAAATATATTGTCTTAATCATAGCTACATAAATAAGGCTAATCTATATTTAATTACATGCGCCAACCAAAAATAGCATATAGTATATGGTATTCACAAATTACAATAGTTTTCCAAATATATAATATACAACATACGCTAATGTATATCAAAAGGTATCTCGATAATGAGAGTTTTGTCACCCTCTATTTGAAGGATATTATGTGCTAAGTTTAGGCTAGCTTTTAATTATGTGCATATTTTAACCAGATAGGTCATGTTGTTTAAGTTTGCTTCATTGTACCAATAATTATTTCATTGGCATGTCCTATAATATATGGCTTAGTGCAAGAGGACTTATTTTGTGCAATAGCATGAATATAGAGAGATTAAACAACTCTCTTAAAATGTAAATGATTTAATTTAATTTTTTTTATAAATTCATAGATGACTCAAATAGCTCATTTAAAATACAAAGGTTGATTAAATTTAATTACAAACAAAGGCACTTCCAACATAATTATCCCTTTATATTTCCCAACTACAAACAGTGAGAATGCTATATTTACAGATATGCTTATGTGGTTATTCCATAAGTGATGAATAAAAAATTAAGTGTAACTAGCATAAAATATTGAGAAATTTTATTTCTTCTGGAAAAGATATGAACGAATTATAAATTATACTAGCGGAAGAAGTAGGCATAATTTTCTAATAATTTTATAACATTTTCATACTTGCATGACCTAGTTCTTCATGTTGGATTACGGTGTGAGTGGCTCAAGGAGTTTTAGAATGATCTAAAAGGGTTATAAAATAGGCGATGTGCCAGTAGAACAAGGGATCATGCATACAATTAATAGTACAAGAATCAATTGCAAGTGATGTAAATTAGCTTGTTTCCTTCATAAATACGAATAGGAAATTTTTATTGGATACCTTGGGTACTTACTAAAAGTAAAAAAGAATTCATAAAATCCATGATCAACTATAAGATACTACGTGTAGACAAGTACATATAGCATATATTGTACTTATGAGAAGACATTGGACGCATAAATTATCCTTTCATCCATGTTGATATAGTTGCTAATAGCCTAAAATGGTAGCATTTAGAGTATTTGTCGGCATTGAACATACTTTCATCGTGATAAGGATAACCAATCTATTCTTCCTATGAATCGTCATTTCCTAAAATCTTCTTCCTTTCCGATCATCTCAAATTTGTTTTCAATAAATTTATTGAAGATAAATCCTTCATTGAAATCAACATGTCATCAACATAAATGAGAAAATTAATGGAGTCATTAAGCCCTAAGATGTATATGTATCAGTATACTTGCTTTTCTCAAATCTAACATGTGATCATAAATGCATTAAAATACCTATACATTGACTAGGAGACTATCTAAATCCATATAAAAACTTCTTCAAGAGATACAGTTGTTCTTCTCAGCCCTTAACAGCATAACTATCCGACTATTGTATATAAATATGCTCTTACCAAGTAGAATTGTTGTCCCTCCAAACATTGTAAATAAATGTGCTCATCTCACCAAGTAGATTTTGTCCTCGCATTAGCTATAGATCTCATTGTGGTTCATGGCTGGCATGGAGTATAACACATAAAAATGTGTTTTACAACTAGACAAAATAAAAAAAAGTGTTAATGTCATTAATGATATCTAAACTTTGAAAAAATATGTAACTAGGTACCTAAACTTTATAATTGATTAATTTAGTATCTGAAAGAATTTTTGTGCATGCCAACATTACCTTCTCAAGTTATTAGGTACTAAATTGATAAATTTCAAAGTTTTTATTAGGTATCAAAATGATCGATTTCAAAGTTCAGATACTAATGGATCAATTTCATAGTTCATGTACTTAATTTTATATTTTGCCAAGGTTTAGGTACCATTGGTAACATTATCCCTTAAAAAATAAAAAAAATATATAATAAAAACCCATGGATTCAACTCTCTCCAACTAACTATAAAGACTTTAGCTATAAAACATGCCGCAAATTTGACTAAAAATTTATTATTTCTAGGGACCCATTTTCTAACCAATCTCAAGCCATCAAAACTCGTCAATTAAACCTTATTTATTACCATTCATATTAAGGGACTATCCCTTTTTACATAAGAACTAGCCACTTATGCACATATGGCTAAAGATTGCCTCTGTAAATGAACTGGAATCAAATTAATGAATATGATTAGTGTTGATGGGCAAATTTGTTTGTAAACTTTCAAAGCCTAATCTAACCTATTTATGACACGTGCTGGCTTTATTCTTTACGGGTTGGCCTCCCTTGGGCCCTACTATAGCCATAAGATTAAGTGGGTCTAGCTTACCCTCACATCAACTTAGAATACCTTTATGTACCTGCCATCTCATTAACTCACTTCGATCATTTACTATACTTTCGTCAACTCTAATTTTAAGAAACCTAAGACATGGCTTAGTGGCTTAGCCGAAGCTCCTTCAATAATGACCATGATCCTTCATCATTGCCACGGCATAATCCCATTCAATCCAACCATTCTAAACTATTGCTTTATAGTATATGAGAGACCTTCAATAGGTAGGGGGTTAACACTTAAGCTTATATGTTGTTATTATTCTCATTCACATCCTCGAATATCTTGCTAACTTGACTATCAGTATGGTTGTAATGGATAACCTTCCGATACCCACTAGCCTGTTTTGTATTTGCAGACCTATCTTAGCATTAGCTTAAATTCATTTATCTCTATCAGTAAAGCTTTGACAACATTTTGCATTGTCTGTAGGAAGCAAAAAAATGTTGATCTCTCCAAGTTATTTTGAAATTCCATAAGGAAATCGATCATGATGATAACAACTTTGGAATATGTTAATAGCAACTAGGGTAATTCCCTAGTAAAACAGTAGTCTACAACTACACAAGTTGTGACCTCTATTGCTGATCTACGATGTTTTGTAGAGGTGGAGAGGGCGTACTATGAATTAGCAACTCAAATTGATGATGTTTGAAGGATGTATATTGAGTTACTGAAATGAGCCAAAGGCTCTAAGCTTGCGTTGAGGAATTAGAGTGCGAACGCTTTAAGGACATAGCAAAGTCTGATGTGCATGGCCAAACCAATTATGAGAAAAATTTGCCACAAGCCCTACTTACACAAGATATCAACCAGTAAGCACGATATTTAGATCGCCATAATTATGTCCTTGTTGGAATGTAATAGGTGGTCATCTCCTAAGATCAAGCTATTACATCTCATGCTCCTGCTATTGATCCTTTTGTGAGATGCCTTATGGAATAATGGGATGATGATGAGACAGATAGGTGATTGAGAAACTGTCTAACATCAAAGAAAGTATAAAAAGAGGAGCATCCAAGGTTTCACTTAATGAATCTATGTTCATTCAAACTATTTAGGATGAACTGTTACTAATAAATGTGATCCTGCCATCTCTTAACACTTATAATGGTACCACAAATCCACAAGACTACTTGGCTTGCTTCCAAACATTAATTTCAATGCATGAATTTAGTGATACTATCACTTGCAAGGCCTTTTCGAGCACCTTAAGAGGGGCTACATATATGTGGTCTAGCTAGCTCCAATCGAACTCTATCATGTGTTTCAAAGAATTCAAAGAACTATTCTTGAAGCATTTCATGGCAAACAAGCCCCTTAAATGTATACTTCATTCATGCACTTAATGAGAAAGAAGCTAAGTGAGGCCCTAGAAGATTTTGTAGCATACTTCTTCAAGTAAGACCGCAAAAAAGACGAGTTTCTCACAAACTACTTCAGCTTTATTATAAAAAAATTGAGCTCGCGCTTCAGTTCTAGAAAAACAGTTGGCTTGCAAACATGTTCATTTAGGCTTCTGGAGAGGCTTCCAAGTAAGCTCATTAATAAGCTCATAAATAAGTTCATTAGTAGATTTATAAATTTTATATTTATGATATGTTATATATGAATATATAATTAAAACAACAAAAACTCATTCTATTTTTTACATATGTATATATATTTAGTGACTCTTATATATTATTTTTAGGTTTAAAAAAAAAGAAAATAGACTATCTAAATGAGTTAAGCTTTAACTTAAATTTTAGGATCGATAAAAAACTTAGCTTAAGCTTGATAATTTTGTAGATAAGCTAAGCCTGAGTCTTTAAAAGGTTAACTTATCTCAGCTCCTTTATAGCTTACTTGCAAGTCATCTTAGAAATTCCATAGCTTAATCCAAAGTCATCTAGACCAGTTTCGAGAAAGACTCAAGAAATTAATTATTTAGGAAGATAATATTAGGGCTTGCCAAGGCGTCAGCATGCTAAGGTCAAACCTAAGTAAAGACTAAGGTAATAAGAAGCACAAATGCTTAGTTAAGGACCACCTTAGCTAGTCTCAAGAAACCAAACACTATCTAAGGATCTATATTTGAGGGCACTTGCATAAGATGAGGTTTTTCACATTGAATCTAGGGCAAAGGAAAAGCCAATACAAAGCGACAAATTGTTGAAGCAACATAAATAATTTAATTAAGTAGTAGTTCTAAGTAAGCCACTCGGATCAAAATCTCTCTTCTTGCCAAAGTTAAGGAACATCTCATTGTTTTCCTTAGAAGAAACATGGATGTGTTCGTTTTTTCATCAACAGAAATGTCGAGCATTTTCCTATATGTAATTACGCACCGAATCAATATTGATCCCAACATTAAGCCTCTCAAGTAGATGTGGAGGCATTTTGCACCTAAATCACAAAAAGCTATGAAGAGTAGGTGCAAAAATTACTAAAAGCAGGCTTCATTTTGGTGAAAGGATACTCGAGCTAGCTAGCCAGCATCATGTATATATATGTATCTAGTGGAAAGTGGTACATGTTTATCAATTACACTAACCGTAATAATATGCCTGAAGGATTGCTTTCCCTCCTTATAATCGATTAGCTAGTTGATTCCATATCTATTCGTGCTATCTTATGATTCATGGATTCCTTTTCTGACTATAATCACACAGAGATGGAGCTAGACGATGAAGTCCATACATCTTTCATCACCGGCTTTTGAACTTACGATTACAAGGTTGTGCTCATTGGTCTTAAAAATGCTTATGCAACCTACTAGAGGATGGTGACTAAGATTTTCAAGTCACAGATTGGATGAAACATTAAAAGTTTATTAGTATAACATGATCACCAAGAGCCGAGGGCATACTAACCACCTATAAAACCTACGAAAAACATTTAGGCTTTTGAGGTACTACAAGTAGAACCTTTACTACCAAAATTGTGTTTTTATGTGGCCTTAGGAAAATTCTTTGGGTACTTAGTTACTAAGCAGGGTGTTGAAGCCAACCCCATAAGATTGGATCCATTCTAGACATGCAATCTCCTAAGTCACTTAAGGGCATCTAGGGACTCAGAAAGAATTGCCTCTCTAAATAGGTTCATTTTCGAAAGCATTGACAAATGTGCTGAGTTTTTTAAAGTCTTGTTGGACAAAGTTATAAACTAGAATGGACTCTTCATGTTGATGGATCCTCTACCTAAGGTGGAGCAGACTCATGCTTTAAGTTTGTAATAATGAAGAGAATGTGAAGCTTTGATTGCCAACCAAAGCTAAGGAATAACACAGAACAAAAAGATTAAAGATCTATTCAAATTCTCAACTCGTTATCTAACAAGTAAATGGGAGTATGAAATAGAAGGAGGCATAATGCTCAAATACTATGGGGTTGTTCTAACTTTGAATTTGTAATTTCCCTCATAGGATATGCATAAAAATCTAAAGGCCAAGAATTTCAAAGTGGATAAGCTTTCGAAACTTGCAGCTATCAACATCCTTATTCTAAATCATGTTAATAGAAAATTTTTCACATAATTCTTCTTAAAACTAGCATAAAAAAGCAATGATTAGAAATGCTAGAGGTATAACCTATACCAGTTGAATTGTATAAGATAGATGCGATTGTGGATTACTTTAAACACAACATGGTCCTAGTAGATTGGATAGAGCAACAAGATTGATGTATAACACTATTAACTACATCTTGGTTGGTGAAATGCTATGGTGATGGGGCCATAGCCTGCCTTACTTGATGCCTCCATTTTGAAGAAGGCTTAAGGTTTTAGAGGAGATACACTCTAAAGTGCATAGCATTTATGCCAAAAGCTTGACCCTCTACATTCAAGTTCTTTGAATCGGTTACTACTAGCTCGCTATAATGTAAGATGCTGCTGGAATAATGTAAAACTACCCTCAATGCTATAAGTATGGACCACTTGTATACACCAAGCAACAATTACACTCCTTAACAAGTTCTTAACCTTTAGCTTAATACTCAATATACTTTGCCTTTTCCCTAACGTGATTGGTCAATGACAATACATTATTATTGCTATGGACTATTTTACTTAGTGGACTAAAGAAAAAGTAATGGCCAAATAACCATGAATAGCATAGAGTTCTTGGTGTTAAGTCACAATTTCACCAAATTGGAGTTCTATGCATCTTTATCCCAAACAATGGGGCATAGTTTGATAGTCAAAGGTTTAGAAACTTTTGCACTAACTACAATGTCCCCTCAAACACACCTTAGCGGGACATCTATAAACTACTAAGCTAGTCAAAGTTATCCACAAGATTGTTTTTAATAGAATGAGGAAAAGGGTTGGTGCAGCCAATGGCCATTGGGTGAATGAACTCTCTAACATTTTATAAGGATGTCAAACAATTCACCATACTTTCATTGAAGATCACTTAACTGAGATTTGAAGCTATGCATCCTACTAAGTTCGAACCCCCTAACCTTTATGATAGGGATCAAGGTTTGTTTAGACCAATAACTTGAGATAGAGCTAAAGGTTTGCTGAACTTAGCTCATTAGATCCTTATGAATTAACTGAATGAAGATCTAGTTATAGAGAAGATCACCCCTAGTAATACGGTTATGATCTATGCCATGATACTAGATATCCCCTCCATGTTGCTCATGATGAAGTTCAAAAGAACGTTATCATCGGGAAAGTTTGAAGAAGATATCATAAGTTTAATCGTGCCCATGATGTTGGCCGTGACACTTACAATCGCAGTTGCGATCTACTTGAAGGGAAGTGAAGAAATTGAAGCCGAGGAGATCACAGTCATGATCTATAGCGTGATTCGATCCCTGTTGGCTTATCTGAATTTATCTATTTCCTATTTTTATTTAGCTGATTTTTAATTTTCCATATTTTCTCTTGCCCGACTTATAAGAGTATATAAGGGTGGTTAAAGTTTTGTTTAGTAAGTTTTTCCCTCTTGAACATTGTGTTCTCTTTTCTGATCAATTGATTCTTGAATAAGATTGAGTTTTCTTCTCAAGACTATTCTTTATTGTTTCTTTTAATCGCATGTACTATCAGTTGATTGGAACAACTAGTTCGATTCTTTCTTTGGTGTATCATATCCAAGGATTGATCGTTCATATTTTTAATTTTTCAATTTTTACTTAAAACACAAAAACCCTAAAATACATCACAAATCCCCATATCACAATATAACACTAGATCCATAAAATATACAATTCACCGATCCGTATCACCATAACTTTAGATGTCCTAGTTAACTACATTCATTTCTAAGCCAACTTAGTTGTCGTAGAAGAAGTTTAAGATCTAGCCTAAATAAGGATGGTTGCCTATCAACTTAAAGATAGTTAGGTATTATGATAAAAAAGCTGAACACAAAATTTTCTATCTAGGCAACCTAGCTTCAAAAGACTTGAAGCCACTAAATCCCAAAATTATCATGATAAACTTGCTCGAACTAGGAAGACCCCATCAAGGTTAAAAAAATCCAAGGAAATGGAGCATACCAATTGAAAAGTCTAGATGGTAAGCTAATTTCCCAAATATGAAATGCTAACGACCTTCACGAAGTATCTTGAGTAAATTTGTGTATTTCATCAAAGTTGTTATAGTAGTTGTAATAATGAAAGTGTTACTTGTTGTTGTCCTCAACTCATATATTATCTAGCATAAATAACAACCTAAAATCACTAGAGAGGTCTTGAACCCCTAAGTTCGTGCCACTTTGAACTTTTCAAATCAAGCTTTTTAGCTTGATCCGATGCCAAGCTCTTCATCTCAATCTCATGTGCTTCATCTCGACCTCCAACTAATCTCTTCAGCACGTTCTGATGCTAAGCTCTTGATTAGCATGAAAACCCAAGAAATCTCCTCAACTCGGTAACCAAAGCGAGCTCTTCAGTTAGAAGAGCTTCCTATGCTCTTCAACTTGGTGGTAATGAGTAACATTAATCATGAAAAGCTTTTCAATTTTAACTCTAACATTTGAGGAACCCCCTCTCATTTGTGCCTTAAAGCAAAGTCCATAAGCCTTCTCTCAAGCTCCTTCACATTAAGCTCTTTAGCTCAAATTTGGTAACCTTCTTGAAATAACCTATGAACATATGCAAAACTGGATAATTGTTTTCTATGAAGTCAAAATCTAATGCTAATTCTATCCTACAACCACTTTAGAGCAAGTATACCTTTCAGTTTGTACTATAGGAATTAAGTATCATGTATTATTCCTCTAGGATCTTTTCTTAGTAGTAATAATTACTCTAGTCCTATTGTCTTACCTATTAATTTAATTGTTTCAAATTAATTAATTAATTATACTAAAATACTAATTAGTTTTATTAAATGAATCATGATTACTTTTTGTAAAGATATCAAATTACAAGACATACTATAACATATTGAATTACCATTAATTTGTTACATAAAATTATCAAATAGATTTTAATTAATAAATTAACTCTTGAACTATAGAATTCCTATTATTAGAATAATATCGTTCTCAAGACTACTAGTCCTTAACCCGAGATCAATCTACCATATTCTCGTTTTAGCTAATAGCAACCTTGAATCATATTAATCTACACAAAGAATTCACTATTAGATTTAAACCAACCCTAAATTCAATCTAATACAAAAGAATTATGTCACTCTTTCTCTAGGATTTATGCAATTCTCTTCGTTTGTGCAAAATCTATTTATAATAGTGATTTCTCTATTTAATAATATAATGTCTAATATAAAATCGATAGGCTAGCAATTATAAATTCAAGAACAAATAAGAGCACATAAACAAATTCAAGAAATTAATCTATTATTGAAAACAATTAAATCCCAATTACATAATAAAATTAGGGTTCTTCAATATTAGGGTAAAACAATCTACTCTTCCATAGTATTAATAATCAAAGTAATGAAACTAGAAAAGTAGAAATAAAACATAATAGAAACCCTTTTAATCTTCGCTCTTGCAATTTTCTATAACTCTAGTAATATTGACCTTTTGCTCTCTATTTTCTCTTTATAAAACCCTAGATTCAAAAGTGATAGTCTCCTAGCAAAGTGGAGTTATGGATTTATGCAGCGAAAGTCAATCTACTTTTAGATCTCTTCCAATCTCCTCAAATCTAACTTCCCCCTTAAACATCTCTCCTCTGACTATAGGACAAATCTTGGTCATAACTTTTCAAATAGATATGAAATCTAAAATAAAATAGGAAATTGTCTTTAGCATGACTAGGGTACATGATCATATGCTCTAGAATTTCACCCAAATTTTGATGAATTTCTCCTCCTAAACAATCACGAACACAACTTGTGTTCAACACAAAATAATCCTTTTTCTTCAACACAACATCTAACATAGGTTGTGTTCAAGATTGTGTACTTCTAAAATTGCAATTATGTCCCTAACACAACCTAGATTGTATTCAAACTTGTGTACTTTGCACTTTTTTCCTTATCATGATCAATCTTGACCCAAACTCACTCCATTCCATAAAAAAGATTTCTTATGCTCAAATGACTCCTTAAATACCTAAAATTAATATTTTAACTAATCAAATACATGTTTCTTCAAAATATACCTTAAAATCAATTTTAAAATCTCAAAGTACCTATCTAAATAAAAACTATTTAGCACTTATTAAAACTCCGTAACACTTAGCAAAATTTTAGGTAATATCTTTTTCATATAAAAGACCCCTCTTCTTACTATCGAGCTACTAAAACAGTGAAAGTCACTTTAAAACTCTCTTCCGATGATAATAAAATATCGAATCAAAATTTTGACAAGGAAAACTTTTTCTATTAAATAAAAGACAATTATAATAGTTTCAATTGGAATTTTGACTAGGTTGCTTTGTTCGAAAAGCATTACAAAAGAATTAGAGATGATTAATTTAGTAGTTTACTTGCTATTTTGTGTCTACCTAGTAACCATGGCCTTGAAACTGACTAACATCCTCGTGTAAATCAAGACATCATATTGGTGTAATTGCTATAACATTTAGTGTCATCCCATTTCTAATTCTCATGAGTCTCTATGCATGCTGAAAGGCTAAAGATTCATCCATGTAGATTATTCCATAGCATGTTGGACTCTTGAGGATATGCACAAATGGAAGCCTCAATCAATGAGAAATGCTCCTCATAAGATCTTCAGATGGAAGCAATTGGCAGAGCTATTGAAGATAACAGCTTCACCAATCAATCATCCTCAAAAGCTACCAAGGACTATCAAAATGCTTCTTTTGATGGTCTCCACATAATATTCTCACTTAGGGTATTAAACCCCCATTCAATGCCATAATATAAAAATACCCCTTTTACCCTGTTAAGGCCTTTGAATCTATTTTAAACAAGAGTTCTCTAGTGACTTTCTATAACAATTTATGGACTTGCTTTCTTTAACCATGGCATACTCATTGAAAGACATATTAGAAGTCAATGAATTAAACTTGGAATCACGTTTAACAAAGGAAAACCCTTAAACCCCCATTTATAAAAAAGTTTAAAGGGCCCAGCAGATGTTTATTCGAATAACTTCAAGCTAGATTTGCTAGCACAAATATCTTGTTAAGATAAGTCAAAATCTTTGAAAGTCAATCTATTAGAAATCCCTAACCCTTGGATTTATATCCTTGAAAATCCCATGCTTCGAGATGATTGAAAGCCCTACCACCATATCAAATTAGTAATGATGGTTGCACAAATCTTGGTCTTTCCAAAGATATGGGCATGAACCCTCGGACTTTGAAAGTTGAGAATAATTTGCTAAACCTAGTTAACTGGTTGTCGAAACAAAAATGCCCCATAAGTTCAATAAGTTTGATGAGTGATAGACTTTTATAAAGCAATAAATCGGCTCATGCGAGCTAAAGTGAATACAATATAAAGAGATTAATGGATAATGGAGAAAATAAACAATATGAAGGTCATCAATTTTTATTAAGTTAATCAAGAAGCATACATTAAAAAAGGTTAACATTTCAACCTAATTACATTAAGTGAAAAGTACATAAAGATTATAAACAAAGATAAGAAAAAAATAAAAGTCATCAGCATTAGTTGGCCCATGCCCTTTTGGTCAACTTTTGCAATAAGTCTGGTTGCCTCCTAAACCTTAACATTTGTCTTGATTGATACAGTAGGTGGATATTTTAGGATACTATCATATTTGGTAGCCTCAATCATGAACACATCACCTATGGAGATGCCCCTCATATGAACTCTTTCGTTCTTCTTTCTCATTGCCTCACCAAACTTAGGTATATCATCTTTAAGGCCTTTAACTTTAATGTCAATAAGGGTACAACCAAACATAGTCACAATGCAATCAAATGAAGTAGCAACAATTTTTGAATCAATAGCCCCATTAGTTGGCTTAGTCTCCTCCAACTCAGCCGTCTAAAAAGACTCTTTATCCTTGAAAAGAAGGTCACCCGCAATCCTTCCTAGCCTTATCCTCTATCTACTAATCCTCTTTGTCCTTTTCCTCTTATGCGACATTCATGAGGTTGTCATAGTTAGACTAATTAACGTTCAAGTAATAACACAATCATTTGATCTTCTTACCTTGATGGCATCTTAGGCAATTTTGGCTATCTCATCTTCATACTTCTCATAATCAAGAAAAGCATGTTCTACCTTCCTCCTAATGAGATTAGGAATTTCTTCCCCTACTATCAATTTCACCATGATGCTTGCCTTATCCTTTAACTCCAGTGTCAACTTGCACCTAAAGTTTAGAAAAGTTGCATTGGACCTTTTTATATTACTCAAAAGTAGTTTGCTCCACCTCCTTTGCCTTTGTTTCAATAGCATGAACTACTTGTTTAGCATCTTCATGCTTCTCCTTTAATTCTCTGAACTTGTAAAATCAATGTATAGCTTTTAATTTGTTTCCTACAACTTGATAATCCCCTCCTTACCCAGCTCTAAATTCTTATCTTTGGCAATGAAAACTATATTCAATTCTTCTGAGGACTTCTCCAACTGTTTCCCTTTGCTCTTCTCTTGTTTACGCTTAGTCTCTACTTCTTGATCCTCTACAGCAAAAAAGAACACTCGAACTTCAATTGACCTTAGGTTTCAACCATTGATCCATACTTACAATAGAAGAAATTTATACTGCCATGAATAGACCTACTGAATCAACATTTTCAACTTTCTTCTTGGTCTCCTCGGCCTTCTACTTCATTCTGCATATGATTTAGAAACTTTTTTCAATCATGAAACAATTTACTGTGAATAGAATTACCAACTAGATTGATAAACAACCATGGTAATGAAACAAGTGTGAGATCTACATCCAGACAATCCTTAATCATGATAGCTTTCTCATGCATACTCAACTTAACATGAATACCTATGGGCTTTGGGGTCATCTTTATCTCATCAACTTCTATAACTTTATCAAAACAACTATTTATACCACATCCCTCTCCTCAAATTGACTAAAAAGTTCATATCAACTGCTAAAACATTCACCCCAAGCAAGTTAGACCATCCACCTATACTTTGCAATGATCTGATAAAAGGTTATGGACATGAAGGTAGTAGGAAAAATTCAATTCTTACTTTGTTTAGGCTCCACCTCCTCCAGCTTCTTCTCTCTTCATACCTACTTCTTGTCAGCTTATAGCAGATGGTTGATGGGATGATCAGGATCTAGAAGGGTGGCTATCTAGGCCAATCGAATTTTAAGCTCTTCTTTGACGATTTCCAATCTTCCCCTTCTCAATCTTATTCATTAGCATGGCCTTAAAGTCTCTCGATTGCAAGTCTTTCCCCATGCAAAAAAGAGAAATGTTAGTATATAAGCAAGTAAATAAAGGCAATTGAATCCCTAAACAATTATGCACTAAAATGGTGCCTCCATTATATAAAATCTTAGATATCAATTTTTTCTCCAATAGTTTAACTCAACAAAGTAAAGGAGTTGGACTAGTACCTCAAGCCTCGACTTTCTTTTCCATAAAGTACTCTCTTAGTACAAGTTAGGGGCCTTCTACCTAATATAAATCCACCACTTCTATTATATTGAGGAAACCATCCCTATGCTTCATCCATTGAAGATTTTCCATGGTGATCTTTTCATCATTATTGTAGAGCTCTTTTATTGACTTCAATCTAATGGGTTTCACCAACTGCATACAAAATCGAAGTCGCTAGTAGACTCGACCACCATAAAGTTATGTTTCCAATTCTTTACAAAAGAAGTAAGATTGATTATTCTCATTTTCAAATGTATTCTTTGTCATACCCCGAGGGGTACCCTAAACGTGGCAGTCCGCCGTACACAATACTAAAGCCTAGGAATGACTCTTAGTCACGCAAAGGCTTCCATATCATATACAAGGCGTACATCACAACCAAGGGAACGCATCGAGTAGCGCAATTTATATTGATAATAAATAAGTAACAAGGCAAAGAGAATATAAAATATAAACATATCACATTTCAATTCTTAAGGGCATATTCATCTATTATCTTCAAATAAATGTACATCACTAATCATATAGGTTAGCACATATAAAGAACCTTACAAACTTTCTTCATCGTATGATTCCATATCCTTAATCATCCTTCCATGACTTCCTTAATGTCATGATCCTCAAATTTAATCCACGAATATACCTGTTTCAATCAAATCTATAGGGGTATAAGCTACAACTAGCTTAGTGAGATATTCCTTTTCATTCGCACCATATTTTCAAACAAGTTCATTTAGATTTTCATACATATGCTATGCATACAATGCAACAATCACATGATTACGCGAATATATATAGTCATCCGGAAACCATATATAGAACGGATTTACCCCTCCGTATCAAAGGTTAGGGAATCGGGGTTGAAGGTCCTCGACCTTCTACTGCTAGTCCCCAGGTCCTCACCCACAGCGTTCGGTTGGCTCGGCTCCGAACCTAGAGTCGCTTTCCCCGAGCGATTTGGATTCTCCAGGAAGGAACATGGCCCGTGGCACCGCACGATCACAGCCAATCCAACTCTACGCGTAGGAGTAGCAGCCTTCCGAAATAGATGTGACTCGATGGATGCTATGCGTGAACGTTTTATTGTTCTTAGGTCAAACCTTATTAAGGTTTATTAGGGGCGATCAATCAATTTAGCAACAATAAACAATCATACAAGTAAGTAAACAAAATTATTTAAACAAGCAGATCGAAGTTGCGATATTCTTAATTCTCAATTCACGCATAAACATAGAATCATATATATACGCATAATCCCGAAATCCCCAAATATATTCGTTTTTATCTTTTCTTAGTATACTAATGCTACTACTTACAAGCACAAGCAAGGTAACGAAATTAGAAGGAATAACTCACTCGTCCATTTCGCTATCTTCTTAGTCGTAGTAATCCTCGGGTAGGGTATTCTCGTATCCTTCGTCACCTAGACAAAAGAAATACCCGGGATAAGTCTTTCATGAATTTCTATTCTTGGAGATTCTAAACTTTACTTAAAATCACGGTAAAATCGTATAAGAAGAAATTCCAACTTAAAATGGCAATAACTTGCTCATTTTAACTCGGAATTGCGCATATAATATATCGATTTCTACCTATTCGACGAGGGCTATCTATTTCTAAGGTTATATTCATCAAACGAGGTCGAAAAGGTGGCGATCAGAGGGGTGCAGTAGGTCTGCACGAATTTCCCCATTTCGCAAAACAAGTTCCAAATCCAAATCACACTTTATCCAAAAACTTTGATAGATACTTAGCTATCAATATACCTTGAAAAAAATCCTTTAGATAATCATATAACTCATTCATCAAGTATGATTCATGGACGATAATTAATTATTTTATTATGGCCTTGATCATAATTTTAGAAATTTGGAAAACATGGTTTTAGTCTTATCTTTTGAAAAATAGCCTTTTAGGTTTTTATATTAGTTTGGGGATTTTTTACTCTTTATATCTATCTTATAGTTTTTCTTTGTCCAAGATTTTACTCCAAAAATCACTTCCGTTGTATTTAGCCTATGGTTTGAAAGTAGGCTCTTGAGTTGGTTTTCTAAGTTGGAAAAACTTGCTTTACTTCTTTCGAAAAAAGAGTTTGTAAATTTCTTGAATGATTTTTCTTGAGAAAAGTTTTTGTAAAGATTAACCTAGTCATTTCTAAGTTTTTCGAAACAAAATCTTTATCTTCATATTGCTTAAATTTTGAGGTAAAACCTTTTTGTTTCTACTATATTGAAAATGTGAATTTCATACTTTTAAATTCCTTTAACTTTCTTAAATATTTTTGTAAGATCTCCTTGGTTTTGTTTTTGAAAAGATACTTATTTTATCAAGTCATCTTTGAAATCCATTTTTTTTTCTTTGAAATGCCACGGTTTTATGTAAACTAGAAAATTGTTGCTTTTGTCAAAACTAGTTTCTTTAATTCTTAAACTCTTTTGGAAAAACAAATCCTTTAACAACTTTGATGACTAAAAATCCTTTTCTTTAGTTTTTCAAAGAAATTCCTTTCTCTTTGTAGCCAACTATTTATTTTCAAAGTTGGTTTCATGAGTTTAGTTACCATTGGTTATTGTAATATCTTAACCATGAATCATTTTAATTTATGAGCATAAGTAAATAAAAATAAAAGAGAGATATGAACAAGAACATATAGTAATATACATATATATCAAGTATTGGGAGATCTAAGCTCCCGGGACAAAGAATAAATTCCGTCCCCAAAATATAAATAAAAGCAAGAAAATAAAATATCAAGCATTGGGAACCTTAGCTTCATCAAGGAATCCCGGTCAAGTATTAGAGCCTTAGCTTCATCAAGGCATCCCGGGACTAAGAATGGACTAGTCCCAAAAGGTTAAAGAAAATAAATAAAAGATTGTTTTGACTTGATATGGACAAGTCTAAGACTAGAAAGACTAGTCTTAAAATACTAAGAAAGCAAGTAAATAAATTGCATTCATAAAGTAAATAAATAACAAGATCAAAATATAAAACAAGTAATAAATGAGAAGGTATAAATATGCATGAAGGTAATTCCATGAACAAGAACCAAACATGATCTTAATGTGGTTGTCTTTAGTTTTTCAACCTAAGAAACAACATCAAAACCATATAAGGTTACTTGACATGGGAAAAAAATGAAATATGAGTTCTTCATTACCTAAATGGGTAAGAAGAAAAGAAGGATTGCTTTCTTGAAGGTTTTTGGTAGTGGTTAGAAATGAGGCTTGAAAAGAAACTTATTTTGGTAGAAGAAGAGAGTTCTTGTAAGAATATGGAGAGGAGTGTTTTGGAGAGAATTTTGCATAAATTCTCTACTTGAGAAAGGTGTGAAGAAATGAGAAGGGGAGAGGTGATATTTATAGGAAAAGAGGAGAGGAATTAAGAGTGATTTAAATAATTGAAAAAGAAAATAAAAAGAGAGGAAGAGAGAGAGTGATTGGATGGCAACATGAAGGGGGAGAGAGAAAAGTACAATTATGATTAATTTTTGTGTAAGAGAAGTGATATTTTGTAAGAAAGGTATGAGTAGATTTTTATGGGAAAAGAAAATGTGAATAGTGTGAATTGTGTCATTTGTAAGAGTGATTAGATATAAAGTAAGAGAGTGAATAGTAATGAATAGTAGAAAAGTACTATGAATAGTAGACTAGACAATTAAAGTACCGGTAGTAATAAAAATACGCGTAATAATGCGATATCTGTAATTTTTAGCTACCGAAAAATTCTAAAACTGATATTTCGGGAATCCTTATATTTTTACGAGTCTATTGGTATAAACGAATATTTTTAATATTCCGAGCTCCAGGACACGATTTTCGAGAACCGGTCCCGTTTGAGTCCGAAGGACACTCGAAATTCGCGAATCTGATATTTTTATGTTACCCTATGTCATTACGAACTATTTTAAGCTATTAACTTAATTTCGTTTTCTAGGGTTTGAAAACGCGGGATTGCCGGATCTTGAACACTAGGGTTCGTTATAGGCTTGTTGACTTTTAGGGTTCCGTTTTGATTTCTGATTTTGTCGAGATATTCGTAACATCGTATAATTTTCGAGTTTTGATCATTTTAGCTCGAAATTTATGTTTTATTTTATTTTATTTGTGATTATTTAATAATTTTTAGTTCTCGGAATCGTTTAACCGAGTCTAGGTTTATGAGTTGACTCAGTTTGACTTTTGTTGAAAATTTGGATTTTGTGATTCTAAAATTTTACTGAAGGATTTAGGATTTTATCATCTCGTTGTTAAGCGGTACTTAGATCTATCGTTTCGATTCGCGTTTTAGGAATTGGCTAGATTATTTAATCGACGTATGGACGTTGATTATATCGGTAATTGGACTTTATATTTCGTTTCAAGGGTTCTCGTTTTCTCAAGATTGAGAAAACTTGTTTTTGTTCTTATTTGGAATTAAGTTTTAACTTGGTTCGATTTTTTAGGGTTTCGTTTCTAGTGTTTTGACTCGGTCTAGAATTTGGTCTTTATCTTGAGTCGATTTTTGGGATTTAATTTTTTATGCTTAAACTTCTGTGATTATTAAATATTCGGGGGTTTACATTCTTCCTCCATCAAATTAAAGAAATATTAGACAAGTTGGGGCCGACCTTCAAGCTAAGCTATGGCTACGTACTTCAAAACATATTAGCATTAGCCAAGGATTTGAAGGAAGTAAACCAGGATATACTCAAAAAAAGGTTAAGCATTACCTTTAAAACAGTAAGAATGGACCTTCAAGTTGAATTTCATGTATTTTATGTGCATACTAAATTGCCTTCCATGCATAAGAGGAACCTAATCTTCATGAATGGATTGAAAAATCCAAAAGTCATAAGTGGTATTTTGAAAGAAAAAAATAGCTATCGAGTTCAATTTGGCTTTATTAACTTAGCTTACTCGGTCAATCGACTCTAGCCAAGTGTTTAATGATGGCCAATTGTAAATATCTACTACCTCCTCCATGAACTTACTATCATCCCTTTATGAATCTCATAAGATGGACTTAATGATGAAATACAAATCTATTTTATCCTTAGTTAAATGAAATGAAGGCCCACTTGTGGCTCATGTCTCTTCTACCATCACTGTCGCCATCTAACTGCTTAAACCTCGAAAACCAATGTCAATGTTATGGAGGGGGCAACCTCTACCATGCCATAAACTTATCCAATTGAGTAGTAGAAGAACTACCACTCTTACCTGCCATAATCTTGTTGAAGAATTTCAAAGAAAATAAAAGTTGTAGCAATGGTACTTTTAATGATGATGAAAACTTAAAGGTAGAAAATGTGAATAACAGTAAACTAAACAATGTAGGGTTTAAGATAGGGTATAAAAAGATATAAGAAGTGATTTATTCATTTCTAGATAATCAAGGTGGATGCCCGTTCCTTAGATGTCTGATTTTCTTAAAAGGAGTCTCACGATCTAAAGTTACTAACATGTTCTAGCACTTGATAGATGTTGTATGACTATGACAACTATATATGCAATTCTCATCTAACTTGTGTCATTACATAGTTTTATACACTTGGATTTGAATTGAAAAACTTCTCTTACAGGACATAAATAGTTAACCACCAATGTCCTTCGTGGAAACATAATCTAGTTGGATTGGTTAAAACTATCAACAAATTTTTAGAGAACTATCATGACTCAGCCTGTTTAGCTTGGCTACTTTTCCTAGTGATGTCTTCAACATACTAGAGTAAAGATAAAGCCTCACTTGGCTTAGGTTATGCTTTCCTCAGTGTTAATGGCCCTCTAAAAGCTTGGCTTGACCTTGACAAGCATGGATATATGCCAGCTCACTTCAGATGCTTGGTTGACAATCTACTATCGAGAGGGCTCTAATTGTTCGTTTTTAATAAGGATTCATTTCAAAATTTGTTGTTCGTACCACTAGTTCGACTCTAAATTGACAAAATTAAGGTTAATAGCTTGGTAGTTGAGTTAAAAAGCCTACATTAGAAGCTTATTGTCATTGTTGGCCTCTAAAGAAAGTAGGAGGGAATAAGTGTTGATGGAAAAATTTGGCTATGGGATTTCCAATCTGAATTCAACCAATTTAGGACACAGGTTGACTTGATTCTTTATGGGCTAAACTTCTTAGTCCACTCATTCAGCCATAAGATTGAACAAGTCTAGGTTGCCCCTAAATTGGCTTATAATACAACTAATTGCTTGCTATCTCATTCACTTGGCTTAGGCATTTACTATACCTTCATCAACTCCACTTTAGAGAACTTGATACAACTTGTCATGTTCACAAATGAGTATCATCGTATTTTTCAAGCTAACTTATGATGTATTGGATGGGTATACTTATGGATGAAATGTTCGTTATAAAAGGTACTAAATGCCTAACTTGCATAATTATCCATAATAAATAACTTTTTAAAACATAGTAAATATGATGGTTTAAATATTATAAATAATAAATAAATTAAAGCAATAACATATCTTTCATAGTATTGTTCATATTATAATTCACCATCTCATATAATTTATAAGGGTCATAATTTTTTAGGGACTTGAGTTTCAACAATTTATCTGGGGCTATTCCTTCTTCATTGCATGATCTATCCTTAGAAACCATGTAAGTATTTGTACTATCATTTAATAATTAACACTTATAATAAGCTCAATTACCTTTTTTTTTTTTTATATATATATATTTACTATTGTTGTTCACCACTCAGATTGTTAAACGATAACCATCTCACCGGAGAAATTCCTCAGCTAAATTCTAGTTGGCAAGTTAGGTATGTTTGTTCTTATCCTACTTATGTTTTGTTCTATATGTCAATATTAGAGAGGGGCCCATGGGGACTTAGCTTTCCAGGCTTGGAAAATATGAGGTTTTAGGCTTAAATATTTTATTTTTCATTATTTTTGAAGATGTATTTACGACTTGAATGACATATTTTTTTTCCTCCTCCTCCTCCTTCTGCTCTTCCTCCTCCTTCTCCTCATTACTACTACTGCAACTACTATTAACTGCATTATATTCATTTAATAAAACTAAATAAATTCTCATGAGTTGTGTTTTTTTTATTTGTAAAACTTAAAAATAATTGCATTGCCTATCTTATAAAATTTTTGATATTGTCCCTTAAAAGTAATAGTAAATATTATAGTGAAGTGACTTGTTTTGTAAGATTTTTTCTTTTACAGTTAATGTTATAAAAATAAATATGGACTATTAAACATCATCCAATAACTTATATTTAAAATGATGTATATTATAGTTTTCTAACAAAACAATCTTAAGAGTATCATGAAAAGAAACCGTAACATATTTATATTTGTTATTTTGCTTGTTTCACTTGACTTGCTTTTTCATGGAACTTTTACACATGTATTGGCTGTCTTTTGTTTTTTTTTTGTTGAACAAAGAGTTAAATTGCAGTTAATATATTTACCACAATAAAAAAGGTAAAAAGTTTATTCTTTTAGTCTCTCTAGAAATGCCTTAGACAACAAATGGATATTCTTCTATAGATGATTTCAACATTAACTTAATTATGATATATTTGCACCCTATATGATTATGTGTCTCTTGTAAGCATCTAAAAAGGGATTTGTTTGTTGTAATTTTTATACAAGAAATTATGATTCTGTAGGGATAATGACAACCAAGTGCTTGTACCTTCAATTTTTGACAATTCAATGTATCATCTTTGAATTTTTGTAAATTACTAATGTAATTTCAAAGGATATGTGATTTAATGTCTCTATTAAATATTATTTGACAGACATTCATTTTGATAACTAGATAATGGTAGGCATTTGGCTAAAAATTGCCAAAATGAAAAGATGTGGCACTAAACTGCTAAAAGTTAAAAGTACAAGGTCTGCCATTATCCTATCATTAAAATAACATCCATCAAATATTATTTCATTGAGACACTAAACTGCACATACTTTAAAAGTACAAGTACTAGTCTGTCAAAATCTAAATTTGAGATACAAATAGAAGAAATTATGTGATTATTTTCCTTACTCCATCTACTTTTAGATAATATAAACTTAGTTTAGTTAATTGCCCAATATATATATTCATATATGATATTTTAGATAACTTGAGTCCATATATCTTTGTTTTCTTTTAAATTCATTACGAACAGATTGCAAACTATCTCTAACAACATCTACCATCCATCAAGTCATTATGTGAACAAGTTTTATAACTGTTTCACTTGACAATTTTGTCTAAGATTATTTAAGTATTGTTCTTATGTTTACTCAAAAAAATGTAATATCAAACTATACAACAGTTGTTGGATAAACAAAAATTCATAATGGGAGACATATGACATCAATGAAGTTTAGAGAAATTTCTTAATTTTCAATCCCATCCATACATTGTACTCTTACATGATCATATGGTATTGACACTATTATAATGACTATAGTGGAAATTTCTTAGCAATTTATAAAGAATTGCTTTAGCTACAAATTTACAGCAGCAAATATGTTTTTTTTTTTTTTTTTTTTTACTTTAAGTGATGATAATGTATAAACAATTTAAATATTAGTAAAAAGTTTTAAAATCTATAGTATAGCAACCTGACTCATGATGTACTTTGCTTGTATAATGCACCTAATCAATTTAAGTCGCTAATAAATAACTACATTTGACAACAATCACAAAATTTAAAATGTGCCTTTAAGACACAAACAATTGGTACAATAACAAAAAATAAAAAATAAAAAATAAAAATACCATAGATGAGTACATATTAAAAGTAGAAGGGCTACTTTATATTGATAACTTCAACAATTATTAATAAAGCATTTCAAATTTATAGTTTCTATTGCTCATTTTTTTTATAATTGAATTTATGACCAAACGATGTTAGTTTAGTATTAACTGATACTATAATTCATGAATTATTGCATAAATTATTTATTTATTAAAGAAATGGTGTGAAACCTTATTTTGAAAATGTTAAGCTCCTTTTTTTTTTTCCCTTCAACCATTCTCATTTTATATTTGAAATATCTTCTACTCCAGTTGGTTATTTTATGTTGATGACATTTGTTTTATTTTTAAGCCAAACATATAAATATATATATGTATATACTATATATAATATGAATTGTTGGTTTAGTTAATAAACCCCAAGAAATTTACATCTACTAAAATACTAAGGAAATTATTTAAGTATTTTATATTTTGACTTTAGTTAGCTTACCACAATCTTTTTGCTACTTTGTTTTCTTCTTGAACTGATTTATACCCAACATTATAAGACCTTTTACTAGATGGGATAATTTGGACTTCTAAGACTAAAGTGTTTTTTTTTTAATTGTAATTTTTTTTTAACAACAATCTCCTACAGGGACTTCTCCTTCAATGAATTTACAAATGGAATTCAAGATGAACAAGTGTAAGCAATTATAGAAGCCTCTTTTTTCTAAATGCGTGTGTGTGCATATATATCCACTTTTAACAATCCTTTTTTTTTTTCCATTTCTTTTTAATATATATCTCAGGAATTGCTTTAATTGTTCTGCGACAGAGAATGTTTCAAAAAGGTATGTCTAAATATCTTTGTTTTATGCAAGTGAATGGCCTATCTACACATCTTAACAATTTTTTTCTTTCTTTCTTCCTTTTTTTTTCCCCTTTAATTTTGTAGAGTATCCCCACAACATTTCATTCCGATAGAAGTTTGCAAAAACAAAACAAGTAAGATCTTGCCTTATCATGTCTTACACTACTTTTGCATTGCTTGTTGAAAAAATTTACATTCAATTATTTTCATTAGTAGGTTCATAGAGATTTTAAACTTTTGAATTTATTCATATGCTCTATGTTTCATGTGAGTAAGTGCATAAAGGAACTATGGTAGTTCCTAGTTCATTCTAGTCTTCGATAGATGAAAAAAAAAACCACAGTTAAGTTTATTATTACATTATAAACCCAAGCCAATAGTAGTTCCAATTCTCAATCAGCGGCATGTTTAGCTGCTAAGGGTGGTTCAACTCATTTTAAATGTTTCATCCTCACTAGGTGATCAATGCTCAATCATTGACTTGCCTGCATGGAATAAAGTCCACCCGAGCTAGCATAATCAACATACGAGCTTAATATATTTTTAGATTCATTCCTAAGCCAAACACAAGCACAGAGCAAACAGAAAGAGCATAGTCACCGTCCTTGATCTTTTGAAATTTTTAGTATTACTCCATGTTGTAAAAGCACCTTATTCATGACAACCTAGTATAAGTATTCATAGAAAGAGAGTCCTCTACTCATGGTGCCCTAAATCTTGTTAACTACTACTTATGAAATGTGTAGGTGAGAACTCAAAACAACAAAATTCAACTTAACGTAATTGAATTTCATAAATTAAACTTAAAATCTTTGTCCTGATTCCACCTTTCTACCATGTAGTAATGGTGGTTTTTGAATATAGTGTGTGTGTGTGGGTTAGAACTTAAAACAACAAAAACTCAACTTAACGTAATTGAATTTCATAAATTAAACTTAAATCTTTATCCTAATTCCACCTTACAGTAGTTTTTTAATATTTTTGTGTGTGTGTGTGTGTGTGTGTGTGTGTGTGGTGGTGGTGGTGGTGGTGGTCGTTGTGTGTGTGTGTGTGTGTGTGTGTGTGTGTTGCGGGGGACGGGGGGGGCGGGGGTGGTTGTGTTGTTGTTGGTTTTGGTGTTGTGCATTTTGTATTTAATTTTATTAGAACGTAAGTTGTTAATTAATTTGTCATAAAGTCACCAATGAAAATAAATAATTTGTCATGGCATGTAGATGCTACCTTCTTCTTTAAGTGGTGCTTGGATAACATAAGGCATGGCATCTAGATGGTAACCACTATGTTGAAGTTTTTTACAATTTTTAAAATTCCTCTCTCAATCCTGGCCGTCAAGTCTTGAACCTTGTTTTACCTTGGAGTTATCTTAGGTACTTTAGGGTCTTGGATGAATTATTATTGCAGGTTTGGGAAAGATTCATCCTTGAATCCTAAGTTTAATATTTCCCGAAATAAGAAAAAGAGTGAGTAATAGAAAGATTTCTTTCTTTTGCTATGCTTCTTTTTCATCATCGCTAAATGATCTTCCCAAAACCTCTTCTTCAATGGATAGCAAAGTGTAACTATGTTTATCCTTCGAGAATATGTATGTCTTTCAATAGGCATTGGACAAGATCCTCTTACCAAATTACCATGGTCTTCTTAATATATATAAGCTACTACTACATCAAATATGATGTCATTCTACTATCCTTTATTGTCATTGTTAGATTGAATGGCTCGTAAATATGCACTACTCCATTCATCGTCTATTAGTGTAGTAGAAACAAAGATCGAATGCATTCAAATACTGACCGCAATCTATAGCATTAACAACAAACAAAGAAGAGAGATAAAGTGAAATAAATTGTAATATTTATGTGGGAAAACTTCTCATTAGTGTAAAAGACCAATGGGGAAAGAAGAAAATGCTCATTATAAGAATTAGGGAGAAGCTTCTACGATCCCATCAGCAAGGCTGTCTAATAATCATCAAATGTTAAAATAAATATAGTAATTAAAATATTAACTATTTTACTGGTTTAATCACGATTGAGTATGGTATAAGTCATTGGATAGTGATGGGACCATAGAATTTTCCGAATTATGGTGTATCGAATTCTAAAGAAAAGTTTCCCAATCTAAACCCTCTCACATCTTTCCCAAATGTAAAAATATCTTAACCTGGTGGAAACCCTCTATCTAAGATGTCTATAAGTGTTCTTATGAAATTGGAGATTAAATACAATGAGATAATACAAAAGATATGCTTTCTATATTTAAAAGATGTAGAGTGTTATATGGGAATGACCTGCATTATGTGCAATAAAAATAAATAGTGGGGTAAAACACAAAAATACTCCACATTTTTGCCTCAATCCCAAAAAAAAACTCCACCTAAACCTTAACACACCTAATGGGAAACAAATACTCACAAATACATTGAAAATAAAAAATGTACACTAATAAAAAATAGTGACCAAAGTGATAAAAGATTTGACCTTTACTTGTTAAATAGCCACCATGACCCAAGTAGATCTCATTAAAACAAAAATCAAGTCAAATCAAGTCAAGACATAGGCTAAAATTTTTACTAGGAAGCGTCTCTGTCAACATGTTTATTGGATTGTTATGGGAGCTAATCTTCTTCATATGAATGTAACCCCTATTCACAATATCTCGAATAAAATGATAAATTATATCAATCTAGTTATTGTGCTAATGATGCATGTGATCTTTATGAGATGAACTACACTCTAACTATCACAAAATATAATGGTGCTATCATCAAAACATCTAAACTTGAACAACACACCCTTCAACCATAACGCCTTCTTGATTACTTCAATCATTGCCATATATTCAGCCTTCATAGTGGACAAAGCTATAGTTGGTTGCAATGACCCTTTTAGGTCACAACATAACCTATTAGTGGGAAAACATAATCTATAGAGATTGTATTTTATCTAAATCACCAACAAATTCAAATCGACATATCCATTAAATCATTGGATTTCCTTCAAACTCCAAACACACATCTTAAGTCCTCTTCAAATATCTCAATAGCTATTCAACTCCATACTAATGAAGTTAGCTAAGATTAGTTATATGTTGGCCCACCACACTAATAGCAAAAGATTAATCTAGATGGGTATACACCCTTTCATTCATTAGGTTACCTACAACACTAGACTATGAGACATTAGTCATGTATCAAAATTCATCATTCGACTGTGATGATATGACAACAAGAATTCTAAAATGCATAGCTAATGGTGTAGAGACCAATTTTTTATTAGACGTATTGAAAGGTTCAAGAACTCTTCAATATAATTTTGCTATGGTAACCATTACTTTCCTAAGCCTATGTGCCAATAGATCTCCATCCCTTTTTTCTTTTCACTACTCCCTAATTTTCATGTTGAATTTAGAGTTGAGATGGAATTTAAGTCTAGAAATATATGCCATATTTGAAGCTACTATCAACATGTCATTAACATGCAAAAAGCAAATATATGAAAGAACCATTGAAGAAATTTAAAATATAGAGACAAGCATCATAACTATCCCTAACAAACTTGATGCTACCAATAAAACTATCCAATCATCTGCACCATTGCTCAAGGGACGATTTAAGTCGATACAAGGATTTTTAAAGCAAACGAACACAATTCTCCTTCCCTTTAATTATAAAACCCTTTGGTTGACTCCCATCTCCTCCTCTATATAACCACTGAGAAATACTATCCTAACTATCACGCCCCATAGGGTATCCTAAACGTAACAGCCCGCCACATACTATAAAAGACTCTCGAATTTCTATTCGAGCCTTTCGGGAGTCTTGTATAGATGTAAGGCGTCTCTTTACGACAATAGAATACTCAGTCAATGGAGTTAAGAAGTTTAATGTGGCATTCATTAGCCATAGATAATAAACCAAAACACATATATATACTTTATAAAATCTAAGGGGCATTCCCCTGCAAAATAATATCAAGTCCATTACAGCCATCCAGAGTCCTTTAGTTTCCAACGGAAGTCTAAACAAAAGCGAAGTAAACTTCTATTGGAAACTCCTATCTCCGGTACCTGAGCTGTGGCTTGCCTCGGCCTAAGCCAAAAGAACTCGTGCTGCAATAAATAAAAGCTATGGGGGCGTAAGCTAACTAGCTTAGTGAGTAAGAACTTCCATGTCACAATTAATACAATTCACTCAAGCAAATGATTATTCACGCAAATGTATATATCAGACAAATGAGTTCAACAAACATATGATCAGCCGTAAATCATATGTGGATGGACTTACGCCCTCCATCCTGGGTTAGCAGATTAACGAATCCTGTGGTACGATGCCGTTTAAGCTCACGGTTAACTGAACAATAATTCATTTTATGGATCATGATTAACCAACATATTCGTTTTATGGATCACGAAAAACCAACCAATGCTAATGCTCCATCCCCGTCGTGATATGAATGAGTCCAATTATAATTGAAGTCAAATATACATTAATTCGATTCTTTTAGGTAACCAACAATTATCCACAGACAATCCATATAAAATGCTAGCTAATCAATCAATAGCTTAATACCCTGTTTCGATATTTCTTAAGTTCCATTTCACACATTAACAGCAGACAATATAATTCCCATATACCCCATCATATATTTCCATTTTTATCTTTGCCTACACCACTAGTGCCACTAACAATACAATCACAAACATTAATTGAGAGTGGAAGTAGTACTCACTCGGCCATGGTTCGCCGGTCTTTCAGTAATAGTAATTGAGTGGTAAGGTATCGTCTTGCTCGGGATCACCTACCAAGTAAGAATAATCCTAGTAAGAATCTCATCATTTAATTATTCCAAGCTATGCATCTAAACTAGATGAATTCGGAATTCGCGCTATTTGCGGAAGTTCCAACTTAAAATGGCCATAACTTGGTCATTTTAACTCGGAATTTCGCAAATTTTATATCGATCTCTACCTACATCGAAAGATCTATCAATTTCTAATATTATTTTCAAGTTTTAAAAACATTAAGGTCATGGAACAGTAGGATCAGATCTGTTCCATAAAATCTCCAATTCCGAAAAATTGTTTTGCATTTGATAAAAATGTTCCTAGTTGATGATTCTTGTATAGATTGTATATGAATGAGTTCCTAATATGACTATCATGTAATGAACTCAAGATATGCAAGGTTTTGATGATCTTTGATGATGAACTCCCATGGACTCCTAATTATTACGAAATTCCTTAATGACTACTTTATAAAAAGCTATTATTTCCAACCTTACATTCCCTAGGGTTTTTATAATTTTCTTCTTGAAATTTGCTTGTTATCCAACTAAAAATAAGTTCCCAATATCTATACTTATTATGACCTTCATTTATACATAAAAATCCACATTTTTCATTGGCTAACTATGTTTTTGAACAAGCTACTTATAAAAATCCGAATTTTGTAAATTCCATTTTCTTGCATTTTCTTTATGAGAAAACTTGTTTAAGGCATAAAAAATTGAAGCTTCATTATATCTATTATCTAAAGACCTCGTTTAACTCATAAAACATCCAATTTAAACTTAAATACTAAGTGTTCATGTAGGCATGATTCTAAATTACGAATTTGACTATTAATCCATATATCAATATTTTTCATTCTAACTCCACTACTTGTTTTACATTTTTATCATGCCTAAGCTCATCTAAACTTATGAAAATCATTCCTTAAGGTTATCTATTACATATACCTTCCAATTTTTATGAAAAACATGAGTTTTAAAGTGGTTTTGGTGGTCCTTAAGGTAGGGTTCTAAATCCATCCGAATTTTCAATTAAGCTTTTCTAACAAAATATTTTCTTGTTCAAGTTCCTTGTCTTCTATACATGAAGATCTACCATCTAACATATCTATACATAGGCAAGGCTACATTTTTCATGATCATCCATGCATGAAAATTAAAATAACCATATGAACATAAATGTAGATGAAGATGTGAATGTCTAAACACTAGATCTACTAAATATCATGCATGATTCATGAGTTTCATGGCATAAACATGAATATCTATGCATGATTCCTACTTTACATGCATGAATACAACACTATCTTCAACAAAAACTCATTTAAACTCTAGATCCACTTCTTGTGATGGTTTGTTATTCTTGTACATGTGTTTTCATGTCCCTAGCATTTGATCATTGGGATTAAATGGAAAAACACACAAGAATAGCTTTGCCATTACAAGATTTGGGAGGAATAAGGCTTGAATCAACATACCAATGGAGATTAGAGGTGGAAATGAAGAGGAAATGAGTTGTGTGTGTGAGTGTAAGAGGAGGGGGGGAGGGGGGGGGGGGGGGGGAGTTCACGGCACCAAGGAGGGAAAGAAAGAGAGGTTTTTACTTTAGTAAAAATTAGAACAAGTGAAAAATGAGGAGAGAGAGAGAAAAGAAGCTTATATATTACATGCATTAGGGTTTTAGTTGAATAAAATTGAGTAAAATAAAACAATGAGAGGAAAAAATTGTGGTGGGGGGGGGAGTTCACGGCACCAAAGGGGGAGAGAAAGAGAGGTTTTTACTTTAGTAAAAATTAGAACAAGTGAAAAATGAGGAGAGAGAGAGAAAAAGAAGCTATATATTACATGCATTAGGGTTTTAGTGGAATAAAATTGAGTAAAATAAAACAAATGAGGGAAAATTTGGGGGGGGGGGGGCGCGCATGGTGGGGAGGGGTTGTGTGTGTGGTTTGAAAGTTGATAATTTGTATTTTATGTAATTAAATGTAATAAATGTAATAATTAGATAGGAAACAAAAATTCTTGAAAATGAAAATTGAAATGAATAGTTGTAAGGATGTAAGAATAGGGTATGGGTAGTGTGTAGTGTAGGTTGTACTTATGAATAGTAGACAGGACATCTACTTTATCGGTTGTAACGAAAACACGGGAAAAGGCTATAACTGTAATTTTTATAGCCTGAAAAATTATAAAATTGATATTTTTGGAATTCTTATAAAATTACGGTTCTAATGAATATTATAGAACATTTTTCTAAGTTCATGGTCCTGGGGCACGCTTTTCCGTAATTGAGCTAGGGAAGGCCCGGAATTGAAAAATTCCCGAATTTAAAACTTTCAAAGGTCTAAAATATACTTTAGAATGATAATTCATATTCATTTACTTTATAAAACTTCTTTTATTATGAAACCGAAGGAAAGCCGGATTTAGGGTTCCTAAGCTCCTCTCACTAGACTTAAACTGAATCGGATTAGGGTTTCGCTTTTCAACTCCCGGGGTTTTCTTAACTACTGAGAATACCGGGGTTTACACTAACATTCATCTATTTAAGGTCTAAATTTTCCCCAACTGTAGTAGACAATAAAGCATGAATAGTATTATGTATAATAACATAGGAAAAAATATCAAAATACTCTATACCTTCCACTTGATTCTAACCTTTAGCAACTGGGTGTGCTTTGTAGCAAGTATCATTAGGATTAACTCCTTTCTTCTTAAATACCCATTTAGAACCAACTATTTTTTTACCATTCGAAGGTGGCCACTACAACAATTTACGTCTTTTAAGGCAGCTAAATCCACCAATATAGGGCGTCTAATAGGCGGCCGAAGTTGTTAAGGGATGCAGATTGTGCACCTTATAGGTGGGGTGCCGCAATAGATCCCAAAACAATCACAACTACCTTAAAAAATACACACCCTAATATATCACCTTGCAAAAGCTCTGAAATTTCTTTTCTCATCTCTACTAAGGTGATTATACCAGCCATAATGGCAGTTATGACCATCCTAATAAGAAATGGCAATGGGGCATACTTGGCCGCCCCAAAAATTGGTGTTTTTTTTTTTTTTTTGTGTAATGTAAATAAGCCTCCATCGGCCCTGCAAGTTTAATAATTATTTGCTATTATTTTTCAAAAATCGAATGCACTTATTGCTGCACTAAAAGAATCCTTTGTTATTTTTTTATTAATTTAGTGTATCCATCTCAGGGCAACTACATTTATTTGCATACATATGAGGTAATTCAAAGAATACGTATTGAAGAAGGAAATCACCATGATATACTTATTAGAAAAACTTGATATAATTCAAAACTCGGTAATATAAAAAAAAATGATATAATACCTCAAAAATCAAAATGAAATCAAAACCACAATCATTGATGCAGTCAAAGCAACTTTAAATTATTAATACAAAATACGTGCAAATTTTTTCTTCAATCCAACAAGCTTTTACCCTTTTTTGATTAAACTAAAAGCTCCAAAACAGAGGCCCAAAAAAAAAAAAAAAAACTAGTACTGTAATCAATCTTCTTTCTTTTGCATGATGATAGTCTTTCACTGATAATCTTCCTCAAGCTACAAACAAAAAGCAGAAATAGTCATAACCATGTGAAATTATTAAACTAATTTTTCTTTTTATGAACACAATTCAAACATATGGAATTATTTCATTGGCAGAAAAAAAAATGTGGGATTATTTAACAAGGGTAAGAACATGCGCAAACACAAAAAAAAAAGAAGAAAAAAAGATAGAAAGTTATTTATAACTATGAAAAATAATTTGTGAGCCCAATCATTGTAGTCATATACCTCATTTGGCTTACCAATGAAATTACTCTCATTGCTACGAACATAGAAATTGTATGGCTTTGTGGAAATATATTAGTAAATTGAAACTAGAAGAGGATGATATAAGCAAATATTTATCAAAATAGTGAGTGCACCTTTTTATAGCTCGCTCCTACATCATGTTCATAAAATTTGGCATAATTATACTATAAGAATAAAAAGGGCCAACATTATCATTTCAACTAATAGAAAGCAACCTGAACATAAGTATGTAGTACTTTAAGTACAACTATGAAGCATAGAATAGCACAACAAACTACTATAAGTGCAGTTCCTTACTATATAAAATCTTAAAAGGTACATGATGAAAGAAGAAAACGTAGGTCAAACATCAATTTAATAGAATCCTGTTTCTAGGCTAATTCAAATATCAGTTAAATAAAAATAAAGTTGTAAGTCAATCAATAAGATCATATCATATCATTTTCCATCACATTGCTAGACTCAAAATCCAATATTGAATTTCACATGTGTAGATCACAATTCAAGAAAACACAGCAAGATCTATACATTCATGTATAAGTGTAATTAAAACTTATAAGCAAAATGGTCTTATAAAAACATAACCCGGTTTTACCGTAAGAGTACAAGGGATTTTACCTATAAGTGTTGTCGAACTTGTCATCCATGAACTGACTAATGATACTTGTTTTACCTATAGATTGATCCTAAGAAAATAAGTTTACACTTGGAAGACACCAGAAAAATATGCAGAGTAATCGTATAAAGGATAAGTGATATAAATAAATTATATTCAAGAGATATTAATAAGGAGCTTAATATCTTGACTTATCAAGGATAACCTTCTCCTCTGGTGAAAAGAAAATATAAGACAGATGGAAATGAATACTTATTATTCGGCATAAGCGTCCAATGCACGAAAAGAAAATGAAGAAAAGAAGAAAACAGCTGTTAAGTAACCATAGCTTGTTTTACTTACGACGTAAAAAGCCATTGTTTCCCAAATATAATGTAGACTCCACCTAAAATTAGTAATAACTATAAAAATTAAAAAAAAAAAAAAAAGAAAAAAGAATTTCTAACTCAAATCTAGTTAATGTTTACTATTGTAGTATTGAACACGCAAAGTGATTATCCTCCCAAATAGTGTTTCCATCATTCTTCATCAATAATATTCTAGATATGGACATATGTGGTTTCCAATTTTGATATCTCATTAGGATACATTATTGCATGCCTAATATGACAATTTAAAGATTACTATGTATAGTTAAAGATTGAGCGAAATGAATGAAAATAATGATGCTTAATAATTACATGGAAATGTTAAGGCACCATCCTTGAAATATATTAGAAAATCTTTAAAGCTCCCAGATAATACATAACCATAAGGTAATTAAGGTAGATGTGACTAAGACCGCATTGCAAGGTAGGTCAACAGCCTATAAATCTAATGCAAAGGTCAGTTGTTCTTGCTATCTAGCTCATGCAAACATGAAAAAGGAAAAACAAAATAAATATATAAATCACCTAAGTCTCCATGTTTAGTTCCACATGCAAAAGTGGCTATCTAATGTAGTGGGTTTGACTATAATATGGTGAGCAGCAATTCTTTAGAGTGAACCTATAAACTTGACCAAAGAAAGAAGAAGGCATTTGTGTACAAAATGAATTTCATATTTCATTATGAAATAAAGTAATAAATGCCACGAATAGCACTTGAACTTTAGCAAAACAAACAATGGGATGTGAACTTTGAAATTGATTAATTTGATATTTGAGCATTGAAATTAATTAATTCAGTACTTAACAAAACTTTCCATGCATACCAATGCCAACAGTACCACTGTCATATTGGTTAAAAATGCTATGTCAGATGATATTAGCTAATTTGACCAAGGTACTATTAACTTGCATAAAAAAATTTTTAGGTACAAAATTAATCGATTTCAAAGTTCAAGTATCTATGGCATTTTGCTACAGTTTAGATAACATTCATGATATTAACCAATAAAGTAATGAGTTATATACATCACAATCCCTTACTGCTAAGGTTTTTTCTCAATCGCTCAAACTATAAACGAAGGAAAATGAAATTCCAAGCTTATTTTATAGGCTACCTTATGCTATTGTGATTTACTCATAATGGATAGCAAGCTATAGCTAGAAAAGATGTGCATCCCTATATGGAATGCAATTTTTAGCATAATATTTAAAAAACTATTGATGAACTAAAATATGAAATTGGATCTTGAGATCCCAATTCTTAGTAAAGATTGAGGACACAACACCAAGTAACTCATTTCTTTCATCCCTTAGATAATTTTTCTTGTTGTTAAAGTGTTCATAGTTGATTATAAAGTAAATAAAAGAAAGATAATTCAAATACATTCCCATATTGACAAACAGACATTAGACCATAAAGATACAATCACATTTAGAAGGAGTAACAGAACCAAAATGGCATCTATGTTGCTACTTCTTGTAAGCTCCATATTATTGGAAGCTCACAAAGTACCTTAAAGTTGGGAATCACAAAAAGTTTGAACAAATGTGAAGATTTGATGTCAAGATACTGAAATAAAATAAAATATGCTAGTTCTAACATCGTAAAGCTCATTGACAAATATAAACATTTGGATAATATTAGAGTAAGTAAACAATAGAAAGCTCAATTATCCATGACATAGCAATACATAGGTGAATTTAAATAAGTAGATCCATACAAGGAATGAATATGTACATGATATTGGTACACCTTTACATCATTAAGCAAGATAAAATCCCAACCATTGATATGGGCCCAAATAAAAATGTTCATCTCCTACACAACTGTTCTCTCCTACCTAAATCTTCAGGGCTTAGTTCTCAAAGAGCTGTGATTCCAATGAAATCAAAGAAGTTTATGACCATTCCATTGATGTGTTTGCCTACCTCAAATGGAAAATTAAATTGATACTTTGAAGTAGGGTCAACAAGTTTCTATCTTTGTTTACAACATGCATCAAGCTTAGACAATTCCCAATTCAGGATTATCTAAGGCTTTTATTTTAACTTCTATATGACATCACACATATTGCAAATATTCTTGTCCCTCTTTCTCTACCTTAAAGTGCTACTATGTTAAATTTTGAAAACCTAGATTTAGTTGGAAATTTACATAAATAATGGAAAGAAACTCATAATCCTTAACATAATCACAATTCAATCCTAATTTTTTTACTCTATGACCTATTTGAACTGCAGTGCCAATGAGTTTTGTTTACACCCTATTGGCTCCACTTAGAAACTTCTACCTGACCAAGCATTGGTCTCATCACCAAAATCATCAAAAAATTAATTTAACAAACAATCTTTTAGCCATTTGATTAACTAACAGTAGAAATGTATTGCATAAAACAACAAAAATTTAGAAAGAAAGATTAATTTTCTCTGAAAAGCTTGACTATGAAAGTTATGAGAACATCAAGTTTTTTGTTCTAAGTTTATACATCTGAGAAATTTATATTCCCATAATAATGTACAATTAGATAAAATAAATATGTGGTCTTTTATAAAATGATAACATAGATTTTCTCTAAACATTATATTTGCAACACATTACATTGGTCAAACATATGAAAACTTAGTAAATTATAATATAGCTGATAACCTAAACCGTTAACAAGATAAACTTCATGTTTATGATGTCTTTTTGTCTAAATGCTTTTAATGATAAATTCTAAAAATACTGAACCCCCTTGCTCATGCCTTCTTGCATTAGCACAAATTAGAAGCAAATCTAAATTGAAAGTAAAATTAGATCACCATTCTAGTATATTAGACATCAACTTATGTATTTGACAATATATTAAAAAATAATGAAATTAGTATAGAAGAGTACTAGTTGAAGATTTTCAGTGATGAATCTTGAAGATAGAGAAGGTTATTGACCTTCTGCATGTAACAATGGAAATGGTACATTGAGAAGGTGTGGTGGTCAGTAGTCTCTACTTTTTTGAAACATACTCTTGAAACCTAAATTTTTTAGATGACATATTGATTTTAAGGTTTTCAATTTCTCTAACGAAAACCCCATTCGTAAATGAATATTTCTTAAGCCACTAGTAAAAAACAGAGCTTGGGAGGTGAATTTTTCACCTTAGTAGACCGAAATTTGGATTCAGTAATTCTATTGAGGCAAAAATTTCACCTCAGAAGTTTGCATCGAAAGGCTTGCTGTGTTAGGAGAAAAAAAAGGTCAAATTTTCCCATTATTTTCAGATGAGGCAAATTTGGCCTAAGGAAAAATTAAGGGAAATTTCGCCTCATTTGGCAAAGCATGAGGTGAAAATCACCTCATCACATGGCTGTGCCATGTCGGCTAGTGAGGCGAATCGAGCAAAACCTAGGAATGCGTATGATCCAAATGCAGGTGGCTATGATGCAAACTGAGCAAAACTTGGCCTTCCGGCCCATGGGGCGAAACCCAAATGATGTTGGCCTCTCTGTGGTTTAGAGCCACCAGGTGACTTGTGAGATGGATCGTGCGGGGGATGTGTGAACATGGATGGGTGGCTTAGCATCCCATAAAAACCTTGGTAAAGATACGGAGGAGGTAGCAGTGGTGTGAATAGTCTGAAGCCAGGCTGACTGGGATCAGAGCTACTAGTAAGGGTCCCTATTTATGGTGCTACCTGCTGATGTGGAGTGTACTGCACGAAGGAAGAGATGGAAGGAGGATAGACATTATTCATTAGCAAATTAATATACTACTTCATCTTCTCCATTTTGGCCTCCTACCTTAACTAGTATTGTTTTCTATTTCCTTGAATGAAGCTTCCACCTTCCTTCCCCACACACTGGGCAGTTATCAAGATTTTTGAATTCTTTTTGAAACAACACATAATAATTTTTGCAACCATGGATCTTGTTTGCATCTATGCCTAGCTAGTTCAAAAACTTTCGTGCTTCATAGTGTGATGAAGTTGACCAATTGCTGGCAGGTAACAAACTTTTCATTAACTCAAGCCAATTGTTGAATGAATTCACTAACTACTAACCATCAACCTTTAGATTATTATTTGAAGTACTACTAATAAGAGAACTTTGTATAGCCTGGGTACACCAGACTCTTTGCTTTTTCAAACATTCTAGTCCACCACTCTCCATCAAAAAACTACTTTCATCTTTGCTATCAAAATAATCTCCATAAGGACCACTCATGTTAGTGGCAATTTCTTCCAAAGTTCTTGATCTGCTTCATCTTCAAAGTGAGTATATTCAGGTGGATTGCTCCCTCCATCCATGACAATATTATCATTTATCCCGTATTCATCTATATCCTCACGTGAAAAATCTAAGAGAAGTAGGTCCAAGTCATTCCCCTCCTGAAGTAGTGATACTCAATAATCTAAATAGACTGCCATGAACTATTGAGACAATCTCTACAAGGGCATCTAATCAATCCATCTACTCTCCTATGGTTTACATCAGCTTCTAAAATTCTAAACCGTTTCTATAATTTTTTTGAATCACTAATAAGAAATACATGACTACAAATTCAACATATATTAATTAATAAATATGCAAATATCAACATTTAAATAATCGTATTTAATCTACTGTCATTAAGTCAAGCATAATGCGCATGTATTAGATAATAATATATAATTGCTAGATCCTTAAATATATATAATTTTTTTGAATTACTAAGAAGAAATATATAACTATATAAAAATATACATTAATTAGTAAATATATAAGTACTAGCATTTTAATAATTACACTTATTCTACGTATCATTAAGTTAAACATAATAAACAAGTACTAAATAATATATAACTACTTGATCCTAAATATATATATATATATATAATTTTTTCAATCACTAACAAGAAATACATGACTATAAATTCAATATACATTAATTATTAAATATACAAATAATAGCATTTAAATAATTATATTTAATCTACTGTCATAAAGGTAAACACAAAACGCATGTATTATAATAATATGTAATTACTAGATCCTAAATACATATAAATTTTTTAAATTACTAATAAGAAATATATAAATATAAATAAAATATACATTAATTACTAAATATATAAGTACTAGAATTTCAATAATTATCTTATTCATCGTGTCATTAAGTTAAACACATTAAACAAGTTCCAAATAATATATAATTACTTGATCCTAAAATATATATATATATATAATTTTTTTCAATTACTAACAAGAAATGCATAACTATAAATTCAACATGCATTAATTAATAAATATATAAATATTAACATTTCAATATTTATATTTAATCAATGTGTTATGTTATTAAACATAATAAACATAGATTGAATAATAATATGTAATTACTACATCCTAAATATATACGATTTTTTTAAGTACTAACAAAAAAACATAACTATAAATTAAATACACATAATAAATAAATATATAACTACTAGCATTTAAATAGTTCAATTAAAATTTTTATAAAAACTGAACTAACCTTTTAGTGGTTGCAATACTCCAAATATCGATCGAATCAACAATTTGCCAGATACCTACACAATATCAAATATAATTCAAAGACCAATTTTAGTACAAAAATTTATTTTCATATAAAATATAATAGCATAAAAAATTAATACAAGAGAGAAAGAGAGAGATTTGTTGTGTGGTTGATTTTTAGAGAAGGGGATGGTTTTTTTTTTTTTAGACTAGTATGTGTGTGTACGGGTGTAGGTCTTTATGTGTGTGTGTGAGGGAGTAGGAAAATAAAGTAGGAAAGGGGCTGGGAGGGGGGGGAACAGAGCTCGCTCTATGTGTGTTATACGTGTGTGTGTTTTGTGTGTGAGAGAGAGAGAGAGAGAGGAGAGAGTGCAGGTGAGAGAGCAATAAGGAGTTGTTTTGTGTGTGTGTGTGTGAGGAGAGAGAGAGAGAGCGTCTGTGTGCGGGTGAGAGAGGCAAGGGAGGGTATGGTTTATATAGGCACCACATGAGGCGAAATTTGCCTTATGTTTGTCTTAGGATGCAAGATTCGCTACTGATTATTTAAGAGGTGAATTTCGCATCTTATGCCATATTTTCTACCAGTGAGCGTTGACTTTTATGTATCAATCAAGTGCATTTTAGGGTTTTAATAGTCGAGACAAAGGTTGTTGAATGGGTATCTTTTGTCGATTCAAGTGTTTTTTATGGTTTTTGACAATGAATAGAGTGCAAGATTGATGGGTGTTTTCCATTTAACTATGTGAGTGAGAAGCGTACGTATATGTGTGGTAAGGTTGGGGGGTGTTGGTATTTGGCTATGAGAAGATCAAGGCAAACCTATGGAAAAGTGATAAAAATATAATGTGTAGTTATTTAAACTAGCTAAAAAAAAAAAAATTGAAACTCGTGGAAATCTAGGAAAGCTTCTCCACTTTCAATCCATTGACTTCTCTCCATTTTTTGAGAGAAGATGATAGAAATGAGTCGAAACAAAACAAATTTATTAAAATATCCCTTAAAAGCAAAGTTAAAAGATATATCAAGAATATTTTAGTGAATAAAGTATTCTACTTCATCCCATTTCCTTCATTTTCCAATTTATAAATTCAAACAAGAATTGGAAACAATATTTCCTCTCTACTCTTTTCCTTTCCACACATTTAGACCAATTTTTACTCTTGCTGAAATTACCAAACACAGTGTTAATGTGGTTGGATGATGGGAGTTTTTCCTTTCCACTAGATGAGTGAGAACAATGAAAAAGAGAGGAGAGAGAAAGGATTTCATCTAGCTTTTTTCTTTTTTTTTAGGTAAAAGTGGGATATTTTCTTCATCGAATTTCATTTCTCTCTTAATTCGAAAAGTTGCCACTTAAAAGATAGCTTGCTCCTACAAGTATATTTTTAAGTGTTTTCAACCAAGACACCTTAAAAGGTTTAGCCTATTAAATTACATTTTTTGTAACGTGGTATATGCATCTGTCACTCTTCTAAAGTGATTCCATCTTCTCTTACGTAGAATCTAAGGCTTTGATAGCCTTCTGAGAGTAGATAGGATCATCACACTTAATCTCATTTACCAGATTATGTGCATAAGCCACCATATCATTGAATCTATTTGTTAGTCTAATCTATTGCCTTGTCTATCATAACCTATTGAAGGTTGTTTGAATGTACTAGGAATATTTATCTAATTACTAGTTTGAACTAAAAACAGAAGATGAATAACTAAGTATGGTGCTATATGGATAAATACCTCCACCTTTCTTTTACATTGTCAAGTTGATATTGAATAATAGCATCTAAACATCAAATAGTAATAGTGTAAATTCATCAACCCATAGCCCTTGACCACGACATATGATAAGAATACATTTCACTAAAATAACATGAAGCTTTCTAGTATTCACATAAGCATAAATAGGATAACCAAATATATTTAAATGTAAATACCTTGTGGATTAGTAGACAATATTCATTTGGGTTCTTTCCATCAAATGCCAAATGAGAATAACTATTTATAAGATGATAGTCAATATATGCTATCTCTATCCAAAACTCTTTACCAAGACTAGTATTAGACAACATTAACTTAGAATTTTCCAATAAAGTTCTATCTATCCTTGTTGTAACTCCATTCTATTGTGGAGTACAAACTACGATCCTATGATACCAATCTTAATAGAAATATAATATTAATTAAATTTATTGTTTACAAATTTCAATCCATTATCTTTTCTGGCCTCTCATTGACTTTTTTAGTTTGCCTCACAATCATTATCTTCTAGTCTCTAATGATCTTGAAGACAAAAAATTTTATTTTATAGAATATAGAACCAAAGTTTCCTAGAGAAGTCATCAATAAAAGTAAGGAAATATTTGGCACCATGTGAAGAAGCAACTAGAACGAATCCTCAAAGAGCTGAATGGAGGTAGTTTAAGAGCCTTGGTCTTATGTTCTGTTATGCATAAATTGACACGCTTCTGCTTACCAGAACATAAGGTGCAAGAACACTAAAGTCCAAATTTCTTAGTTTCTCCAATAGTAAATTGTGATGCATAACTACTGTATTCCCGTTTTCTAACATGTGCCTAATCTCATTACGCCAAATATCATATTTCTAGACTTAGTTTCATGTAGAAACTATAGCAGATATATACATAACTATAAAACCTTGAATGGCATACAATGTACCATTTGCATGCCTTTCATCTATACAGAGAAACACCAGAAATCCTCAATGTATCATTTTCAACACTACACTAACAATAGTCTTCGTAAAGGCTATTAATACAGATAAGACTCTTAGATAAACTAGGAACATTGTGAACATTCTTCAACATTTTGACAACGTTATTTTGTATCTGGACTTAAACTGTGTCGATATATTTATCATTTTTTATCATATAAACAATCCTAGGTTTTAAACATTTATTTCTTGTTCAACATAATTTATTTATGTTGTTTAAGTTCTACCCCTTGCAAATGATTACATTGCCTCTTCCATATAGAACCCATCATCATAATGTAACTTTGTTTCCATATATGATTGCCCTTGATCCATTTTATTTCAATATTTTGGTAAGAAATATTAGCAGATAATTGTTGACAGTTATATCAATATTGCAGAAAATCACATCATTATACATTAATTGCGAGGTGGTGATAATGCAACAATGGGTGGAATGCTCTATGAAGGGGACAATAGTATAGGTAGGTTCCATGTTGGTGAAAAATGGGCATACAGTTGCAGTGGGTCATCAAGAACCAACTTTACGAGGAACTTATCATGTGGGAGTGGGAGTGATAGAGTGGGATTGGCTTTTCGGATTCGCTTATATTTACAACTGCTCGCTTCTGCTCTATTTCCCTTAAATATTATGGATTATGCTTTCGCAAGGGCAAGTACAATGTCACCCTTCACTTTGCTGAGATTGAATACAATAACAATGAAGACTATAGCAGTTTAGAGAAAAGAATGTTCGATATATACATTCAGGTACGTAAACTATTTATACACTTATTCCATCATTCATGTGGAGTTGATAGAAAGCTATTAATTTGGTAGAAAAATTAATGGATAAATTTAGTTATAATCTCAGTCACCTTTTTTTTTTTTAATAAACACATAGTAAAATGAGATGTATATTTGTAGATCTCAACAAGGGTTATGTCCAGCCTTGGACTGAACCCAAGATGCTACCGATGGGTCTGAATTGTGGCTTGCTTATGTAGGTGGCTCTAGAGCCAATAGGTCTAGCTCGATCTTTTCTTAAAAGTGGAAATAAAAAAGGCAAGTGAGAGAAAAAATGAAAACAATGTAGGACTCTTTTTTTTTTTTTTTTTTTTTGCGAATTTAAACCTTCTTTTTATCAAACAAAGTTTTTTATAGTCCAACATTACCGCTACTATAATTAATATTCGATATAGTCTATATATAAATTGCTAAAAACTAGAATGCTCCTAAGTATAATCTTTATTTTGACTATAAAATTTATCTTGTTTGATCTTAGGATTCATTTCTGTATTTTCTAATTTTAATATTAGTTATAAATTGAGGTTGGGCGGATCATGGTCTAAGACCCAGTCTACGCACCAAAGGTTCCAATAGCTGCCTGTGGTGCATGTCTAACGGGCCAGTTCCAACTGCAAATTTTGTAACTGCGAACCAATCGGATCGGGTCAAATCGGACCGAGTTCCGCCTTATTCCATATGTCTATATGTTGTGATCCCCTTTACCATGTCCAAACTAAATATCACGTCGGATTAATAATTAAATTGAAGTGGATAAATATAGGGGATACAAGAAAATGACATTATTTATAATTGCAAAAACCATAAACATGGTAATCTAATTTTGTTTAAACTAATTTTATATTTCAGCACTTCACCTTATATTTTATTTTTTTTTATTTTAACCTCCATCATGTACCAGCTCTATTTGAATATATTGTTTTTTAAAATTTGTATTCCGATTCTCGATATTTTTTCAAATTTACTCACAACACTTCTGTTATCTTATGTTTTTTCTTGGTAAATGTCCAGGAGTCGCATTAAATAATAAACAAGTCCATGTAGAAAAATTCTAAATAGTGGTTGGCAAACATGAAATTTAGAATTTTCCTAACATTTTGAAAATACAGAACACTTGAACAATAAATCAAAAACTAGATAATTAGAAAGAAATTTATAGAGGTGGGGACATCAAAGAGAAAAACTGCGACTATAAATAGCAATGGTTTATAATTTATAGTTGTAGTTGTCAATTTATAATAACACTTCTATTTTTATAAAATAAATATTGCAGGCGTCTTTTCATGCTGTAGTAATAGCCAATTATTAGGAATACTGTTAGAATTTACAATATAAAATATTGCAAAAAAATGTATTTTGCTTTGTTTAAGCAAGCTAAGTGAGCCAACCTATCCTATCCCATTTTAACTTGCTATGCTAGCCAAACCGCTTTGCCCCATATTAAAAACTGGCCCAAAATTTTATGCTCATATCGCCCCGTATAGCTTAGTGGGTTACATGCAAATCAACCCATTAACCTGCTATGATTTTTTTTCTATCAAATTTTAATATTACAATGTAATATAAACGTTATTTTCAATCAAAACTAAAAAATATAATTATTTATACGCGAGATAAAAAAATAAATAAAGTTTAATAGATACATATACCATTAGAGGATCCATCAAAAAGTGGGCCCATATTTGTTTTGGAGGTATAAGTACTGATTTTTTAAAAGAAAAAAAGTCAATGCAATTTTAAAAGTTTTTACAGTGCATTCGTGCAATTTACTTTTCTAAATTTTCCTTTATAATTTTATTTCTCACCTTTGTTCATTTTCTATGTGGTTAATCAAAATTTCAACCTGAGATATCAAACCCATTAGCTAGAGTTAAAAGAAAATATGGAAATTATAAATCTTTTGATAAATTGGTGTTAATCTCAACTAAAAGAACACTGCGTGTGGAACTTAACTAAACAAGTAATTTTGATGTCTTAGATGATGGGGAATACTTGGTCAAATTGATAAGGTAAGTAAATGTTGCCTTTTCAGGGCAAACGAGTGCAGAAGGACTTTAACATAGTCGAGGCTGCTGGGCAACCAAATAAGAATACAAATAAGACGTTTTCACCAATTGACGTGGAGAATCAAACTTTGGAGATTCAGTTGTATTATGCTGGGAAAGGAACTCTAAATGGAAACGGAGTTCTCATTTCGGGCATTTCTGTCACTCCACATGAGAATCCAGGTACCCATGTATATTATAAACTTTCTTTTTTTCTTTTTTTAAATTAGACGGAGAACTTTGACGAGTATTACTGGGTACCTATTAACTATAAAACAAGAAAACTTTTATAATTTCTTTGTAGTTAGTTGTAGTAGTTCCTGAAATAATCTTAAAAGGATAAAAAAGTTTCTTTCCTAATATGAACGACAGTGTTCCGGAAGCAATCGTGAATCAAATTCTACTACATGTGGTTGAAATTCTAACATTTGAAATATTCCTGCATCTATAATCAGGAGGCAAATCTGGTCTAAGTCCTTTAGAAATAGCAATGATTGCTATAGCTGGCATTGTGCTTCTTGGACTACTTGTATTTGCCTTGGCATGGTACAAGGGCTGGATAGGAGACAAAAGCTTACATGGTAAGTCCCAGATTTTAGTGTGTTATTTTTTCCACAAATTATATATATATATAATATATATATATGGGGAGGTACATTACCCTTATGGATATGTTCTACTGAATATATAATGCATTTTATAGGAACATACATATAATTAGATGATGCGTACATGTCATAACTTTTACCAATTCATAACATTTACCTTCATTTCCTATTCAAACTCTTAATCATTTTTTTTTTCATTTCAAATCTTGACATTTATTTTTAATCTTATGAAAATAGGAATTTCATTTATTTTGTTCAATTTTTCTCCATCCTCAACACATATTAGTTTCTGATTTTTCACAAAGGGATTAATTTAATGAAATAATAATATAAAAATATTTATTCGCATCATTGTATACTACAAATTACATAATATAATAAAAAATCATAAAATAAATAAAAAATAAAAAAAGTAAGAGCAAAAATTTGTGCAATTTTAGCTACATTGGTTGACCAAGTAGGGTGATAAAAAATGGAGACATATTAAGGAGTTTGATGGTGTTGATGAAAATGCTATTTTTTGTACAAATTGGAAAATGATGAAAACTCAATAAAAAAGAAATAAAATAGGTAAATTGTAAAAACACCTCATAAACTTTAAAAGTAGTACAAATTGATCCTTGTATTTTAAAAATGTATTTTTTAACCAATAATCTATAAACAATTATTACCAAAGACATTTGTACTTTTTTGTCTATTTCCAGTTGTACTTTTTTGTACAACCTTTGGACAGAAAAAAGAATGGAAAATTACAAATATTCTTACTGATGGTAGTTGTTTATAGGTTAGAGGGGCAAAAACCATGCATTCAAAGTATGAAGGATCACTCCACACTACTCTTAAAGTTTCAAGTATGTTTTTGCAATTTCAAAATAAAAAAAGTTGAGGATTTATATGAAATAATAGATAAACATTTAAGACTAAACATATACTATTACTTATTAAAAATGTAAGTGAAATAAATAAAGAAAGGAAAGTGAAGCAACTTGAAACATCCTACCATATTAAGGTGGACAAGCTACTTGTATTCATGCCATAGTCCAGCCTATGAAAATCGTGATCATTCATAAGCCTTTCAAATTTTTCATAATAAATTATGCCTGTGAGGCTCGTTTGATTACTCAGTTATTTGCTTTGGAGCTAGAAAAACGCATAGACGTCCGAGGAAAAAAGGTGTCCATCAAGCAGCTCATAAAAGCCACTCAAAATTTCAGTCCCAAAAAGGAGGTTGGCAAAGGAGGTTTTGGAACAGTTTACATGGTAATACCAAACCCTAAACCTCCTGTTTTCTTTATCTTGTACAAATATCCAAAATTCTTCTATCATGGTTACTTAGGAAAAGGATAAATTACTGAAATTTAATTTAAAAATGGTTGACACAGGTCCTGCATTATTTTGCAATAATCTGTTTATTTGTTTCTCTACAAGTAATGATATCTTTTTTTTTTTTTTTTTTTAATTATATCATCACATTCCTATAATCTTATATGTTTTCATTGATATATCTTAGCATTTGACAATAAATTTTGCTACTAACTTATCACTTTCATGTAATGACAGGCTCAAATAGCAGGTCAACACATAGCTGTGAAGAAGCTATCTCCTCGATCAAAGCAAGGAGTTGAAGAGTTTAGACGAGAACTATTTTCCCTAAAATCTTTGAGGCATAAGAACTTCGTTGAATTATTTGATGCTTATTCCGGCCACGGTTACCATCTACTAATATATGAATACATGGAAAACAAATCCCTTGCTGATGTTCTTTTTGGTATACTGCTCATTTTATTTGCACTGTTGTGTCTTCATTCTAAATTAATGCTAAAGTTATATGAAAAACCTTTGATCCACATCATTAGATTATAAAATTAGGAGAAAATTGTAGTTTTGATTTGCTCATTTGTAGAATTTTTTGATGCATCACAAATTTTATTATTGATATTGAATTTTTTCATCTATATAATTTTTAGTTAAAAACAAAAAGTTTAGTGATTTGGGGTTCTATCTTGACTTATATAATATGCATCTAACTAAGCAATTTTGGTGACTTATAGATCCAAATTCAAAACAGAAGCTCAATTGGGAGACGATACAAAATTTGCAAAGATATCGCTGTAGGTTTGAATATCTCCATGAAGAGACACACCTAGGATGATTCATGGAGACATCAAAGCTAACAAACATCTTAATTGATGGTGCATGCAATGGAAAAATCTCAGATTTTGGACTGGCAAAAGTCTATGTAGAAGATGACCCTTCTACGGTTGTTAAGGTCGGAGCACAACGTAAGTATCATCACATTTTATATTAAATTTAAATTTATATAAACCATTTGCACTTTTTGTTCTTTCCCTTTTGATTCATATCTAACTAGTTTATTTAATATAGTGGTTATATGGCACCAGAATATGCAACACAAGGAATCTTGACCCATAAAGCTGATGTCTACAGTTTGGGAGTGGTTTTCCTTGAAATTATTAGCGGAAAGAAAAATGCACAGTATAAACAAAGGCAGGAGAGCGAATTTTTACTGATACGGTAAGGATGTTTTTTTTTTTTTTTTTCATTTCATTTTCTTTGTTGTTGCAAATATAGTTCTTAGTAAATGACATTTAAGCTTTCATCTGAAGAAAAAAAAATTATAACATGGTATTTCAAATTATCCAAGTAATTATTTTAGTGCCTCAATTCGCGTCATTTTTTTTAGCAATTGAAATATTTTGAAAAATCCGGTATATGTCATAGCTTACTCTTGTGATATAATAGTTATCCTCCTAGCGACTGAGTTTTCTAATTCAATCAAGGAAAGATGCCTTCTCAAGAAAGGAAAATTATTTATATGCATCAAGTCCATAAAATTTGAGTTAAAATTGCATGGCATGTGGACTATGTTCTATATTGTTTAGACGTGTATACAGCTCATAGTTGTTAAAATCATAATTTTACTCATATGATTCTATAAGTTTATGATTTAAGGAGATTCTTCCAAGTTCATTTGTGTGTAGAATCATTTTTTTTATAGAATCTTACGATTATAATCGAGTCTATATGTAAATTTGGTATAATCTTATGGTTTTAACCGAGTCTACTAATTTTCCTTTTTAAATATAACCATGTTTCTATATGCTCATCAGTATTAGGATGATACATCCTTTTTATAGCATTTCAATTTTGTTTTTTCACTCTCTCTATTTCTTTCCCTCCCTACCCCTAACTCCCTTATTCTACATTTATGGAATTTATTCAAACGGAGTTATAACTATAAGTTTTATAAGGAAACTTGTTTATTCATTTATATAATTAAGAATTTAGTATAGGTTGAAAATTTTTTCATTCAATTCATAACAAATTTCAAACAATTACTCTACTTACTCTTTTTTTTATGTTATAATATGGATTACGATTCGCTTGTTTCATCTTATTCTGGTCGTTTTGGCATTCTATTTTTATTATTTTCAAAAAAATATTTGCTAAGAAACATGTAAGATGAAAAATAGATATTTTTACTGATAAACATATCAGATACGAATAAAATATTGATAAAATCATATGCATATCAAATATAGTGAAGATACATATAAAAGTTAGACAATCATATGCATATCAAATATAGTGAAGATACATATAAAAGTTAGACAATCCAAACATACCTTTATTATTACGAAAAAGAAAACTTAAGTTCTTTATTATTTTTTACATCAATTATGCATTTCAAGTTTTTTTACAGCTTCTATAAGCGCATTTATAATTTTTATAAGCTATTTCACATAGGTTGTAGAAACTTGTATTTCTATCTTTTGATTCTATAAGGCCTTTTGACAATTCCAAGCAGAAAAACAAGTTTGACAACCTTACTACAATTTGTATTCAAATGCAATTTTTGTGAAAAGTTTACCTATCCAAATATTTTATATAAGGAACATAAAAATAATCATTGATAAGTTTAGGAGATCTAGTTTTCATATGCTATATGAGCAAAGGTGTTCAAGTCAGTACCATAACCATCTTTTCTAAAAGTTGATTTAGTGTAGACTATTATATTTAATAGTAACACTCTCTCTAACTGATAGATTGAGATAGTCATAACCTTTGCTTCAGCACTATATTAATGTTAGTACCACAAGCATCTTATTTAAAACTTAAGTTTATAGACTTGGTGTAGACTATTGTACTTATTATAACAAAAGGTACACCAAAATGATGAAATAATGTTAACTTAGATGTCATGTGCCATAGAACTACGAAGCACTACATAATATTTTTCTATAAGGAACTAGAAAAGAGGCTATATCCTTTAAATTTGAAGTTATTACATATAATTTCTAATTGAAATTTTGTTTGTCAATTTAAATGCATTACTTATACTGATATTCTGTGTGCAATGATTTTTTTTTTCATATTTTTTTAAAGATAATGAAGATGGTAAATTGATGAACAAAAGTTTAATATTGGATATAATATTAAACAATTTTAAACTATAATTTTGAAATTTATTTATTAAAAATTGGATAAATTATACCAAAATATCGCAATGTTTGGGGGTAAGTTCATTTTAGATCACAACATTTCAAAAAGTTCAAAAGAGGTCATAATACTTAGTGAGAAAGTTTATTTTAGGTATTAAGGGTAAGTTCAAAAGAGGTCATAATGCTTAGTAAGTTCATTTTAGGTCACAATATTTAGGTGTAAGTTCATTTTAGATCTCAATGTTTAGAGCAGTGGGTCAATTGAGGTCACCATTGACACGTGTCAATAGTAGAAATATTTAATTAAAACTCAAGAAACCCTTCTTTTAAGGCTCTAATGAAATATCAATAAGAGAAATACTTAATTAAATCTCATAAGACACTTTTTTAAATATTACGACCACTTTTGAACTTTTCAAAATGTTATGACCTAAAATGAATTTACTTACAAATGTTGTGACCTTACAGTGTAATTTTCCCATTAAAAATTTGATTGGGTATGACATTTTGAAATTTTAAATTTTGTGCAAAATTAAAAAAAAAAAAGTAATGATAAAGAAGTATATACTAGTTGGACAACTAACACTGAAATCTAGAAAAAGTATAAATTTAAGATTCTCCTTGAAGCATGATAATATTTAAATAAATTTTAAACTTTCCTATGTAAATTTACAGGCATATGTCTTGCATAAGAAAGGAAGAACCATGGACTTGGTAGACCCAGATTTAAGGGATTGTCTCCGTGAGAAAGAGTCATATCATCAAGCCAAATTGCTTCTATACCTTGCAATGATGTGCACAAGCCTATCTCATTCTCTAAGACCAACAATGTCTGAAGTAGTGAGTGTGCTTGAAGGTGAAAAAACCATTGAGCAAATCTCTGATGATCATTCTACTGCCCCTGCCTTTACCTCGCGCCCAATAATTGGTAGCTCTAGTGAAAGCAACATCGCTCAAAGGAATTGGACTCCAAGTGATGTTTCATCTACTTCAACAGATGTTTCATCTTTCACTACAACTGCTTACTTCATAATCAAAGACAAAGATGAAAAGAAAGATTCAGTCGTCCCAAGTTCTACGCTTGAAATTTCTGATGATAGCAAAATGAATTAGCAATAGCATGAGTTTTGTCATTGAAGGTATGTTGATCCATGGATTTGTTACCTATAGTGTGGCTTACATTTGCTTTCTCTTCATTAGTTAAATGCACTATTTAATGTGTTTGAAAAAAAAAAGTGCAATGGTGTGTAAATGATTTCATTTCAACATTACAACAATAATATATATGAAAAAACTATGTGCTTTAGTTTCTTTCTAGTGGATGTGTGAGCACAAGAAAGTGTATTTAATATTTTAATTTTGAAAAAATTATGTATATATACACCCTCATATATATATTTTTATCTATATTTGGACATTTTATTTTTTATATTGAGTACTTACACCATAAAACCTTATAAAACATGCCTTTAAATCTTATTTAACTATTTTATTACAATAAAATTAATTTAAAAGACAATAACATCATTTTAAACTATTTTTTGAGGAGAAAAATGGTCCATTAAGGGGTTAAAAAACACTTTTTAAAAGATTTGAGGATCAAATGCTCCTATTCTTGAGATTAAGTATATGCAAAGAAAATATAAAAAAGATGTATTTACCAATTTACTTTTAGTTTTGTTTATTTAAATAGCAGAGAGCTTTTAAAGTCAAAAGTCACTTGAAAGTGATTACTTATCTATTGTTAAGATTTTCAATAAAACAAATTAAATATGGGTTTGTGTTTCTTTATGAACTATCATGTGTAAATATGAGCACCAAATAAAACTTCCGCACTCAAAAGTAAAAGTATGAAATGCACTGAAAATGCCTCAAAGCAAGAGGTAAAATTTATTAAAGGGGTTTGAGTAATTAATATAGAGTTTCAAGTGCTTAAGTAGATAATGGTAGTTAGGGTAAGTAATTAATATAGAGTTGATGAATGTCTCGATGGGATTATATGGAGTTTGTCGGAGCTTGCCAGTCATAGTTGTCCTTCTACGAGGTGAATTTTCCAACTCTAGTCCCTTCTTGTCTTAGGAATGGTTATGATGAAGATGACTAAATTGGTTGTCTTTGGTGGTTCATTTTACAAAACACAAAGCTGAAGTATTTCAAAAAGTTGTAAAAGCCAATAAGTTCTGTTCAATTTCAGTTGCAATCGCTAATGTTGGGCAAGCGCACCTATCGAAGCAACATAGAAAATATTAGGTCGTATTTTAGGGGATCGTCAACATCTACCATACTCATTTTATCTATTATCTAGCCAAACAAAAATTTAGCAAATTATATTGAAAATAGAAGCTAAACTAAGGTTAATGCATATAGACATGTTTTTAGGGTAAAATTAAGGATAAGTTTGTAAATTGCAAGATGAGGCTTACAATTTACTTCACCAATTCCTTACCTTGTCATTTCTTAACAAACACAAAGAGTTGTTTGCTGGTGCATTTTCGCTATTAGACTTATGAATGTAAGTTGAAGCCTCTATCAAGGTCAAAAACTCTAGATCTAGATCAAACCACTGGAATCTCTTCTCAAGCTACCAGTAATCTAGATCCACATAAAATTTAAGAATCCTTTATATAAAAACCTATTTCAAAAATTTGAAAACAAGTGACAAAAAGTTTCATCATCCTTCTCTCAATGTGATTAGGAGCAACTTCATTAGTCGCCTTGATCTATTCAAAAGAACATCTCTTGATCTATTCAAAAGAATGATCTTTTGATCTATTCAATTGAAATCAGACGTAGATTTGAAAGTTGCACCACATATTTAAATCTATGAAATTAAGTTCGAGCTACTAATTACAAGTACCTAGTCATTATTCAATTAAAAAGTGCATTGAAATCATATGAATTAGGTCTTGGATTCACAAACCCAAAGTTAAGAAGATTATTTCTCCATAGATTTGAACATTAAGCACAGATTCAGAAGAAATAATACAAAACTAAAGATGAATATTACAAATTAAGTTTAGAATATTGCAAATCCAAACAATGAGTTAAAATGATTTTACCTAAAAAGTTTTGAATTCTATAGCGAAAAGAAATAGTTCTTTCACTAAGGATTTCTCTCTTTATTCTACATTAATGATATTTTACATATGGTACTCACACTATATAGAGCATTTGTGCACATTTATTTATAGGCTATCGGCATAGAAATTGTGAAGATTTTGGTTGCAGACATGGTGGATTCTTTATAACATAATTCGTCTCTATTCTCACATGTGCACTTAGAGCAAACTCATTGATGACAGCTAGACAGGGTCACTTTTTGTAGGTCAGATCTAAGGCTCGATGCTTGGCCGTGGTTTGAGCTGTATCTTTTCTTTAGAGCTCCAATTTTTGTTTAGCTTCAATCGTTGGTTGAATCTAGAGCTTGACTTTATGGCATGATTGAAGCTATATCATGAAGTCTAAGGCTCAATCACCTCAATGCAAATCAATCAAAATCGAGGGTTGTTTCAAGGCTGAATTTAGGGCATGACTGGGAACTTTGCCTTATTTTGCCTTGGAATTTTGCCCTCGATAGGCCTTTCTAAAGACCTCAATAGAAATCTGTCTTTGAGTTTTGTTGTCGTTTTGCTCCAAATCTGATCCAAAACATTTTGTTTCTTTTTTTGTTTATCTTAGGAGCTGAAAAATAACATTTGAACAACAAAAGCACAAAATTCATAGGAGTTTATCTAAATTTGATCAAATAAGGCTTAAATTCCTATGAATATAGAGTAAAACAGACTTATCAAATTCCTTCACACTTATACCTTTGCTTGTCCTCAATCAAATATCAATTCAACATAACAATGTAAGGTTTTTTTGAATAGGAAAATAAATCATGAATGGAAATCTGACTAAATCGTTAAGCTCAAATCACTTGTCAAATTTAGCACCCAAAATATTCAATCAATCTCACTAACTGTGCTAAAGTTACTTCTACTAAAATTGCTGAACTTATCTAAGTAGATCAACTTTTACCCTTATTGTTTAATTAAGAATTCTAAAGCAAAAATTACTAAGATCAAATTGAGTAAGAGGAACTCAATCAACTTTATCCACTTATACAAATAGGCGTATAGTTCCTTAATCATCTCTCTAAGCATCATAGTAAAAATTAAAGGCATATACATCAGTTCATCCCTTAAATCTTCTTCCTTATTTATGCCTTCACATCATTTACATTAATTATTTATACACTGCAAAGCTATAGCGGGAAAGGTTTTTGCCTTCTTCTTTATATTTTCCTTTAGAGAGTTTTTTGCCCCTATATTTTCTTTTTTTTTTCTTTTCTTTTTTATTCATTGATTATTTAAAATTGAAAGAAGGGTAAAAAAATTGCTCTTCTGAGGGACCAAACTTGCCCATTTCAACCCTAAGTGCATGTTTAATTTCATTTTAATTTTGTTTTCAATTTTAGATAAAGTATAAAGATAAATCATTAAGTTATGAATATCATTTGAACCTTCATAAGAGACTACAAAGCTCTCGAAATGACTAAATCGAAAAACATACAAATCATTTAATCTTTTACAAATAAATTGAGTTACCTTACTATGGACCGTAATCTAATTCCAACTCTAAATTTCTAAATTAGAAAAACAAGTAAAACCACTCCACATGGATATTGTAAAGTGATTTAAAGCATAGTAAAGTTAACTAAAAAATGTGATGATATCATTCATTATTAGCTTGAGTTATTTGGTTTCAAATTTTTGAAAAATATAAGCCATTTTATTATTTTCCTATGATTTGTGAAGAAAAACGATCGTTTAAAGTGCAGTTACTCTATTTGGTGATTATTATTATTCTCAACCCTTCTTGCTTAATTCCCTTCCTTATACTTAATATGAACATTGTCCTCAATCTTTTATAACATTATAAATAGTGAGTAGATAGAAGAAGTTTCTGATTTTGCAAATCAAGTATGAATATGTTACTATTTATTCAAAAAGCATTTACCAACCAACCACTTATTGTTTATTTTTTGTATTTAAATCCTCTCAAGCCTTCTTCATCGTTATTACTCCGTTCCATTTTTTACTAAAAGTTATGTGTATGCCTAATGCCTACTTGGTCAGATATATATATATATTTTATCATACTTATACAATTAAATTTTAAATAATTAATTGTACAAATTAATAAAATTGAGCTGGTACTTTTACTATGCTATGTTACCTACCTGATATATAAAAGTTTGGTTGTGGTGATTTTTACTCATATTCCTAAAACTCACTACAAAAGAGTGTTGGTAACTTTGTATGCGTATGAAAATTAATTTTTACGAGGTAATGCAAGGAAAGAGTACAAACATATTATATCATATATTAAATTGTACATCATTAGCAAATTAAAGTATAAAGCAAGATTTAAAATTTTAAAGCTTAAGAAAACTTCTCTAATTGTGGTTACGCTAGACTAGAGATTATGAGTTATATTGCCTTCTTGATTCAATTTGTTAAAGACTATGGTAGATAAGCTAAGACATTAGTAACAACAACTAGCTCTATTAGAGCCACGGCTTAAAATAGGATAAATATTTATCTAAGTTAATTCTTTACGTTCTAATTAATTTTGTAACTAAACTTTGTTTTAGTTAAAAACAATCTACATGAGAATAAAACTTATTCTGCCACAAAGAATCTTATATATGCAAAGAATAAAATAATATAAAGAATTAATGAATAAAGACTAATACAAAGCTAGTAAAAGAATATATTCTATTTTATGAATTGATGTAAAGAATGTTAAATAATTAGTGAATGAAAGAATGTTAAAGAATCTTTAAGAATAAAAGAATACGAAAATTTAATTTTAAGAGAGCCAACAGTTCTTAATCTTCCTCTCCAAGCTAGTATCTCCAACTCTTGCTCCCTTCTTTCTTATCTCCCCTATTAATTCTTCCTCCTCTCAGCTCTACCACAAGCAGTATCTCTACCAGTAGTTCTACCACCACCTCTAGGTGCTTTGGATCTTCTACTAGGTTGTCTTCTCCTAGGAGGTGTGTTTGTCTTCTTGTGGGTGCTGATGTTATTTGCTCTATTCACCCCTCTTTGATCTGGATTCCCCTATTTGTATACTATCAGAAGCCTTGGCCTTAATACTTTGCTTTGGTGCCTTCTTAGAAGTACCTGCCCCTTTCTATCTTTAGCTCTTTCTATTTTGCATTTTTTTCTTGTTGGAATGCTTCTCTTTCATCTATTCCTTCATCAGGTTGTCTTTGTAACTGCAAAGCATAAAGAAAGTCATTCTTTTGTTGATATGTTATGCCCTTAGTGTTCTCCATATAGGCTTTGATTTGCTCAGTTTGTTTAGCTTGATAATCCACATTAGTTTTCTTCCTCTCCTCTTCTAGCTTGTCCTCTTTCTCTTGTTGTCGGGCAAGTTTTCTCTCTTTAATTGTTTGCTCACTAGCCTTTCCAATGGCTACGAGCTCCTCTTCAATCTTCCTTGCCTACTGCTTAAAACTTTCTTTATTGCCACATGTAGCTTTATCACTCTCCACCCTAGTCTGTTGTGGATAGGTATCATTGAGTAGTGACTAAGATTGTGGTTGTTAGAGGGGAGCTTCTTCCTTGAAAGATTGAAGGATTGGTGCTTTCAGATTGGCTTTCTTATTTCTGCTCATAAAGGCTTTAATAGTAGTGTTGTCATCATAATCTTCATTGCTCCTATTAAAGAGGCCAACATCACCTTCTTTGTCATTTTCTAGCCTTTTAGCTACTACGGCCATGCAGTGTACCAATGTAGCATCTGCAAGCCTTTATTTTTCTTTCTATCTTTTTCTCTCATTTTCTCAATGGCTACCTTTCTTTGTCTATCATGAGCTTCTTGTGCATCCTTTTACTTGATCAACTCATCTATCTCAAGCCTTAAATCATTAACTTCAACAACTTGTATTGCTATATTCTCATTAGTGTCCTCACTACTTGAAGTTGGTAATCTTCCTCCATAGGTTTGGCATTAAGGTCAATGCCACAAGGAATCGTGGCATTTGTTTCTTCTTGTGTAGTAGTAGTTGAGGGTTCTTCATCTTGAGGGGCATAGGGGACCACTTGCCATTTATTGTAGACCCTATCTTGTACTATTTCAAAAATATTTACAAAAAGTTCTTTGTAAATGGTGGCATCTTCCTTAACTTTCTTCTCCTTCTCAATCACTTCTTCATCTTCAAGCTTAAATGTATATCTCTCCTAGTTCTTGATATTTCTTTTTTCTAGCACATCGCTTCACCCTCTTAGTCTTTATTAGAAGTGGAGATAAGCGAATTGGTCTTCCCTCTTCCTGTTCTTGCTATGGTTATGGTTACTGCTGTAGGGTTTCTAGTTGGGTTCTAAAATATGCTCAATAGCTTCATTGGAGGGATTTGATACCTAATCCTTTGATAAAACATCTTATTAGAGGGCTCTCCTAGAGAAATGTTGCTCACAACTATAGATGCTCCCTCCACATCTATTTTCAAAACATTCTTTCATATGGTTTCAAGAGAGTCCTCCTCTGCTTCTAGATTCTTAGCTTCCTCAGGTAGCTATTAAGATCAAGCTCACCCTTGTTGCTATCATCAATGACTGCATCATCAATCTTAGCTCCAACAGATATCTGATAAAGGCATATTATGCTCAATTTTTATCATATCAATCATGTCAACTATTATAGATTTTATAGAAATCCTAAGAAAATGGTACTTAAGTGTGCTTAATTTTAATAATTCTAGTCTTAAATGCATCATATAGATACAAGCAAATTAGAGAAGATAGATGCAAATGTGGAGATGAAATCAAAGTAGACTGGTCAATACAATATGTAAACTGCCAGCCTTCAACAAATCAACAAGCTAGCCTTCCAAGAACAGCTTGTATGCTGGCAAATATTAAAGACAGCCACCAGCTTTGTTTACAAACTTTCATTAGCCTTCAATTCTACATTTATATGCTAGCAAATTTTACATATACACTGTCGGTGTTAAGCCAGCCTTGCCCATGCACAGTTTCAAAAACTTTAACATCGGCTACTAGGAGAGAAAGGCCGCCTACATAAATGCAAAACTACCCAACATTGCTCAAACACCACCAATGTATTTACTTCAAAAATAATTTGTCAAAAAATGAAGGCCGACATCTGGAAAAATTACGCTGCCATCCTTGAGCTAGCATATATCCATAGCTGCTCTTGGAAATCAATTTTACAATTGAAGGTCGGCTAATTTTAATTCAAGGCCACTGGCCTTGAAGGCAGCCTATGTGTCCTATGAATTTTCATATATATTGTTCTTTTGTTGGACCTTATTTAAAAAAGGGAAGAGAACCCTATGTACAAACAAAACATCATTTTCCATTGCTCCTGGATCTATATTAGGGCTTAGACACTAGAAAACTTTTCATTTTAATTTGATTGCTCATTCCACACCAAGATCAAGTGGAAAAACATCATTTAAATTTGAATTCAAGAACGAGATTTTCTTGACAAGGTAATTTTGTTCTTTTCTCATATTCATTTTATGGAATGAATGGTGTTTGATACTTGTTTCTTTTGATCTTAATTAGGGTTTTGAGTTGTTGATTTGAATTGCTTGATTCCTTATATGTGTTCATGTTGTTGGTTATTTCATAGATCATGTATTTTGGATTGAATTTGGAATTCATGACAAATTATAATTGCAATTGGAAAATTCTACTCTAGTCATTTTATGAATAGCGAATTTGAATTATAGATCATATGGACATATAGATTTGGATTCAATTAGGGTTTGATAAATAAAAAAAGATTAGTCAATTGATCACTTTCCTAGGAATAGAGAATATTGATTGGTTAATTAGGGTAATTGCTTGCTTTAGAAAAAGGAGTTGTTATCTAGTACTTGATTGATTGAAAAACTAAACCTATTGACAATTTGGATTTTCAAGGATATCTATAGTCAATTGTATACCTTCAATTGATTTTCAGATCTATTGGCTCTTAACTTAATTCAATTCAGGTGTTGGAAATCCTATATATCTGTCGATTAGTCTTATCTTAAAAAATCTAAATAATATATATATATTTTTTATTTACCTAGCTGTGATAAGGACTAATATAGTTAAGAGCTACTCCTCACTCCTTATAGACACGATTAGATACTCTCTAAAATTTTATTACTGCATAAACACCCAGTACACTGGCCGATTAATATATACTTGTTTAAAGGAATTTAAAAAGAGATTAAAAAGAGTTTTTAAAAAGGACATATAGAAAAAGTGATCAATATCCTCATCGAAATGTTTCATCTTGAATGATCAACTTCCTCTTCCTCTTCTTCTCTGACCTCTTAGTCTTCTTAAAAGTTCTAGTTAGAAGGTTCACTTTAAATATAGAAGCTAGAACTATCTCAGGGTTTGGCTCTAGCATGAGTGAGTTATGTTGTGGTGAACGTGGGATATTTTTTGGGGTATGTCTTCATTCTTTTCGTTGGGGTAGTGAGCAGGTGACTCAGCCATTGGTTCAGAGAAAGGTAGTTGTTGTGTTTAGGGTGGAGAGACTGTTTGTGTAAACCCCCAAATTTTTGGAATCGGTTTAGCTTAAAACCCTAAACCAGAAGTCAACTGAATTTCCAAAGTCAACAAAACCCTAGTTTACCGTAACCGCTTAAGTCCGACATTACCGTTTTCTTTGACCCGAGAAAACAAAGTTGGAATAATTAGCTAGAATAGTTCGTAATAGCTATAGGTTATATAAAAATATCAGTTTTGAATTTTGGGTGTCCTTTGAACCCAATCAGACACAGTTCTTGAAAAACGTGTCTTGGGGACCGGAATAGAAAAAATATTCTGAATATATCGTTAGACTCGTAAAAATACAAGGTTTTCAAAAATATCAATTTCGTAATTTTTCAATAAGTAAAAATAACAGATATCGCATTTATACGAGTATTTTCTTACTATCGATACTTTATTAGTCATATCTACTTTACATTACACTATTCATTATTATATACACTATTCTTTTATCTCTACTTTTTCTTACACCTACTCTTACACACTCCATAACCTATAATTCTTACTTTTTACCTTTCTCATAACTTTATTTCACATCTACCTTACATATTACATCTTTTATTTAACAAAAATCAAAAAAATAAAATCTCTCCCCCCCTTATTAGTACATGGCCGGCGCCCCCTCTCCTCCTCTCTCTCACAATTTTTTTTTTTATTTTAATCATACAAAAATCACTCCACATTTTCCTATAAATACCCCCCTCCTCTTTCACTTCTTTCACACACTCACTACCCACAAATTCTATACTAAAGCTCTCTCAATTTCTTTCTTAAAACTCTCTCCAACTACCATCCTAAAACTCTCTCAAAATAACTCCAAAACCACTTCTATCTACAACTAAAACCCATAACCACATAACCATACCAAAGTCTTCTTTAGGTAACCACCTTCTATTATTTTCTTCTTCTTCATGTCATTTAACTTTACATGACCATAGTGTGAGTTTCCAAATACTACAAGTTATGGAAGCTACATTATGTTCATGTATTGTTTTTGTTCATGAAAATCTATTTATGTTTATGTTATTATTTTCGTTCATATTATTGTTAATATATCTAAGTATTATTATCTATATATATATATGTACATATTCTTTAGAGCATATAAGCTCACTTGCAATTTATTTATTTCATGCAAAGCAATTTATTTATTTATTCCATTACAATTTATTTATTTATTCCTTGTTAAATCAAGACTAGTCTCTAGTCTTAGACTTGTCCTCATCAAGTCAAAACAAGTTTTTCTTCTTTTCATTTTATTTTATTTTGGGACTAGTCTATTTTTTAGTCCTGGGAGCCTTGAAAAAGCTAAGACTTCAATACTTAACTTTCTTACTTATGTTATTTTACTTGCTATTATTTTCTCAAATTCATGTTCATTGTTGTCCAAAGTTTCAAGTTCTAAAATGAATTGACAAAAAGGGAGATTTTGACACTTAGAAATAAGTTTATGTAAAGAATAAAATCTATGCTTTGGAAAAAAAAAATAAAGTTATCTCTTTTCAAGTTACAAGAAGAAACCACTAAAATTTTAGAAACTGCTTTTACTATAAAAAGTTTCTTAAGTCACATATTATTCCACTTTGTTTTTGTCAAGAAAACAAATTTTTATGCATGAATGATTTCTATGAAAAACACAAGACATGAGGAAAGGATGAGAAATTTTCAAATAAAGATCTTTGTAAACAAGTAGATAAAGGAATTTGTATAAGAAAATTAAATAGGAAGAATAGTGTATTTTCTAAAAACTCCAAGATAGTATTAGTATAGAAAACTTAGAAGGAAGAAAATTTATTTTCAAAAAGTTACATGGGTATATGTAAGCCAACATAAAACATGTTTGTAAAATGAAAAGAAACAAAATAATCATTTTCAAGGAGTTTACAAAATTCTTGTAATCTATATTTTTCTAAACAACTCCAAAACCAACATGATTTTACTTGAATGAAATAAATGGACAACAAACACTTGAGCATGAATGAATATGAGCTAAGTAGTCCTAAAAAGAGAATTTTTCAACTATATAGATAACTAAGTATTTATCAAACAAATTTTGATTTCTTGAACCAAAGTTGTTTTGCATTGGAAAATCCATGGTGAATTTTGTCACCGCTGTTTCGGAGCCTATATGACTTTTTTTGTTAAGAATAATTTTGGAAATGGGTAGATCTTTTCGAATAGGTAGAAATCGCTATATTATATGCGCGATTCCGAGTTAAAATGACCAAGTTATGACCATTTTAAGTTGGAACATTCCTTTATACGAATTTTAACGACTTTTGACATTGTTTTATCAAAATTCAAGAAAATCATCAAGAAATACTTATTGTGGGTATTTTCTTTGGCTAGGTGACCCCGAGGAAGGATTCCTTTATCCCGAAGATTATTTCGATTAAGAGGAGTGTGTGAATGACTCATCCGCATAGAGGAATAGTCAACATGGCATCGTGAGTTTATTTCCTTAAAATGCTATACTTGTTGTGCTTGTAAATTAGTTGCATTAGAATTAGGAAAGGATAAATCGATATGTATGTAAAGTAATTCTTTGAAAGAACCCTAAGAATATCGAGGCTGGAATTGATTTAAATGTTTGTTTTAGTATAACATTTGATTTGTGTGAAATTCCTTGATCGCCTTAAATCCAAATAATACTTTGATATATATCATAAATAAATGAATTTATGTATACCACGAAGTGAGTCACATTGCATATGGGTTATTATCCTTGGGTGAGACGGATAGTAGGCTCATGTCGAAAGCAACACTTGGCGGAGTATCCGAAAGCGATTGCTTGGCAGCTTGAGGGAAATGCTTGGCGAAAAATTAGAAAGCAAGGTCAACTCGAGTAGATTCGGAATGCTTAGCGATGAGTGCTCGCGAGCATAAAAACTCTTTAACTAAAACTACTTGATTTGAGATTATGTATCACTAAACCCCGAATGGAGAGCGCAAATCCATTCAACATATAGTTCCCAAAAAACTATATGTCTTGTTTGCCCACGTGTATGTTGCATCCCATTTGTTTGCTTAATTAGCTTGTTTGAAACATTGATACAAGAAGTTATTTATGGAAATAATTCTCACTAAGCCTATTAGCTTATACCCTAATAGATATCTTTTGCAGTTTCCCTACTTGTGGTTGAGGCCACGAGGACCCTGCAGGCAGGTAATTTCTTTTTGAATAAAGGAAATTTTAGATGAAGTGTAGTATTAGTATTGATGTACAAATATTTGTAATAGATTAGTGATCATAGGGAAATATCCCAAAGTTGTAAAGATCATTGTTATAAGTGAATGATTATTATGAATCCTCTTTTCTTAATATGTTTTTATATCTCCTTAAGCTTCATAATTCCATATATGGTCCTCTAAAGTTGTGAAAGCACGCCTTACACTTAATATAAAAGCTTTTGGGAATGGCTAAGGTTATCATACTTAAGCTTTAATATTGAGTGTGGCGACTGTCACGTTTATGGTACCCTTTGGGGCGTGACAGTTTGGGTTCATGTTGATTAGGTGGTGATGGATATGTATGTACAAGTAAGGTGAGTAGAGATGGTTGTAATTTTGGTAATAATGGGGAAGGTATGTGTGTAGGATTTGTTAGGGATGGTATGTGTGTGAATGGTGAAGGTGGCTTAACATCATCATCGTCGTCATCATTATCATGATGGTCTGACTTAGCCAGACCAGGTTCATATTTTCCTTCTAATCCCTCATGTCCTCATCATATTTCTTCTCAAAGGTAGCTCACTTCCCCTTCAAATCCTTCACTTCAGCTTCAAGTTTATTGGCTACAAAGGCTTAGGTTTGAGCTTTTTGTGCATGTGGCATAGATGTAGCAAGTAGCTCCTGTCTTTCTTCCTCAAACTCAACAAGTGTGTATTGGGTTGGTAGCAGGTGGAGTAGTAGGTACTTGTTCTATTACTGGTGGATCAGTGGTTAAGTTCCCAAATCCACTATTTTTTAATCTCTAAAGGCTTTCTTATTTAGGGCCTTGAACTTGCAAACTATGTTAGTTGGCCCTTGCTTTAGCCACAATTGCAAATTTTTCAGAATTATAGTGATATGCTCACCCAAATAAATTCCTTTACCCTACATACTAGATTGGTGTCTGATCCTCCATGCCATTATCAACCTAGCTTTCATTCTCCTTTGGCTCATCATATAAATAGAGGGAGAAGTTTAGCTTTTGCTATAGTGTTAGCCCCTAATTCATAATCAAAGTTTGTATTTCCGTCTTCCTATCTTCAAGGAATTCTCTAAAAATGAATCTCTCCACACAATCTTAGGCCGTTCTCAACTTGAGTTACTTCTCACAAAACTATAGGGTTGTGGACTAATCCATAGCTTAGTAAATAACAAGACCAGCCCACATATAAAACAAATGCTAAACAAGTATAATTAACAAGCATATGCAATGCCACACGCAATCATATGGGTCATGCACAATTTGGATAACCAGAATCCAAACCAATGGAGATTTACGTCCTCTCTTGGGGGTTAAAGGACCAGCTTAAGTAATCCACACCTAGAGAGACTAAGAAGTAAGGAAGGAGAAGTTTTCCAAATTTATCTATTATTATATATATACTTATATACTTTGTAACACAATCTCAACTTTACCTTAGAACCTCAAAACTCCACTAAGTATTAACACCTTAAAGCTAACTCCATCTTAGGCAATGTCCTTCGATGTCTACTTAATTCATGGGACTGACAACCCTATGGTAACCTCCTCTAGATTCACTGGTGTGACAAGGTATTCCATAAAATTTGAATATCAATACGTGACATGGGTATCATGCTAATGCAAGTATGCTATTGTGTAATCCGTGTCCATTTTACTTAAGGGTCGATTAAAATTTATATCATATTACTTATGACCATATTAATTAACTATCATTCACCAATAATAGCAACTCAATTATTACAAGTAATGTGTGATCACTTTTATTTTAATGATTTACCAAACAATACAATCATCTAATAGCAAACGAATACCCAATCCTCACACATAGTTAGTTATGTTTATCTTAATATAGGTGCAACTACGTTACAAGCACAAACAATATGATAAGGTCAATGTTACCCACTTGTTATGTTAGCTAAGTCTCAATAATCTTCTAGAATATCCAATGATTGATTTAGTTCTATTATGAAAAGAAATAATAATCACTCATCACCCTTCTTAATATATATCTTATTACATTTTAGTATTCAAACTCATTTTTAATTCATTATTTTACATTTGATCAAAACATAGACTTATATTAAAACCTATTTAATTAGACACTAAGTGGAACCCTGCCATGGTTGTGGAAACTGTCCCGCTAAGATATGGACAGTTCTTCATTGTTTGTCAAATTATTTGTTTTCCTTTGTTTATAGTCATTTATAACAAAGGCATTACTATTCTTTATCATTTTTATAAGAATTTTAATATTCACCAACTTATATGAAAACCATTTTAACAAACATACATTTAAAACAATATACTTCTCTTATTATTCATGGTTTGGTCTAGTATATTAATTAAAGCCATTTACAAGTTATCAACCTTAGATTAACTTAACTTAATGAAGTTGAATAAACTTAATTAATTTAATTCATTATAGTTCATTAAGGTTCTTTAAACCAAGTTGAGCTTAGATGTATTAACTAATTCATTTTATATCTAAGATTCATATTAATTTAAATCTATTAATTTACTTTACATTTCGAGTTACATTAGCATAAACATTTCTAACTTAGTCAAGTTGTATAGAATTAATCATTTAATCTAGTTATTAAATCATATTCACTGGTTCTACTAAAACATTATTATACAAGACTTTAATGAGTTTAATTCATTTTATTCCACTAAATCTATTAAGTCAAATTGGACTTAAATTTATTAAGTATGTAAAATTTATATTTAGGACTTTATTGTGTGACTAATCATTTAATTCAAATCAACTATAACTATTAAGTTTATTCTATTAGTTTACTCTATGGCTTCAGCTACATTCTAACTTAACTTAATCCATTCCTAATTATTCATAATTATATGGATATAACGTATTATATCTATTATTTATTATTTATCTATTTTATCTTATCTCTTTTCTCTCTTTTTTTATATGAATAACACCAAAGCGAGGATCACGGCCGTGATCAACATCACGAGTACCACTACGCTCGTAATCAAAGGCATCTCATATTATAGAAGAAAACAAAGGAGATCATGCCTCTCATCAGAGTCATGATATGAACCACGGCTTAGGTCGCAGCCTTAATAATGCTCGTGATTGGAAGTGAGAAAATCATCAATGGTGTTGCACTCTCTATAAACCCCTAAAGTTTTGTGATCAATTAATCTTAAACCCTAATTAGAAGGTCAACCGAAAATCCTAAACTCAAACAAAAACTTAGTCAGACGTAACCGTTCAAGTTCGGTAATCCCGTGTAAGCAACCCTAAGAAAGTAAGTAAGAGTTTAGTATGAAGATAAACCCCATCAAGAGTATTCACAGAGTCCGGGCATAAGGAAAGTTGAGCCCATGATATATTAAACCTTTTGAAGTGCTTGAAAGAGTAGGAGATCTGGCTTACGGTCTGGCCCTACCTCCTAACCTATCAGGAATCCACAATGTGTTTGACATATCGGTTTTATGAAAGCATCTGCCAGATCCTAGCAGAATCATAGAGTTGGAAACATGTACGGTTAAGAGAAAACCTCACATATGAAGAGCAATCGATTCAGATCCTAGATCATAAGGTGCAAAAGCTTCGAAACAAGGAAATCAAGTATGTGAAAGTTCTGTGCAAGAATCACTCACATGAAGAGGCAACCTAGGAGGCCGAAAGCGATATACGCTAGAAGTATCCAAGTTTGTTCGAAGAATCAGGTATGAACTTCAAGTTTTGAGGAAAAAAATTTCTTTAAGGGGGGTAGGTTGTAAACCCCCAAAGTTTTGTGATCAATGAAGCTTAAACCCTAATTAGAAGGTTAACCAAAAATCCTAAAGTCAAACAAAACCGTAGTCAGACGTAACCGTTCAAGTCCGGCAATCCCGTGTAAGCAACTCTAAGAAAGTAAGTAAGAGTTTAGTATGTAGAATAGTTCGTAATAACTGAGAAGGCTAAAAAATCAGATTAGTTAAACCGCGATTTGTTTTGAGCATGATCGGACATAGTTTTCAAAAAGCGTGTCCCGGGGCTTAGAATGGTAAACATATTCGAATATACCATTAGACTCATAAAAATATAAGGTTTTCAAAAATATCAGTTTCATAATTTTTCGGTAACTAAAAATATTAGATATCACAATTATACGCGTATTTTCTTACTACTGATACTTAAATTGTCATGTCTACTTTATATTATACTATTTATTACTATTCTACACTATTTATCTATCTCTACTTTTTCTTACAACCTACTCTTACAACCATACCTCTATTTTCTTACAATTTTCATTTTGATACAACTTCACATCTTACTTTTCATTATCAAAAATACAAAAAAAAAATAATAATAATAATTTCTCTCCCTCTCTTTCACTCAAAATTGTGCCGGCCCCTTTCCCATTTCACACTCAATTGTTTTATTTTTCATTTATTTAATAAACACAAATTACCCTACACGTTTCCTATAAATACCCCATCGTCTTTCATTTCGTTCACACCTTCCATTCACTAAAATTACTCTCTCAAAATCTCTCCATAAACTCTCTTAAGAGTTCTTTAGTTTCTACTTCTTCTATAGGTAATAGTTTTAGCTTTCTATTTATTCATTTACTTAGTATAAGCTTAGTGTATGTTTTCTAAAGCTATGAAGATTAAGAAAGCAATAATATGTTTATACTTTGTTTTTTTTCATGAATCTATTTTCTTTTATGTTGCTTTCCTATATATTTAATTAAATATATCTATATAGCTATATATATCTTTTAGAGCATATTAGCTCCTTTGTTTTGCAATTTATTTACTTTCCTTGCAATTTATTTACTTTTAAGTTATTTTAAGACTAGTCTTTCTAGTCTTAGACTTATCCTCATCAAGTCAAAATATTTTTTTTTTCTTTTGGGACTAGTATATTCTTAGTCTTGAGATACCTTGATGAAGCTAAGGTGTCTGTAAACCCCGGTAATCCTCAGTAGCTAGGAAACCCGGGAATTGGAAGCGAAACCCTAATCCGATCAGATTGAGTTTAGTGAATGAAGCCTAGGAACCCTAAAGCCGGCTTTCCTTCGGTTTCATAGTAAAATAAATTTTATGAAGTAAATGAATGTGAATTATTGTTCCAAAGTACATTTCAAACCTTTGAAAGTTTCGAATTCGGGAATTTTTCAATTCCGGGCCTTCCCGAGCCCAATTACAGAAAAGCGTGCCCCAGGCCACGGATTCAGAAAAATGTTCCGGAATATCCATTAGAACCGTAATTTTATAAGGATTCCAAAAATATCAATTTCATAATTTTCCGAGCTATAAAGATTACAGTTATAGCTTTTCCCTGTTTTCGGAACAACCGATAAAGTAGATGTCTTGTCTACTATTCACAAGTACAACCTACTCTACACACTACCCATACCCTATTCTTACATCCTTATAACTACTCATTTCAATTTCTTTTCTAAGAAATTTTGTCTTTTGAATAATTATTACATTTATTACAATTTCAATTACTAAATTACAAATATCAAATTTTTGAAACTCACACACACACACACAATGGAGGCCGGCGCCCCTCCCTCTTTTTTTTCCTCAATTGAAGTATTTTTTTTCTCATTTTATTAATCAAACCCTAAAACACTTGATATATATACATATTATTCTCTCTCTCTCCTCATTTCTTCTTGTTTCAAAATTGAAAAAGGGAACAAAACCTCTCTTCTTCCTCCTCTCAAAGTGCCGAGCACTCCTCCCCCTCTCCTTCTTGCACTTTCAACTCAAAACTCCTCCATTCTACCTTAGATCCTCCTTTGGTATGTTGATTCAAGCATTGTTCTTCCTAGTTCTTGTAATGGCAAGACCATATCTTGTGTATTTCCTCACTAAATCCCAATGAGCTAATGCTAGGGGCATGGAAACACATGAACAAGAATGTCAAGCCATCACAAGACATGGATCTAATGTTTAGATGTGTTTTTCTAAGATCTCATCTTTTTCATGCATGTAAAGTTGTAATCTTGCACTTATACTGTTGTTCATGCCATGAGATCCATGTTATATATATCATATGTAGTAGATCTAAGGTTTAGACATTCACCACTTTATGTACATGCATGATCATAGGCTCATTTTGCTTTACATGCTTGGGTGATCATAAAATGAAGTCTTGTTCATGTATAGAGATGTTAGATAGTATCTTCACATAGAGAAGGCAAGAACATTGAAAAAGGAAGGGCTTTGTTAGATATGAAAAGTTGAAAATTCGGATGAAATGGAAACCCTACCTTAAAGACCCCAAAATCAACTTTAAACTCATATTTCATAAGAAAAATGGAGGGTATGTGTAATAGACATGTTAAAGGAATTATTTTCATGAGTTTAGATGAGTTTAGGCATCATAAAAATAAGGAAAACAAGAAGTGAAGTTAGAAGGAAAAATGTTGACTTTGGATGTGTAGTCAAATTCGTAATTTTGGGTAATGCATAAATAAACACTTAGTATTTAAGTCTAAAATAGATGTTTTAAGCTAAATGAAGTCCTTAGTAATTTATACATTGAAGCTTCAATTTTTAATGCATTAGGCAAGATTTTCCTTAAGAAAAATGTAAGAAAAGGAAATTTGGAAAATTCGGATTTTCACAAATAGTTTATTTAAAAACATGTTTACCAAATGAAAAATGTGAATTTTTATGCTTGAATGGAGGCCATGACTATTATAGACTTTGGGAACTTATTTTAGATAGGAAACAAGTGGAGTACAAGACTAAAAGCCAAAGAAACCCTAAGGATAAGTGGAAAAATAGTCTACTAGAAATAACCTTTGAAAATTTTCTAATACTTAGGAGTTCATAAGGGTTTATTACCACAAAGATTATCATGACCATGCCCATATTGAGTTCATTACATGGCATGCACATTAGTAGATCATTCCTATATCATTCATGCATGAATTATCAACTAGGAACATTTCTTATCAAGAGCAAAACACATTTTCAAAAGTGGATCAATTGTGGAACAGAACTGATCCCACTGTTCCGTGACCTTACTATTTTCAAAACTTGAATTTAATACTTGATATAGATAGATCTTTCGAAGTAGATAGATATTGATATAAAATTTGCGAAATTCCGAGTTAAAATGACCAAGTTATGGCCGTTTTAAGTCGGAACTTCCGAAAATAGCGAGAAATCCGAATTCAACTAGTCTAGTTGTATAGTTTGCTTTAGTTACATGATGAGAATCTTATTAGGATTATTCTTGCTTGGTAGGTGATCCCAGCAGGACGACACTCTACCTCCCGACTATAATTATTAAGAAGTTTGGCGTCCCATGGCCGAGTGAGTTTACTTCCACTCTCAATTAATGATTGTGTTTGTAATGTAGTGGCACTATGGTGTAGGCAAAGATAAAAGAAATTGTAATGCATGATGGGGTATATGGGAATTGTTTATGTTGTTATTATTGATATGTCAATGGAGTTTAAGGAATATCGAAACCGGTGTTAAGACATTGATTGTTCATTAGTATCTCAT